>CM056049.1:223531525-223906684 GCA_029574335.1 Rana kukunoris
TTCAAACTCAGACACATCTGCCCACAAACTCGTCCCTTTAGTTTAGAACAAGGTTTCTCATAAACAAATATTATGTATGTTACATTCAATTGCTGCTGTCTGTGATGAATTATTTCATTGCCTTGTCAAGTACAGTATGTTATGGTATAACTCTACCCTTGTAAAATGACACAAGAGATTGTGTTTTTTGTTGTACTTTTTTTTTTTTTGGTGTTTACAAGTGTATAAACACTTCAAAATTCGAAGGCCTTATTCAAAAGTGTGTCTGCCCATGCCGCCCCCCTGAAATGAAATCTGTGGTGGATAACTTTTCAGAGGATGGTTCATACCTCCCAACCGTCCCAGATTTTGCGAATTGTCCCGCGATTCGCGGTAAATCCCGCGGTCCCGCGATCACAGCTAAAGTCCTGCGATTTCGCAGCAACCACCCCCCCCCGCCGCGATTACCGTGATCAACGTAACCCCGCTCAACAACTCCGATCTGCGCCCCCCCGCTCAACAACTTTGATCAACGGAACCCCGCGCTCAACAACTCCGTCTCCGAAATTTGCAAGAAGCCCCCCCCGCTCAACAACTCCGATCCGTGGCCCCCCTCCCCCACTCAACAACTTCGAGGTATGCTCATTTGTCCCTCATTCTGAAGTTGAAAAGTTGGGAGGTATGTGGATGACAGGTGGCTGGGAGGCTAAATGTTGCCTCCTCACCATCTATTTTAAAGGCCAAATCACCACAACCACATGCATTGCACATGGTTGAGCCACAGCGCCATTAACTTGAATTGGTTGCATCCAGGGGCAGGCAGGGGGTTTACTTTTTACTGTAGGGGGCTTAATTTTTTGCAAGCATAGCAGTTTGGCTTTGGCATGTGTACAGCCCTGATTGGCTGCATCTTTTTGTTTAGGTGGGTAATTGGTCGCACTTAAATCATGGCTCAACCGCATGCTTTTACCTCCCCTGGTCTGTGCAGACCACATAGCCACACACACTTAAGACATATTTCTTTACATAAAGGTATAAACAGAAAATATATTCTTCTGCGCTGGTGCAGAGGGCCTTAGTAAGGGTGGTAGTATTTCTTAATGTTGTGTATGGGAAAAAGAAAGACGTGTGCCTGTTGCATGAATCATTAAAACAAAGAGTTTATTGTAAACATAAAGGATATGTGATATGTGAGATGTTGAAAGATACCCCTTACAGCGAAAGAGAATTGGCCCACAACACTATACCACCTATGTAGTGGTACACCACCCATCCAGCCTCCTCTATCTATATCTACTTTTATAAATGTAAACACTGACTAGATTTGGCCCTCTAATGTCTTGTACAGACGATCGGAATTTCAGATGAAAAAAGTCAGACGGCAGTCGGACTTTTTTTGTCAGAGTTTAGAAATAGAACATGTTTTATTTTTTTCTGATGGAAAAAAATCCTATCGGAAATTCCGATCATCTGTGTGATCATCGGAAATTGCGATCGTGTGTACAGGGTATTAGGCTGATGAAAAGGATAACCCTCGAAACTATTTGAGTATCCCTTGTGTGGACAACAACATTTATCAATCTACTAAATGTTTAAAATAGTTTTTATCTACATGTACGAGTACATAATGGCAATGACCTTATCTCTGTAAAGTGAATTCTTATGCCCTGTACACACGATCGGTCAATCCGATGAAAACGGTCTGATGGATTTTTCCATCAGTTATCCGATGAAGCTGACTGATGGTCAGTCGTGCCTACACACCATCGGTTAAAAAACGGATCGTGTCAGAACGCGGTGACGTAAAACACAACGACGTGCTGAAAAAAATGAAGTTCAATGCTTCCAAGCATGCGTCGATTTGATTCTGAGCATGCGTGGATTTTTAACCAATGGACGTGCCCATAGACGATCGTTTCTTTTCTACCGGTTAGGTATCCATCAGATAATTTTAAAACAAGTTCCATTTTTTTTAATCAATGGATAAATAACCTATGGGGCCCACACACGATCGATTTGGTCTGATGAAAACGGTCCATCAGACCGTTCTCATCAGACAAACCGATCGCTTGTACGCGGCATTATTGGATGATACGATATGCTGTACTTTACACATTCTTTTTGAAGAAGCCTACACATTTTTAAATCAATGCAATGGATGGTCCAGTTTGGTGTCGGTATTTGTATTAGTTCCTCATTCTATGCTCTCCCTGTGTCACTGACTTCCAGTCCATGTAGAACAATGATATACAGCATCGTCATCCAGCATGACATTTGAGATGCTCAGATAGCCTATATTACCAGAGGCAGATGCTGTAAAACGGGATGGGACCCCTTCTCCTCTGCCTTGGCTAGAATCAGTGAAGTAGTATAGGATGAATTTAGGCTTGCCGCTATCTTTCTGAAGGTAAAACTGCACCCTGTTACTACTGACAGTCAGCCCCCCTCCAAGGGTACAGGATATCCTGGCATTCTGCCCGGGTGATGTCATCACTGTGGGTTCCTGGGAAACTGAGTGCTGAGCCTGAGACCCTGAAAACATAAAAGAATAAATAAATGAAACATGCAACAATTGTGTATTTCTTTTTTATGGTAAGAGAATCGTCCTGGAATAAATGATGTTTTACTTGGAGTTTTCAAACCTCTATTACCTGTTATTAGGATACCCAGCAGGCAGAGACCTAGAGACAGACTGATCATGGTGAATGAGAAGTGATAGTCACACAGCTGGGCTCACTTTGCCTGCCATGACCTGACTGTAATATACAGCTTCACTCCTCCTATTATGCAAATAAACTCCAGCAATTCATTAAAGATGTAAAAAGAAAAAAAAAAAAACATCAATGGATATGGTGCTAATGGTTTTGATTTTGTATAACATTAGTGTGCTATTTCCTTGGGATCTAGTTTTGCCATATTTATTTTTTCACTCTTAAATTGCAGACTCGTGGAAAACTGATATTTCAGCTTCAGATGCAGGATAGGTTATATCAATTGATTTCTGAGGAGTTGTAAAGGCAGAAGATTTTCTATGCATTAGGATAAAAAACCTTCTGTGTGTAGCAGCCCCCCTATTTACTTACCTTTCCAGCGAAGTCCATGAGTGTCTTAACCTTTCCGGGACTCTCCTTCTGATTGGCTGAGACACAGCAGCGGTGTTACTGGCTCCTGCGGCCGTTAATCAAAGTCAGTTAGCCAATCAGTGGAGAGAGGGGGCGGGGTTGCCAACTTTCAGTAAATTTACGAACAGTTTGTAAAATCCATAATTGTTGCATCTGTCCATGAATGTCCGTTAAGGAAATGCAGCCTACATGTCCGTAATGGACATTCAAGGACAGTTGCAAAAAGTTAACAAAACCTGGAGAATGCCCAGGGAAAAACCAAGCCTACTTACCGACCAGCTTGCAGAACAACCAAATAACCTGTCTAAGGCCGGGTTCACACCTATGCAAATTGAGTGCGGCTTAAACCGCATCCAATACGCAGAACATTTCTAAATACATTGTTTTGAGTGAGGCTGGTTCACATATGTGTGATGCATAAATGGAAAAAGGTACCTAATCACAAAGGTGAAAAGAATGGCGGACTTTGAGGCAGTGCGGAAGTACGTTTAAAAATGTATACTTTAATATAAAACTATAACATACAATTTTACAATATAGAAAAAATAACATAAAAATATATACTGATTACAAATTCATAGATGTTGAAACAAATCCTATTGAAGTCGCCTACGCGTTTCGCCGTTGGGCTTCCTCAGGACGAAATAATTTAGGATTTTTTGAGAGAGAATACAGATATAGTTGTATAATCTGAAACAATATACAGTATATGACATTAGTATAGTGTTGAAATTTTGTGTCTAGAGAGAAAACATAAAGAAGAAAACATAATGAAAAAATGGACAATTATTAAAGTCATAAAAGAGAAAAAAATAGTTGCATGTATACATATGTAAGTGCATGGTGTGGCTACATCACCTATTGCATCACGATGAGTGTGTTCATCCGTAAGATTTCGGACATCAATGAGTTGCCACTGTGTTCAGGTACGAATATATTCACTTAGTATGGCGTAAGAAAAAGGATCTAGCATAAAGAGAAATTGATCTTTCAACCCAAATTGGTATTGACAAAATTATATGTGGGTCCTCTAAATAAAAGAGGAGCCAGGAAGTATATAAAAGGAGAGGTATCATACCAGTAGTCCTCATAGTACCGTCAAAAATGATGGTTCCAGAGTGTCAAAAAACATAACTCATATCACGTCGTCAAGATAGATTCCAGGGGCTTGGCCAAAATACCAAAATAGCAGTAATTGGAAAACAAAGCTCCTATTTCTGTAAAAGAAAGAAACAGATTCTGTCAGCCCATGTATATGGCCCTGTATAGTTATATCCATCTCATCAATAGATAGCAATCAGATGTACCTGGATAATCCTATATTGGCGTTTATAGCTGGGGCCAGAGTCAAGTGGTCAGGCAAGAAGAGGAGATCCAAAACATAGTTTGAAAAAAAGTCTCAATCAATAATATGATCTGCACCAGCAGCAAAACACTTCCCTTACCCAATCCCCTTTCCCATTTTTTTGATTCAATTATTTGGGTGGCAAACACCCTTTGTCATGTCGCACTCCTAGGTGCTATAAGTTTTTTCTTTTTTGAAAAACCTGCACCTGTGATCTAGTATCAAAAATCAATCAGAAGACTGTTAACACAGCATGATCTATATATAATTTGACCTATCTTGTTAGATTTTGCAAAAGACAAGGACCTACAATGGCGGACTTTGCAGGCAATGATTGGGAGGGATTCATGTTGGGGATCCAAAAGACCTGTTCGTCTTCTAACTCACGTGGAGTAGACTTTGAAATCGTGTATCAAAAGCTCATTCTGACCTTTGAAAGGAAGTCTAGTCTTTTTTGGCATATAAAGTATTTCGAACAATATATAATTGAGGACATCAACCCGAAAGGGCTACGTGTCCAGGTATTTTCTAATATATGGGCCATTGATCCAGACTTCAAGGCTCGATGGGAAAGGAACCTTCTTGGTTGCTCCCGAAAAATGATGGAACTTATGGTAGAATATTACATGCAGGAACTAAAATTAGTAGACTGCGAAATCAAAAGAATATACGATGAAAATACTGATTTACTAAACAAACCTGAATTTAAAGCTTTTGATGTACGACTGAAAGAACACATTGAAAAATTCACACGTGAGTTACTTACCAAGAAAGACGAAAAAATGTCTTGTGACAAATTAGCATTTGCAGGTAGATACGCCTATAACTGGTCGGTTGGGAATGGGCAACGAGGTGGACGTAAAAACAGAGGGCTACCTACCAATAGAAAAAATGTCAATAATCGAGAAAATAACACTGACTCTGATTCTTCTGCCAATTCTTACAATTCGCAGGGCTCCAGGACAGGCGGTAGAGGACAACAGAGAGGACGCTTGCCTAGAAAACGACCACAGCAAGGTGGTGGGCACCACACAGGCGCACAAAACAAGAAACGGGTAACGGACGATAACGAACGACCTATAGTCACTGAGCACAAGGAGGCAGCCATCCCTGATGGTGCCTCCTCTGCCCCCCGACAAACTTCTATGTTTCCAAACTACACACTGGGTGTCCCCACTGAAACCCCTCCCTCTCTCTTTTCCTCTGCTACCTCTCGGACTGACCCAATCCTGCGACAAAATATTCTAGATTCAGCACGTGCCATAAACAGCTCCCAGGGTAACAGTGAAACCTTGAATAAAAAATGACGTATTGACCAATACTTCACACCTGTTGTGAAAAAGTATACAACGATATTAGAATCTATTGAAGATACCTTACCACCTCACAACCCACTACCTGTCCAAATCAATACATCCTCTGATACCTTTATATCAGAATCACAGACAACAAGAAAAGACTCTAAATTGGAAGTGATTAATTTATCCTCCCACACCTTAAGTCAAAGTGAAACGGAACTTCTAGGCCTAGGCCTGAACTTCTGCCCCACTAACATTTCTAACAAATTTGATGTCATCAAAGACCTCTATCTTTTTGCCAGAAAGTTGACCTTCAGATATATGTACGATAAAGAAAGGAGAGCCAAACAAACTGAGATGTTAGACCAAGAAATATGGAAAAACTTCTCAGTGGCGAGACTGATTGTTGACTGTGTGGTTACTGGAGCGAATGAGCACTGACAATGTAGAGTGACCTGATACCTGACAATACCCCTGAGAGTTACGAAGCTAGAGGTGAGAGAATACAACTGTCCCAATACCAACAAGACATCGAAAATTTTGAAAAAGCAGTCAAAAAGAAATCTTTGACCTTTCCCCCGTTACAAACTAATTCCAATATTTGGGCTTTCCTGATGCAAACAGTGAAAGACATTTAATCACTTTTTTTATTGAGATCCACCAATCCAAATCTCAATCCATCACATAGGTTGGCCCTCAATGAACTAAGTCGTAACTCCGGTCTGGTGATCAAGCCCTCGGACAAGGGCGGAAATGTCGTTGTAATGAATGACCTAGATTACAGAAATATGTGCTGGGACATTCTAAAAAAACGTAACTGGTACAAACCAGTTTCTAATGAAATAGTTGCCAGATACAATCAACAATTCAACGACATGATACAACATGCCCTTTCCGATGACCTGATCACCAGACCGATATTTGAAGGGATCCAAGTCCCATTCCCCAAAATACCCACTTTTTATGCGCTTCCAAAAACGCACAAAAATATGAGACATCCACCTGGACGCCCAATAATTATAGGTATGGGTTCCAAAACAGAAAGGGCGAGCAAATTTGTGGACGAATATTTAAGACCCCACGTCACAGCCTTGCCATCCTATATCCAGGACACCCCTGACCTTTTGAGGGCCCTAGACGGCCTACATGTGCCCCCCGAATGCATCTTGGCATCAATCGATGTTGAGGCATTGTATTCATCTATCCCCCACTCCAGGGGTCTAGAAGTAGTGGCCAATTTCTTGGCTGAAAGAGGTCCTAAACTGAACCAGCTCAACACATTTGTATTGGATATACTTGCCCACATTTTAAGTAAGAAAGTTTTTTCTTTTGATGGGTCCCACTTCCTCCAGGTACAGGGCGTCGCCATGGGCACTTCATGTGCACCTTCGTACGCTAACCTGTACCTGGGGGGGTGGGAACGGGATTTATTTTCTGTTGACAAGGCCAATGACTTACTTTCATTTGTGTTGGGCTGGTTCAGGTATATAGATGACATACTCCGAAGATCTGCAATCCTTCATGCAGCTTTTGGGCCACAATGATTACAACTTAAAGTTCACGATGTGCTCGAGCAAGGTAGAAATTGCCTTTCTCGATATCTTAATCTATGTAAACGAGATGGGAATGATTAACACCTCTCTCTACCGTAAACCTGCGGCTGGTAACACGATCTTACACGCCGACAGTGCCCACCCGCTACCCCTAGTTTGGAGTATTCCGTATGGGCAATACCTGCGATTACGACGAAATTGTTCAGACTACAATAAATTTAAAGTAGAGGCAGACCAACAATATACTAGACTTTTCAATAGAGGCTACAGCAGGACATGTCTTAAAACGGCCTTTAATAGAGCAACCGGCAAGCAAAGAGAAGAGATCCTCTCTAAAACCATCAAAAAACCTATATCTAACACCACTAGGTTTATTACCACTTACTCTGAGCAACATAAACAGATAAGAACAATTATGGACAAACACTGGCACCTCCTGACAGTCGACCACGCTCTATCCAAATATATAGGCCAGAGACCAGAAATTACATATAGACGTGCAACGTCGATACGTGACCGACTGGTTAAAAGCAAATATTGTAGAGTCAATATAGAATCTCTAAATGATCCAGGCCTCTTTAGATGTGGACAATGCAATTTTTGCGACAAAATACTGGAAGGGACTACTATCCAATTACCAAACGGCCATACCCATAAAATACGACAACACATTACTTGTCAAACCAAAGGAGTCATTTATATTATCCTATGCCAATGCGGCAGCTTCTATGTGGGGAAAACCATACGCCCCTTTTGGAAAAGAATTAAAGACCATATATATTACGCGTCTAGCGGTCTCCTCAACACCACAATGGGCCATCATATTGCATTTAAACATAAATATGAACCCTCCCCCTTTAACTTCTCTGCCCTGGAATGCATTCCAGAGGATTCCAGAGGAGGTAACTATGACCAAAAAGTGCTACAGTGTGAAACCAAATGGATATATCGACTCAGGGCTAATCACTTTCCGGGTTTAAACGAAGCTGTGAGCTTTAAACCCTTTTTAAATGCCTAACCTATTTGGATCCATGACTTATACCCCAACTCATGAACCCCACATTACTGTTGAATCCATGACTTACAACCTGATCCATGAATCCCACCCTTATTCCCCCAAGGTCTACCATAGTGGTGGAAACCCTTGTCTATTGACAGAAACTGAATGCCAACTAGAATAAAAACAAGATTGAATCACAAGATATGTCCCTCATGATTGCTAACAAGAAAGATATAAAAACTTGTCCATCATGTGGACAATCATTATACCCATTTCCTATTGATACTGTTTCACCTTTATGTTGGTATTATACTAATTAGGAAGTATTTTAAGTTTATTTTGTATGTAAATATTTTAGAGTGTCATATGAAAGTTGCATGTTTTATGTTGTACATGTGTGGCTGATACATCATTGCATTACCTATTTATATCTCATTCCCCTATCAACAGTGTTGATCACATATACTCCACTATTCATTGATCTTCTATTTGTTTTTATGAGTAATATTTGTTTGACCTTTTTGCCTTTGGCGCGCGTTTTTAGTTGCGTCATATGACCAATTGATGTTCTACAGCTGGATGCAGCATCACTATGTATAGCAGGGATATTAGATGCCCTCTTTCTATACCTCTGATATGCTCCAGGAATGAATTGGAATCTCCATAGGCCGCGCTACGTTATCATGGGATTGTCAATGCTATGTCCCTATTTCCTGCTTGCTTTTGTTTTGTTTTGTTTTGTTTTGACTGGTGGAGATGACCCCTTTGATCGGTGGAGGGCGCGGCATGTAGAATGTGGCCCGCAACGATATGTTTTTGATCCTTGCCGCTGTTGCACCTACAAATTTGTGGGTGTGCTAGGCATATGCGGCGGTGCATACAAATCGCCCCACAATCTAGTACATTGGGCCCTCTTCGACCAATCCAGAGCAATAGGTGTGGCGATGTTAAACCATCTGCCATGCCTGCTCTCCTCCTTTTTCTCCAAACATCCTTGTTACTGTTTATGCGCCGCTGCTGATGCGGCGCATGGAGATGACATCACGCTGCTTAGCCATGCTCGGTCCACCAGGTCCCCTCTAGCCAATTCAAATCAATGGGAGTGGCGGCATGAGAACGTTCGCCACGCCCGCTCTCGTCTGCCTCTCTAAACATCTTTGCTACTGTTTAGGCGCCGCTGTTGGTGCGGCGCATGGAGGTGACACTACGTTATCCCGGTCCACCAGGTCTTTTTCAGCCAATCAAAATCAATGGGAGTGGCGGTATGAAAACGTTCGCCACACCCGCTCTCTCCTCTTTCCCTATGAATTGCCTTAATGTTTATGCGCCGCATGCGACGTGACACACAGAGATGACGTCATCACGTCCAGCGCGCGGCCTCTATATAAATCCAAGAGACGGAATACATGGCGTACACAACACAGGTTGTGACCCTGGGGCATACACAGACGAGTCGTGCTGGCAGTAAGTACCTCCTCTATACTCTACCGATGCATTTAGTGAGCATCCATGTAATGGTTTATACTTGTCCTTTCTTCCCCCTAGTGTTTTGCTGCTGGTGCAGATCATATTATTGATTGAGACTTTTTTTCAAACTATGTTTTGGATCTCCTCTTCTTGCCTGACCACTTGACTCTGGCCCCAGCTATAAACGCCAATATAGGATTATCCAGGTACATCTGATTGCTATCTATTGATGAGATGGATATAACTATACAGGACCATATACATGGGCTGACAGAATCTGTTTCTTTCATTCACAGAAATAGGAGCTTTGTTTTCCAATTACTGCTATTTTGGTATTTTGGCCAAGCCCCTGGAATCTATCTTGACGACGTGATATGAGTTATGTTTTTTGACACTCTGGAACCATCATTTTTGACGGTACTATGAGGACTACTGGTATGATACCTCTCCTTTTATATACTTCCTGGCTCCTCTTTTATTTAGAGGACCCACATATAATTTTGTCAATACCAATTTGGGTTGAAAGATCAATTTCTCTTTATGCTAGATCCTTTTTCTTACGCCATACTAATTGAATATATTCGTACCTGAACACAGTGGCAACTCATTGATGTCCGAAATCTTACGGATGAACACACTCATCGTGATGCAAAGGTGATGTAGCCACACCTTGCACTTTAATATGTATACATGCCAACTATTCTTTTCTCTTTTATGACTTTAAATAATTGTCCATTTTTTCATTATGTTCTTCTTTATGTTTTCTCTCTAGACACAAAAATTCCAACACTATACTAATGTCATATATTTTGTTTCAGATCATACAACTATATCTGTATTCTCTCAAAAAAAAATCCTAAATTATTTCGTCCTGAGTTAGCCCAAGGCGAAAACGCGTAGGCGACTTCAATAGGGATTTGTTTCAACATCTATGAATTTGTAATCAGTATATATTTTTATGTTATTTTTTCTACATTGTAAAAATTGTATGTTATAGTTTTATATTAAAGTATACTTTTTAAACGTACTTCCGCACTGCCTCAAAGTCCGCCATTCTTTTCATTTTTTCACTTTTGTGATTAGGTACCTTTTTCCATTTATTCAATATACGGATGTGGCAAATGTGAGTGCTTTCCTTGTGTATCTTGCCCTACTGCTGCTTCTCTCTCTTTTTTTCTTCTTCTTCTCTTTTCCTCTCTCCCACTGCCCCTTTAGTCCCCCCCCCCCCTACTCTGTCTTTCTTTTCTCCTCTTTCTTTCTCCTCCTGCTTTCCCCTCTTCTCCCCTTCCCTTACCCAATCCCTTTCCCATTTTTTTGATATGTGCGATTCATTCGCACTGCACATTGCAGAAAAAACGTGTGCGTCTTTTAGATCCTGCGGTGTGGCTTAGGTGCAAATTCAGGCCCATTATCTTCTATGGGTACGCAGCTGATTCGCAGATGTGTTAATTTCTCTTCAGGATTTACTCTCATTCACCTCAATACACTTCCCCCCTCCCCCTCCCCTCTCCCAGGTCTCCAAATTCGCAGCTAATCTGCAGCTAAAACGCAATGGATCTGCTGAACAGTTGTCTTATCTCTCTGCAGAGATAAGAGAGCTGAAATTCACACCGCACAAGTGTGAATCTGGCCTCACAGTATGTGTTAAAAACAGGGGTTTTGTCTGCACGCATTTGCAAACGCATGTGTGAGCCACAGAGCCGCGCCAAGGCACCCGATAATCTGTGGTCCTAACACTAAACAATGAGTGTCCCCACAATGGAGGTACATGCATTCTAATGGATAGATGAGGGCAGGTGGACTGAGGGGAGCCACCCCCCCTTAAAGGTGCAGGAGCACACCAAACACCCAGCATGTAGCACAATGGCTGCAAAGGTGTTGGTGTGTTGCTGGACCAATACAAGCACCACAGGTGAAACATAAACATGTCCACCACCCCACCTATAGCTGGCCATAGCAGTAAGTAGCATTGGAAGGCTAAAGCAGATAACAACAAAACCTGGAGAATGCCCAGGGAAAAACCAGGCCTACTTACAGACCAGCTCGCAGAACAACCAATTAACCTTGTAAGGCCTGACGAAGAGGTCCTGTGCGACTTCGAAACGTTGCTATTTTTGTGATGGTTTCTGTGCAATACATTTTTTTGGACGTTTTTTTATACGATCCTTGGTGTGCTGGCGAATATGTTTACATGATTGCTGTTCCAGTTCCCTGCTGGTGATTGCTTCAGCACCCTTTTTTCTTATTGGCCGTTTTCCAGGAAGGTGTGCAATTGGAATATTTATTGCAACCAATTAACCTATCTAACAGTATGCGTTAAAAACAGGGGTTTTGTCCGCACGCATTTGCAAACGAATGCGTGAGCCACAGAGCCGTGCCAAGGCACCCTGTAATCTGTGGTCCTAACACTAAACAAAGTACAGATTTTACAAGCTATTCGTAATTTACTGAAAGTTGACAACCCTGGCTCTGTGTCTGAATGTATATACGGAGCTGTGGGTGTCCCCATATCTATCTGCTGGCTGTGGGGGCACATGATAGGAGGGAGGGGCCAGGAGCAGAAAAGAGGGACCAGAGAAGAGGAGGATCCAGGCTGCTTTGTGCAAAACCAACTGCACAGGGAAGATAGGTATGACATGTTTATTTTTTTTAAATGAGACTTTACAATCACATTAACCACTTGAGGAGTCGGACCCCTTCACGCCGATATACGTCGGCTGAAGGGCGCGGCTGGGCACAGGCACATACAGGTACGTCGCCTTTAAGAGCCCAGTCGTTGGTTGCGCACGCGTGGTTTTTGGTGCGTCGGAATTGCATACAGACAAACAGATTTTCAGATATAATTTTTTTACGCCTGAAAAATAGAGAACCTTCTCTCTATCTAATGCGGCGTACACACGGTCGTTTTTTGCGATGAAAAAAAAACGAAGTTTTTTAAAACGTCATTTAAATTGATTGTGTGTGGGCAAAACGTAGTTTTTTGTCTTCAAAAAAACCACCAAAAAAAAATTTGTTTCACAAAAAGTCACCGTGTGAAGCAAAAACGTCGTTTAAAACAACGTTTTTCAACCCGCGCATGCCCAGAAGCTAGTTATGAAGCGAGCTTCAATGGAAAAGAGTGGTGAACGTAACCTCGCTTTTTGTGAAAAAAACGATGGTGTGTATGCAACATCGTCTTTGAAAAGTGACTTTTCAAAAACGTCGTTTTTTACTTTTTTTCATCACAAAAAGTGATCATGTGTACGCAGCATAAGTCTGTTGGAAATTTCTGACAGAAAAAGCCCGATGGGGCATATACACGGTCGGAATCTCCGACGAAAAGCTACCATCTGACTTTTTCCAATCGGAAATTCCCACCGTGTGTACACGGCATTAATTGTGAAACAGATAAAAAAATTATATTTTTTTGCCCACTTTATCTAAAAGTTTGGACACATGTGACCATTACATTATTCAGTTGGTATGGTTGTGAATGTATTCAAAGCCAACCTGTCACAACATAAACATGCATTTTTTTTTTCTCAGCAGAGGTTCCTTCTAAAACCATAATTTTTTCACTCTATATTTTCATTTCTTGAATTCCCTGGGGGATCTCCCAACAAGGGGGCAAGGTAGTAAGGATTTAGAGTTTCATTGTCAGTGTCAGTGTCAGCGAGGCAGTGAGGCAGGTGGATTAGCTACAGGAGCTCCACACGGCGCACGTCTCCTAGAGTAGGAGTGTGTGTGCTATAGCTCCAGGCAGGCGTAGGAGGCAGATAGGCAGAGTCCCTCTCCAGCCCTGCTAGCTCAGTCCTCGCTCCAGTTTTCCAGCCCTGGAAATGTCCTGTGCCCCAGCCTGATCTCTCCTCTCCACTCCTTCAGCTCAGCTCCCTGGCTCTCCGCAGGTAAGAGCCCTTCACAAATGCTGCTGACGGCCGTCCTTTTCAGGATCAAGCCGCAGCAATACAGGATCTTCATAGTGCCTTTCTTTGACCCCCTGCACGCCCACACCGCCATCGCCTTCAGGGGCTTCCTCCCGCCACCTTCCCGTGGAAATTTCAGCCGTTCTGGGGCTTTCTTGAGGGCACCGCGCCAGGCCGCCCTGAATCGCGGGGCCGCGGTCTAGGAAAGACCGCGGCTTCACTTGCGGCCTATCTGCCTCCTACGCCTGCCTGGAGCTATACACACAAAAGGAATTTTCGAAGCCAAGAAAAAGTATTTTTCGGAGGCTATCAACGGTGCCCTAAACCGCCCCCGTGAACTCTTCAAGATGGTCACCCAGACCATGAAACCAAGTTGCATTGAAGCCCCCAGTTCGGACACACAAGAATTTTGTGATGAACTATCGGATTACTTTGTTAATAAAATCGAGGCAATCCGTGAAAGCATTCAGCAAAACAATTCCCCCCTCAGCCCCCCCTGCAGCCTCTCACATAACACCCATAGTAATTCTCCGATATCAGGTAAGTTTACCCTGGAACCCATCCCCATTGAGACCACCAAGAATATCATTGGCGCTTTGCGTAATGGCACAGCGCCAAATGACATTATACCCACTAAACTGCTGAAGGAATGCACCTACATCCTGGCTCCTCCCATCACGCAGCTTATCAACCAGTCTTTTCTGGAGGGCATAGTGCCCTCACAGTTGAAAGAGGGTACAATCCTACCCATCATGAAGAACCCCTCCCTGGACCCCAAGGACCCACTCCACCACCGTCCCATAACAAGCCTCAACACACTTTCAAAAATAATGGAAAAAGTAGTGGTACAACAGCTGCAACAGCATCTAGATACCTACAAGCTACTTGACCCATTGCAATCTGGCTTCCGTCCCGGACACGGGACGGAAACAGCATTGCTGAAAGTATGGGACGATGTTCTCAAGGCCGCAGACGAAGGAGAATCCTGTCTTCTAGTTTCTGTTGGACCTAAGTGCCGCTTTCGACACGGTAGACCACAAACTGCTGCTGACTCGGCTTGTTGAAGTAGCCAGAGTCGCAGAAGGCGATTTATCTTGGTTCTCCTCTTTTCTGGAAAACCGATCGCAAACCGTGAAGTTAGGATCGTTTACGTCTGAGAAACGCACAGTAACATGCGGAGTCCCTCAAGGATCGCCTCTGTCACCAGTGCTGTTTAACATTTATCTTCGTCCTCTTTTTGAGATTATCAGCAGCCAAAAAACTGCTTTACCACTCATATGCAGATGATACGCAACTGTATTTCCGCATCTGCAATAGACAGGATCACCACCTCAGTCTAGAGACATGCCTCTCTTTGATAGAGGACTGGATGACAAAGAGTTATCTTAAACTCAATGGAGCGAAAACAGAACTTCTCCTGTTTCACGCCAAGCGCAGGAATCAACTTTCAACAACGTGGACCCCCCCGCCTATTTTGGGCAAGCTCATCTCCCCTAGCGCCAAAGTCAAAAGCCTAGGAGTCATTTTTGACTCCTTTATGACAATGGATGCACAAATAGGGTCAGTAGTCAGCGGATCTCACCATCTACTGCGCCTACTACGCAGACTCACTCCGTTCATCCCTAAAGAAGATTTACCGGTCGTGGTGGGAGCAGTTGTAAACTCCAGGCTGGATTATGCAAATGCCCTTTACCTCGGACTCCCCAAGTACCAAATCGCTCGTCTGCAAGTCGTTCAGAATACGGCCGCCAGACTTGTGACAGGAAAAAAACCTTGGGAATCCATCTCACCTTCACTGCGAGCCCTTCATTGGCTGCCAGTTAAAGACAGAATTGCTTTTAAAGCTCTCTGTCTTACGCATAGATGTGTCCATGGGAATGCCCCCCTTTATTTATGCGAAATAATAAAGGCGCATAACCCCAATCGCGTTTTGCGATCCACAAATCAGAACCTGCTCCAGGTTCCGAAAGCCAACTTCAAGTCCAAAGGAGAAAGAAGATTCGCGATCCAGGGTCCAAGACTATGGAACGCTTTACCAACCAGCATTCGGTTGGAGGAGAACCACCTAGCATTTAGGAAAAAGGTCAAGACACATCTCTTTTGATATCAAAGGAGACAGGAACAACAAGCGCCCAGAGGCGATTCAGTTCGCATGTGCCGCGCTATACAAGTTTTCATTCATTCATTCATTCATTCATTTGGAGACAAATTAATTTAAATGTTAATACAAATTTGAAAGGTATTTGGTATGAGCCTATGCTTATAGTACATTTTATTAAATAATAAAGTATTGTCATCTCAAACTAAACACTCTAAAAGTTTGTTTTTATTATTTCTGAATATAACAACTGCCCCCATAAACTACTATCATACACACTTGAAACTATTGCCAAAAGAGTTGATATTTCCATACAGTAATATAGGTAGAGTAAATGTTATGATTTTCTGTAGAAAAGGAAGTATGAACAAGTTATTAAAGTTGCTTTTCAAAAGAAGTGATTGACTAGAGTGAAAAAATGCTGCTGGTTTCCTGTATTACCATTATCTGTTTCACTCTATTTTCACTCAATAGTCAGTTGTCACAGTTCCTGTCCGTGAAGCACAGTAATAATAAGCTTTATCTTCCTCCTGCACCCTACTGATCAGTGGCGTATCTAGGGTATGGCAGCCATGGAAAGTGCCATGGGCGCCATATGAAGGGGGCGCTGTTGAGTGGCTGGGCAGCAAGGCACTTACCAGAGTCTGAGTGTCTCTTCTTCCCTCCTCCCGAGCATAGTCAGGATCTCATTTTCAGCACCTTTGCTAATGGACAATGGCAGCGCTATCCAAGCTCCCTACTGCGTTCACCCACAGCCCTTCCCTGTTCTCCCAGGCTCTCCGATTCCATCTGGTCGGATTGGCAGCGCACAAAGAAGAAGGAGGAACATCAGTTTCTCCCTCTCCTCTGTGAAAACTGAGGCCTTAAGTGATGAAGATTTCATGACTTCTAGTATTGGTTCTGCATTTTCCTGGCCTTAGAGGTCCGAGGAGGGATCAGGGGTCTAATAAACCCCAGATTTCTCAATAAATAGGATATGTCACTACCCAAGGTATCACAAGGGATGATAAATATCACTGGTTTTGTTAAGGTTATCTGAAAGATGGGTTTCAAATGTTTCGACAGGGGCGCAGTTTTCACTAGATACGCCTCTGCTACTGATGTACATATAATCTGTGCTGCCAGTGCATGAAACCGTGAAATGCGCCAGCACATGAGTTCCTTTCCATTTCCTGAATTCATTTAGATGTCAAAATAAACTTGGGTCCACTCATGTTATTTTGTTGAAGAAATTGCCTACAACATTTAATCCTCCTCAATGCCAGCAGGACACCCTGATATGTTTCGCCATAACTGCCGTCTACGCGCCCAATGACATCAGTTATGACAAAACACATTGGGCGGACCTAACACACACAATGTCGCCACACCTGTTTGAATTGTTTGTATTACCCGGAGATACTTGCAATACTACTTGGGAACATTTTATATGTGCAGCGCCATTTTCATGGCTCACAAATGAGTAGTTTTATACTATAGTTTTATATAAAAAAAAACATTTTTTACAGGTTGACACTATGTGGGCATCTCTATTCTGATTTTATGGTGGACTCTCGTAATGTAATGGTTGCCATGCACAACCATTATACATCTGGGAAATTAGAGACACTATGCAACATGGGTTGTAGTACCTCATGACTTTGACTCAGTCACAAAGTCCGTTTGGTAAGGAATTCCTCTCAACCAAACGCCTTCCATCACATAGTGGTGCTGCATTATTGGATTGGGACTGTCACTAACTATCATTATATGCATTATATGCACACAAAGTGGACTTAATTTGTTTCCGTCAATGTTTTTTGTTGTTTACTATTTCGCCGAATTGGGTGTTTTGCATATTGTCACTATTAGCGTAGTAAATAGTTTTTTCAAACTAGATATATGATAACCTGAATAAATGGGAATCTTCACAAAGACACAATTTTCATGCTAAATATTGTGTCCTCGTCACAACCAACCTTCCTCGTTCAGGTTCTAACATATAGATTCAAGACACCTTTCAGTATTGTCATTTTGTTTAATGGCTAAACTGGTTAGACTCCCCGAAGCAATGCAATTAACTGAAAACAAGTATTTTTTTCTGAGCTGCCTAATAAATTAGGAAAATTAAAAACCTGTGTAGTGTTTTTAATTCTTGACACTTTTCCCCCAGGTGAATGGGTAGGGGTATGATGTACCCCATACTTATTCACATAGGGTGGGGCTGGTATCTGGAGGCCCCCTTTAAAGGGGGCTCCCAGATTACGATAAGCTCCCCACCCGCAGACCCTGACAACCAATGGCCAGGGTTGTCAGGAAGAGGCCCTGTCCTCATCAACATGGGGACAGGGTGCTTTGGGGTGGGGGGGCCGCAGGGCGCCCCCCCGCCCCAAAGCACTCACCCCCCCATGTTGAGGGTATGCGGCCTGATACAGTTCAGGAGGGGGGCGCTCGCTCGTCCCCACCCCCTTTCCTGACCGGCCAGGCTGTGTGCTCGGATAAGGGTCTGGCGTGGATTTTGGTGGGACCCCCATGCCGTTTTTTCAGTGTAGGGGTTCCCCTTTAAATCCATACCAGACCCAAGCGCCAGGTATGCTCTTGGAGGGGGAACCCAATGCCGATTTTTTATTTAGGTACTCTGGTCTTAACTAATCAAATGCTAGGAGTAACCTGGTAACTGGGTAGAAAACTAAAACCCTTGTGCAGAGCTACCTTTTTCTTCAGTAGGCAACTGTCAAACAATACACACACCTCTTCTTAAATTATTTGTATTTGTGGTACTTCCTCATATTCTGTAATACTGTGATACTGGCTCCCAGTCCATGTTAGACAATAATACACAGCATCATCCTCTGCCTGCACTCCATTGATGTTCAAATAACCTGTATTTCCGGAACCTGATACTACAAAACGGGATGGAACCCCATCTCCTCTCTTTTGGCTGGATTCACTGCTGTAGTACATGAGGTACCTGGGTTTGTTTCCATCAGTTTGTTGGTAAAATGCCACACCATTACCACTAACAGACAGACCCCCTCCTAGGTGACAGGACATTCTGACATTGTTTTCAGGTGATGTTGTCACTGTGGGATCCTGTGTCACTGTGTGCTGAGCTTGAGACCCTGCAAAAAAGCAAAACGTGTAAAAACTTATAATCAGTGCTATCCTTATATAAAAGTCATGCAAATCTCTATTATAATAAAGACACACTGCTAAGTTAAATAATTAAAATGCATTCCACTGATTAAAAAAAAAAAATGCTATCACATGTCTATCATTTATCACAATAAGCCTGCATTTTTTTTATAATCTTTTACATTGTAGATAATGAAAGCCTTTTACCAGTTATTAGAATACTCAGGAGACAGAGTTTGTGCAAACTGAGCATGATGCAGAAAAAGACTAAACAGCCTAATACTAGACTTGCAAAGCTGAGCTTACTGGGTTTAACTATTACTTGGCTTTAATATATAGGGGGGTACTGTGTCCCATATGCAAAGCTAGAGTAGATTCAGAATTATAAATAACATGATACATGGTCCTACACCCTCCTCATGACACCCACATAACCTCTTTGTTACCACACATCACTTTTCCTATACCATAAAGATGTTCAAAGCATTAGTATCTCCGTGGTGCTGAATGGTGGCTGCAGGTAAAAGAAGCCATGGCACAGAAAAGGTTAAAATATTCAGGTAAAATTGGTTGTATGTTCTTATGAATAAAGTCTTCAAAAGTTCACCCAAATTTTTTAATATTGCCATTAACCTTTACTGGTAGCAGCAAGTGAGTTTCCTTTACCTGTAGATGTTGTCCCTCTGAAAATACTATTTAACATTTTTGAGTCATAAACTTAGAAAAAGCATGCTGTAAATGAGTGTAGCGCTCACCCCCGCAGGAGCCGCTCGTTAGATTGGGATGGCATGTTACCTCATGGCTCTGGCAATGTGTCTAGTGTGAATAGTAAATACTGTGGGTATAAAGGAATGTCCGCAAAATAGGAAGTCTCTTTATAAGTGCTCTTTATTACTCAACCAAAACAAACATTTGGTGAGGAAGGATAGAAGAAAGGGGTTTGAAGGAGAATAGCAGACTCAGGCCTTGGATATTGAAGCAATGCTGCTTCCAACAATAATCAGTCTTTCTGCGTCACTCCAACTTGAGTGGGTATAGCGTACCTGAACAGATCCCCCTCTAAGACCTGGCAGCCAGAGTATCACTCGAACTTGAGAAGGATGCCTCTGCCATAGGCTCTTTTAAACGACCATCAGGAGAGCGCCTCTGCCACCGGCCTTCCCTGAGCGTAATACGGAGGTATTCCTCCCGAGTAAAGGGTTTTCTGAGTCTTCCTTTAATGTCGCCAGGGCACTGACTGAGAGAGGAATCAATCCCTCATTGTCCAGTACCTCGATCCCCGATGGTTCGTTCCAGTGCTGTTGGGACACCAACCTCCCATTGGTATCCCTCAAGTGGACTCCCCACCGAACAGCACAACTCGCTTGGGATCTCCTATGTTGGGAACCCAGTAAGTCACTGGGTCCCCATGGTGCTCAGAGTGTTCTGGACCAGCTTGGCTCCGGAACCAGGAACTCCGCGTAGCACCCACGCCCCGGCCAGGTAGGCCATAACGCACAGGACGCGGTGATGTGCGGTCACCCAAAAGGTGGGTGCCGCACCAGGAACCAGAAGAAGAAGAAGCGGGCGAAGACCAAGACAAAATGGCGTCTGCTCAATAAGTACCCTCTCCCAGCATGCCCAGCGAGGCCCAGGCTGCTTGAAGAGAGTACCCGAACCTTAGCTTCCACTGCTGCCACCTGCTGTCCCGGGGCTGAACAACACCCCAGGCACAGCAGAATTATCTCACAGCACAGCCAAGCTGAAACAGAGAGCCCTAAACAATCACAATTGGGATCAGAGTAAGTTTACACTCCGATCTTTTCCCACTAAATTTCAATAGCGTCCGTACTTGGAAGTACAGGGGCGCTACATGAGTGTAAGAAAAGTGTTAGAATTCCTTATCAATCTGTTTGTTCTGGAAATTCTGGAAAGGAGCTGGTAAAAATGGCCCTCACATGGGCGTATGCTGTAGTATGCACGTCATGTGAATAAGGCCTAAGTTATGCTCTGTGAATGGGAACATATAACAAACATAAAGTAGGTGTTATCCGAGATATAAAGTATGTGTTATTTGGCTGCTAAAGTGAAAATAAACTTTAAAACCCCAACTCTGGGCTAAAAACTCACTTTAACAGATTATAATGAATGACTTTACTTTCGTCTGGGTCCTTCCTGCAAACACCTTGTCATGGCTCATAACAAGATGAGAACTACAACTGCCACCTCTTCCTTGCTTTGGAAATCTTGTTTCCTGCCCCAGGGACCATATCATTTTGGCCGCTTGTTATCTTCTTGTGTACCAGTCCCTTCGCCACCCCCATGTAGTTCTGCTTTATCCAAAGCCTCTGGATTGTGTCACCAATAGAAAGTGTTCATGTCACGCAGGCAATAACATAGACACCCAGAAGAAGGACCCCCAGATGTAAACAAAAGAGGAGAGGAGACTTGGGACCTAAACGTCACTTCAGCACATCTTCAGGTAAGTAAATAAGGCAGGTAAGCAGGTGGTTCTAAAGGAGCGTTTTCTGTATTAAATGTTTTATTATTGTTTCTTTGAGTTCTAACTACTGTATATTTTAATGTTGATGCATTACAATTTAGGATAGGTATTTTGTTAATTGTGGTGGTTCTGTTGGGATGGTGGAACCTAAATGACAAGGGTTAACTCTGCTGCACAGGTTTCCCGCACTTTTCAGGCGAACACTGTACCCTTCTGGTCACATCATGTAACATGGAGTTTTCTTGAGTCCCGAGAGGAAAAGGGTTCGAGGGGTCAAGATGTAGCCATCACTCTGTCACCCAGCACCCCTTGCATGAGCCAGTCAGGACCCTGGAAGGGCTGGGATTTATTTGGACTTGTGCTTCCATAATATGGACTTCGGTGGATTGTTGCTACCAATTATGGAATTACTGCCAATGATAGACTCTTGCCTTACCTCACGGGGCACTATCACAGGGGTACTTAGAGGACTTTCTCAGGGAAATGTGGTAAAGATGCCTTAAAGAACTATACTTTTGTTACCTTCTATTACTTCAGTAAAAGAACATTATTGTTCAGTTTAACTGCCTGGTCTGAAGTCATTAAAGGTGTGCATGTATGGGATATCAAATAACAGGGCTTATTTAAGGTTCAACCTTATTCTAGATTATTAGGGCCAAAAGAGAGAGTGAATCTCCCTAGTGGAGACAACAGTAAAAAAAAACTGACAGGGGTTCTAACCCCTTACCAATCTTTTCAAAATCTAGTTTTAGATACATTGGGAAAAATTCAATAAAGCATGCGTGCCTTTAAAAAGTCCTGCACCAGATTTGCAAAACCGCTACCATTAGTTTCAGTAGCTTTACCAAAAATGTGAGAAAGAGTCTATAAAGTGGCATTATGGCTGCACTA
This sequence comes from Rana kukunoris, assembly GCA_029574335.1. Taxonomy (NCBI): domain Eukaryota; kingdom Metazoa; phylum Chordata; class Amphibia; order Anura; family Ranidae; genus Rana; species Rana kukunoris. The sequence goes on from CM056049.1 coordinate 223,553,777, forward strand.
AATAAAATGCATTAAGATGAAAAAACATCTGATGATTACCGGTCCCCCAGCCCCCCTGTTTTACTTACCTGAGCCCTGGAAAAACCTGCGTGCGAATGCGCTCGATCTTTGACCGGGCTTCTCGGCTCTTCATTGAATAGATTGATAGCAGCGCAGCCATTGGCTTGCGCTGCTGTCAATCAAATCCAATGACGCAGGCACCAGGGGCAGGACCGAGTCATACACTCTGTGGCTATGGATGCCGAGTGAATGACACGGTAGCGCACCCACAAGGTAATCCCCTCGGCAGAGAGCTTCCCAGCAGGGGAGAAGCCGTGAGAGCCCTGGAGGGACCCCAGAAAACGGCATTCAAGACCACTCTGTGCAAAACGAGCTGCACAATGGAGGTAAGTATGACATGTTTGTTATTTAAAAAAAGGCCCTTTGATACACCATATTCTACCATGCCACCCCTTGAATAACTTCAGACCAGGCTTAGAACATTTCAAAACCTTACTGAGCACTACTCATGACAAAGTCCATACATACACAGTGCAATACATCCTCAACCCCAACTAAACTGAGGCTGCCCAGGCATACCTTGATAAGGTGAAAGTCCATAATTGGCATTATCCCTTTTTTATATCACAGGGTAGGAAGGCAGGGCCGAAAAAGCCAGAGAAAGGCGTCTGAATCAAGTTTAACCCTTCCTAGTCTGGGCAGGCTAACTAACTTGCCAATGCAAAAACCCACATTGTATGCAACCTGCCTACAAATATCTTCTAAAATTGAAAATTAATTTAATAAGTAAAACAAATTATTTCTCCAGTGTCTTAGTGTGCTCTACAAAACTGTAATTTTCCCCTGTATCTGACAAGTGTGCTTATGTATGCCCATCACGCAGTCCTACACACATGGCCAATATGAAATTGTTGTTTTTAGTTAGTTGCATTCTTATACCAAAGAGAGTGAGATTTAGTGAGAGTGGAGATGTAGAACCTGTTCCGTCTACTCTTGTCATTGTAAAATCCCACAGAGGATAATTAGAGGCTTCTTGGCACATGCTTTTGTTGCCTCTTAGATACCAAGACAAAAGGCTTCACTCTTTGCTAAGGTGAACCAGTTAGAGACAAACAGCAACAACAATCCGGAGGTTTCCTCTCTCTTCAGCGTGAGAAACCAGAACAGAGTCATATTTTCAAAGAAATTCAGGATTTTGTAGGAGCTGAAGACCACCGGCGTTATTGTTGTGAAGCATCAAGACCGTATATAAGATGTTTATCACTGTGAAATATGGAGGTACGTAGCTTGACAGCATTATTTCACACAAGAGAGATTTTATTGAATTTCTTGGTAGGATTGTGTAGTGCATGATTGGCATTAGTCAGAATGACTCCTGGCAAGAGTATGCTGGTTTGTTGAACTTTGCGATCATAGGGGGGGAATTTAATAAAACTAGAGAAGACAGAATCTTCAGCAGCTGTGCATAGTAACCAATCAATATTATTTAGGTACTTATATAGCGCCGTCCATTTACGCAGCTCTTTACATATACAATGTACATTAACATCAGTCCCAACCCTCAAGGAGCTTACAATCTAAGGTCCCTAACTCACATTCATATACTAGGGCCAATTTAGGCAGAAGCATGTCTTTGGAGTGTGGGAGGAAACCGGAGTACCCAGAGGAAATCCACACAGGCACAGGGAGAACATGCAAACCGCAGGCAGGTAGTGTCGTGGTCGGGATTCGAACCAGCAACCCTTTTTACTGCTAGGCGAGAGTGCTACCCACTACACCACTGTGCTGCCCAGAATCATTTTCAAACTTCAAGCTGTATTAAACCTAAAAGCAAACCTTTATTACATTGCCACTTATCAATTCCTATATGTGATGGCTGCATTAGTTATCTTTCCTTTATTTTTACCCAGTACATCTGTTGTTTTTGAACAGAAGAAGACATCCTGTAGATGTGGCAGTTAGAGGGATGAGACAGGGGGGTTGTCGTACAGCCACTTAGCTCTAAAAAACAAACAGGAAATGCAATAAAATGATGTGCAAGCTGCAGAAATCAATAGCAACAAATAATTGAAGCATGTCAACTGGGAGAGTTAGAAAAGCTGCCTTGATTAGTACTGTTCTTTCTGGAAAGTAAGTATGTGAAATTGTCAGAAACCATGACAATATTATTCCAACACCCCCTTTCCCCCAACAGGGTACTTTTGGCTTTTTTTTTTTATCTAGAATTCATTTGAAAGACCTTTTTAAATCAACAGAAGAACAGAATAAAAAAGCTGTAAGTAATAGCAGTATAGGCCCCCACCAAATTTACAGTACAGTGGAACCTTGGTTTAACGAGTAACGCAATCAACGAGCATTTTGAATAAACTTTTTTTTTTTAAATCTGTGTTTTCTCGCAAAACTAGCAGAATTCAAGCTAATGTGGCATTTGGCCAGAGGTGCGGGGCAGAGCCGAGCGGAACCGATCGTAGCTGTTCGGAAATACTCAGTTCTCGAGCCTTTCCAAGGTTTTCCGAGTTCATCCGAGCTGTCCCCAAGCCTTTCTGAGAATTTCAGGGGCTCGCCGGCGCCCCCCCACATCTGGCCACATGTGGTATTGCATGCCATAGAAGTCAATGCAGAACAAATTATCTTCGTTTCCATTCTAAGGGGAAACTCGCTTTGATATGCGAGTGCTTTGGATTAAAAGCATTCTCCTGGAATGAAACAGGGAGGAGATAAGGGCTCTCTGGTGGAGGTGGATAGCTGGTCAGAGGGATGATAGTGATGAGATGGCACCTCTGGCAGAACTTTGGTTAGAGGAGAAGCAACTCTAATGATATGAAAAAGGAAAAGAAAAGCGCCTCTAAGACCCCTTTCACACTGAAGCATTATCACAGTGTTTTAACGTTAAAAATAGCGCTATTAAAATGCTTATAAAACGCTCTCCATGCATCTCAATGGACCCTTTCACACAGAGTCCTGCAAGCAGCATCTTTGGAGCATCTTTTGGGTGCTGAAAAAAACGCTCCAAAAACGCCCCTCTCCATTGAAATGAATTGAAAGAGCTGTAAAAACGCCTTGCCCTTTCACACTGAGGCACTGCAAAAACACCCTAAAACGCTAGGGTCTTAGCGGTGCTTTACCAGTGTTTTTCGGGCGCTGACAGTGTGAAAGGGCTTTGAAAGCACTCGGGCTTTCACATTGGGATTGCAGATGAGGCTTCACCTGAAAAACGCTTGTATAACGCATGTAAAACGCCCCAGTGTGAAAGGGGCCTAAGTGCTGTATGCAAAATTTAATAAAGTACACAAAGGGTTAAAAGCACTTACAAGATCGTTGAGTGTTAAAAGAGTCCTCATCTGTGGCATGTGTCCATCCTCAGCATTGTGGTAGAGAGCAGTGTAGAGCCGTCCAGCAGCTTTAAAGAGTTCTCATGTTGGAGATGAGGCAGCAGGGAATCCTGTATTCCGGGTTTACTGCGGGACAGACAAGGCTGATGGTGTCAGTGGGGAGAAGGGGGCGGTAACGGGTTTTGGAGCATGTGCGGCTCCTTCGTCTGACTGTACTTAGAGGCGCCTTTCTTTTACTTTTCTCCTTCTCCTGGAACGGATTATGCTCGTAATCCAAGGTTCCACTGTATCTCACAAAAGTGAGTACACCCCTAACATTTTTGTAAATGTTTTATTCTATCTTTTCATGTGACAACACTGAAGAAATGACACGTTGCTACAATGTAAAGTAGTGAGTGTACAGCTTGTATAACAGTGTACATTTTCTGTCCCCTCAAAATAACTCAACACACAGCCATTAATGTCTAAACTGCTGGCAACAAAAGTGAGTACACCCCTAAGTGAAAATGTCCAGATTGGGCCCAAATAGACATTTTCCCTCCCGGATGTCACGTGACTTGTTAATGTTACAAGGTCTCAGGTGTGAATGGGGAGCAGGTGTGTTAAATTTGGTGTTATTGCTCTCACTCTTTCATACTGGTCACTGGAAGTTCAACATGGCACTTCATGGCAAAGAACTCTCTGAGGATCTGAAAAAAATAATTGTTGCTCTACATGAGGTTGGCCCATGCTATAAGAAAAACCTGAAACTGAGCTGCAGCATGGTGGCCAAGACCATACAATGGTTTAATAGGACAGAACTGGCCTCACCATGGCTGACCAAAGAAGTTGAGTGCACGCGCTCAGCGTCATATCCAGAGGTTGTCTTTGGGAAGTAGACGTATGAGTGCTGCCAGCATTACTGCAGAGGTTGAAGGGGTGGGGGGTCAGCCTGTCAGTGCTCAGACCAGATGCCGCACACTGCATCAAATTGGTCTGCGTGGCTGTCATCCCAGAAGGAAGCTTCTTCTAAAGATAATGCACTATTTTTCTGTTAAAAAAAAGATGATGCACAAGAAAGCCCACAAACAGTTTGCTGAAGACAAGCAGACTAAGGACATGAATTACTGGAACCATGTCCTGTGGTCTGATGAGACCAAGATAAACTTATTCAGTTCAGATGGTGTCAAGCGTGTGTGGGGCCAACCAGGTGAGGAGTACAAAGACAAGTGTGTCTTGCCTACAGTCAAGCATGGTGGTGGGAGTGTCATGGTCTGGGGCTGCATGAGTGCTGCCAGGACTGGGGAGCTACAGTTCATTGAGGGAACCATGAATGCCAACATGTACTGTGACATACTGAAGCAGAGCATGATCCCCTCCCTCCAGAGACTGGGCCGCAGGGCAGTAATCCAACATGATAACGACCCCAAACACTCCTCCAAGATGACCACTGCCTTGATAAAGAAGCTGAGGGTAAAGGTGATGGACTGGCCAAGCATGTCTTCAGACCTAAACCCTATAAAGCATCTGTGGGGCATCCTCAAATGGAAAGTGGAGGAGCGCAAGGTCTCTAACATCCACCAGCTGTGTGATATTGTCATGGATGAGACTCCAGTGGCAACCTGTGAAACTCTGGTGATCTCCATGCCCAAGAGGGTTAAGGCAGCGCTGGAAAATAATGGTGGCCACACAAAATATTGACACTTTGGGCATTTTCACTTAGGGGTGTACTTACTTATGTTTCCAGCGGTTTAGAGAATATCCCTTTCCTGACCAGCCACCACAGTTTTACTGCGACAGGTTGGCTCCCCTGGGTGGGCCATCGTAGCTGTACATTGGCTCTTTAAGACGCTCTTAGCAGGCACACTCCAAGTGCCTCCAGAGCCAATGCGTGTGCTCGACAGGTGTGATAACCGACGAGCACCCGCGATCGCTCGTGACAGAACGAGAACTGGGATCTGTGTGTGTAAACAAACAAATCCTGGTTCTCTCAGGGGAGAGGGGACAGATTGTGTGTTCCTACTAACCACAGTTAGAACACACATAGGTAGCACATTTAACCCTTTGATTGCACCCTAGCATTTAACCCCTTCCCTGCCAGTGACATTTATACAGTAATCAGTGGCTATGTTTAGCTCTGATCGCTGTATAAATGTCACTGGTCCCAAAAAAGTGTCAAAATAATTCCGATCTGTCTGTCGCAATGTTGCACTCCCGATAAAAATTGCAGATCACCGCCATTGCTGTGTCAGTCAATCAGGAGGGAAAGTTTTGGACAGACGAGGGATTTGTGGACATTGCTGAACAGAGAGGGGGCTCTGAAGATCCCTCAGCTTGGAAGCAGTGGGCCGGCTCGCAGGAGACGGTATGTAAATATCTGAATTCCTTGATGGATGAAAGTCCACCTGGGGGAGATGGTGGTCCTAGGCAGGCTGTATTTGCATGGATTTTATTATTGTAAATGCACACATGTGATGCTGAGACTCCGGGAAAAAAAATAAAAAATCCAATGAATGAGGTGGTGGGCCAAGGACAGTATCATAGGATTGTTCATTCCTGTTATACATTATAATTTATATAATATTACAATGTAGTTCAGATTTGGATTCTCTGTGGTCTCAGTTATACCATGAGGCCATCTAACCATGGGGGTTTATCCTGTTTCAGCTGATCATCAGATTTTATTGAATCCTAACTGCAAGATGGTAAATTTATCAGAAGTCTTGAGGGAGAAATGTCAATGTGGAAGTGAAGGTAAGTTAACAACCCAAGGGCAAAGCTAAAAAGATGTTTCCCTATGCATTGCAATGGTACTGTTTTTTTTTTTTTTTAACAAAAATATATAGAAGAATACGTATCGGCCTAAACTGAGGAAAAAAAAGGGAAAATTTATATCAAATACTTACCGTAATTTTCCTTTCCTGATGGACTCCATGGCAGCCTACTTGTGGGTTAATCCCGCCTCTCATACCTCATAGGACCCTACTCCCATAAAGCTTTGCGTCTCCCCATAGACTGTGTTCCGTAATTTAGCCTACTCCAGCAATGGGAGGGAAACTCCGGCTGCCATGGAGTCCATCAGGAAAGGAAAATTACGGTAAGTATTTGATATAAATTTTCCCTTTTCCTGACAGACTCCATGGCAGCCTACTTGTGGGAAATAACTAGCCGACACACCCGGGTGGGAAATTGCTGATTAAAGAAAAAAAAAGGTTTAATTGACACTGTCAACAGATAAAACATGTAAACCAAAATCAACCGACGACAAACAGGCCGGTTCTACGCAGTAATGCGTCATGAATGTGTTTAATGACGACCAGGAGGCCGCCCTACAGATTACTTCTGGGGAAACATGCCGGGCGGCTGCCCATGATGTGGAGATGCTACGAGTCGAATGCGCTGTCACCGCTTCAGGAGGAGCCAACCCTTTTGCTTTGTATGCCCCTTGGATTACTTGAACTATCCATGCAGCGATGGTTCTGGGAGAAGCACGCATTCCCCTGCTTTTTCCATGGAAGGAAACGAACAGATGGTCAGATTGACGGAAGGCTGCTGTGGCTTCCAGATATTGTCTTAATACATGTCCGACGTCTAGAGGATGGACATTAGAGTTCTCAGGAGATCGAAAAGTGGGGAGAACAATTTCTAGATTTTCATGAAAGACCGATGTTACCTTGGGATTGGATCCCAACATGGGAATTAGTACGACCCGATCAGGGAAAAAAGTAAGAAACGGTTCTTTGGATCCTAGAGAACCTATTTCTGAGACCCTTCTGGCTGATGTTATGGCCACAAGGAAGACAGCTTTTGAGGACAGATCTTTGATTGACAAGTTATCCGAGTGCGTAGTTTCTGAAAGGAAGTCCAAAACAAAGGGAAGGTTCCATTTTGAGAACCTTGGTTTTCTCTGTGGCCTAAGCCTCATGGCACCTTTGAAAAATTGTTTGACAAGGGTGTGTTTGGCCCATGAAAACCCAGTGAAGGCCGAAATGGCCGAAATTTGAACTCTCAGGGAGCTGACTGATAAAGACAGATCCAGACCTGTCTGAAGGAAGCCAAGAACATCCTGAATCCTAGGATTACTAGGGGATCCATCCATGGAAGAGACGAAATCTGCAAATTTTGACCATATTCTCTGGTAGACCTTGTTGGTGCTTGATCTCCTCGCACTTAACAGAGTGGAGATGGCTTGATTTGGGCAGCCTAACGCAATAAGCCTTTCCCTTTCAAAAACCAGACCATCAGATGAAGACGGGATGGACATGGATGGGGGGTTACCCCTTGTAACAGGAGATCTGCCCTGTTCGGAAGCGGGACTGGAGCCCGGAAGCTCAGATGAAGCAGCAACGGGAACCATGGTCTGTTGGGCCAATAAGGGACTATCGCCACCACCTCGACCGCTTCCCACCTGAGTCTTGCCAGGAACCGGAGGATGACCGGGACTGGAGGAAAAGCATAGGCACTGTGAAAGTTCCACTGGTCTGTTAGAGCATCCACTCCGAACGCTTGGGGACAGCGACCCCTCGTATAGAATTTCTCTAGTTTGTAATTGCATGGAGATGCAAATAGGTCCACTTCCGGCACAACTCCCAGGGATAGGACCCAGCTGAAGACTTCGCTGTGGAGAGACCATTCGTTGTGGTCGAGTGTTGTCCTCGAAAGGAAGTCTGCTTGGAGATTTTGAGATCCGGGGAGATACACAGCTGTTAAATCTGAGAGATGTACTTGTGCCCACGACATGATCGGATCCACTTCCTTCAGCAGGGATAGACTGCGGGTGCCTCCCTGTCTCTTTATGTATGACACAGCTGTCATGTTGTCTATTCTCAACAGGACTGACGATCCCTTTACTATGTGAAGAAAGGATTGAAGGGCACGGTAGGCCGCACGGAGTTCCAGGGCATTGGAACTCACACTCCGGGATGGTAACGTCCATTTCCCTTGAGCAAACTCCTTCAAGCACAGAGCCCCCCAGCCGCTGTTGCTGGCATCTGATGTAATTGTGATCCAGGAGATCGGGGCTAATGAATGGTAGTTGAGGAGATTTTTCCTTAGTAGCCACCAAAGAAGACTCTCTCGCATCGACGAAGTTATTCGAATGCGTTGATCCTGAGACTTCGGATCCCACTGTTGGAGAAACCCCTTCTGAAAGGGCCTCATCCTCCATTGTGCCCATCTCACCATGGGGACTGTGGACACCATGGTGCCCACTATCTTGAGGCATTGCAAGGCTTTTAGAAAGGGAGAATCCAATGCAAGCCGGACTCTGTCCCGGACTACCGGGATCTTTGTCAGGGGCAAGGAGATGGAACATTGAACTGTGTTGAATTGAGCTCCCAGAAAAATCAGAGATTGTGTGGGTTGCAGATGACTCTTTTCCCTGTTTATCAGCCAACCGAACTCGGTCAGGGTGGAAATGACCTGGATCTGGTGTGTCAACAGCTGTTCCTTGTCTTGCGAAGGTAACAGTAAGTCGTCGAGGTAGTGATGAAGTCGAATGCCCTTGGTTCTGATCAGGGCGACGACAGCCAATAGAAGTTTTGAGAACACCCGGGGCGATGTTGTGAGCCCGAACGGGAGACACGTAAATTGGAGGTGGACATTGTCTACTGAGAATCGAAGATATTTTTGGAAGTCCGCTGCGACTGGGACATGGAAGTAGGCATCTTTTAGGTCTATGGACACCAGCCAATCGCCTGGCTGAACCGCCTGACGAATAGTAAGCAAGGACTCCATCTTGAATTTTTCCTTTTTGATAAAGGTGTTTAGATGTGTCAGGTCTATTACCGGTCTCCAAGAACCTGTCTTCTTTAGAACCATAAACAGGGGCGAGTACATCCCTTGACCTCTTTCGGAAGATGGAACATGAATAGCGGCACCCAGAGCTAGGAGAGAGCTTGTGTATGACAGAAGAATTTTCCTTTTTTCTTCTGAGCCGGGTATTGTTGTGGGTACAAACTGTAGCACGGGTGGACTGATAAAGGTCCAGGTATGGCCTGTAGACACTGTTTTGACAGTCCAAAAATCTCTTATTGAGGCTGCCCAGATATGTCGGAACTGTAGTAGCCGAGCGCCTACTCTTTCCGTCTGGGCTGGCTTCGCATCAAAAGGACTTAGGGGCATCACGTCCGGCAGACGAGGGTCCCCTAGGGGGCTTCTGTCCAGAGGGCTGGACTCTCCTCCAGTTTTTCCGGAACTCGCGACCAGGTCTATACCGGCGCGCATCTCTTGAACGGTCTTGATCTTGCCTAGGGAAGGATCTTCTCTGACCGAACGGACGGCGATCCTGAGGAAGGAACCCAGACTTACCCCCAGTGGCACGGGTGATAGCGCTGTCCAGCTTGTTCCCAAACAGGAAGACCCCTGAAAGGGGATTCTGCACCACCCTTGTTTTGAAGCGGGATCAGCCGCCCAAGGGCGCAACCACAGAGCACGTTTAGCTGTGACAGAGGAGAGCATGATCCGCGCCACCAACCGGATAATGTCAAGGGAGGCCTCCCCCAGGAAGACGGACGCCATTCTCAGCTCATGAACCGGTGTGCTGCTGAGCACATCTTCGGAGACGTTCGCTAAGGTAGAATCCACTTCATCCGTCCAGGATTCCATTGCCTTAGACAAGGCAGCTAGGGCTAGAGCCGGTTTACAAGCCATGCCTGCTGTAATATATATACGTTTCAGATCTGTGTCTATCTTTCTATCTAGACCGTCCTTAAAGGAGACGGTATCTTCCAGAGGGAGTGTGACATGTTTCACCAACCTCATCACGGCGGCATCAACCAAGGGAGCTGATTCCAAGTGTTTAACATGTTCACTTTTGAACGGGTACATCTTTGCTACTTTTGAAAGCAAAGAATTCTTTCTGTCCGTGCTGGCCCATTCGTCAGAAATGATATCTCCCAGTTCACCCAAAAAAGGAAAACTAGGGCGCTCCTTTTTAAGTTGTTTGAAATATTTTCTCTGTTTGGAAGGGGATTCCACCGGATCTTCCCACCTCAAGGCGATCTTTACCGCTTTCACTAAACTTGGTACTAGGGAAAAATCAAATCCTGCAGGATTGACAACACTCTCTGCTTCACTGACGGAAGACGCACTTGGACTGCGTACACGTTGAGAGGGACCAGGCGTTTCAGGATTATCCTGTGTAAGCGCTGGAACTGGGTCATCAGGAACAGTAACATCACCTCTGGAACCAGATTTGTTCAGGGATTCCTGGACTACTCTCCTGACCAGAGCCTCCACCTGATGACCATCATTTCCTCTCTCCCTCACCCGCCTTGGAATAACATAGTTCACAAAGGGATCTTCCTTCCGAGACCCGAGCTCTACATCCCCAGCAGACTCTCTTACTGGAGTGGCTGGAATGGCGGTGGGAATGGCGGCCAGATGAAGATCTGGAGCCTTCTTTGCGGTGTCTAGAAGATGACCTGGGGCGTCTGGAACTTGATCTGGAGTGACGATGCTGTAACCTGGATTCGTCAACAACTTCGCGTGCTGAAGATTGATGTTCAGACCTAGAGGGGCTGATGAGGAGGAAAGAGTTAACCTCTGATTACACAGAAACCCAAACAGCCAGGTAGGGAAAAAAAAATAATTTTTTCCATCCTACCTGCAGCGCAAGGGTTGGCCACTGGGGGGCGGTGAGACATCCATAGTGAAAAGGAGTCACAAGAACTGCTAAGACAAACATATCAATGTAAGATGCAGCATGGATGAATCAAGCAAACAGGGCTTTAAAAAGGCAGAAGGCAAGAAACATACCTTGAAGAGGGAAGACTATCAATTTGGGGCAACGAAAACAGCAACAGCACAGCCTGCGTGTGTCCCAAAGATAGCTGTTTTGACAGCTATTTAAACCTGCCGCCCTGATGATGACGTCACCGCGCACGCCACGCTCACGCCGCAATTGCGACGTGACAGGCGCACCTCCCCACACAGACCTCGCGCGCATGCGCGATCGCGACAATCCGATCGTACTGCGCATGCGCATCCAAGCCTCAATCTCGGCTGGAACCAGCGCAGGCGCAGAGACCAGAAAACAACGAACTGGAACGCAGATGCGTTCCAGCGGCCATGGCCACGGCGGAGACAAAACAATCAACAAAACAACATAGAGTACGGCTGCCATGTACAAGGTAAGAGAGGATAATACGTTACCAAGGATACCATTGCCGACCTGTCCTGGAACTGAGAGCTATGAAGCTCACTCCGCACTATTCGGGCATTCTTAAAGGAATAGAGGCCTCCAGCTAATAGCTAGGACGTTTGGCCTTGTTGCTGCTTGCCTGCCAATGGCTGGTTAGTAAGCACCTGTTGATATTGCAACCGACGCCCATGTCTACCCTGCTAATAGCTGGGACTTGTTGGACACCAGAAGGTGAGCTCTATGTGCAGGATCATCAGGACTGAGGAAAAAAATAAAAGGTATTTCTTCTTTTTTCTGCTTTAACAGCATAGGTCCGAGGAGGAGGACAAAAAAGGAACACAGTCTATGGGGAGACGCAAAGCTTTATGGGAGTAGGGTCCTATGAGGTATGAGAGGCGGGATTAACCCACAAGTAGGCTGCCATGGAGTCTGTCAGGAAATCGTTTTTTTATATATTTTTGGGGGATAATTATTATAGCAAAAAGTAAAAAATATAATTTTTTTTCAAAATTGTCACTCTATTTTTGTTTATAGCGCAAAAGATAAAAAACGCAGAGGTGATCAAATACCACCAAAAGAAAGCTCTATATGTGGGGGGGAAAAAAAGGACGCCAATTTTGTTTGGGAGTCACGTCGCACGAATCGCAAAAAGTGGCCCGGTCATTGACCAGCAAGTAGAAAATATTGTTTTTTTTTTCAAAATTATCGCTCTATTTTTGTTTATAGCGCAAAAAATAAAAACCGCAGAGGTGATCAAATACAACCAACAGAAAGAAAGATTTGTGGGGAAAAAGGGACGTCATTTTGTTTGTGTGCAACGTCGACAATTATCAGTTAAAGCAACGCAGTGCCGAATAAAAAATCTTCCAGTGCTGAAGTGGTTAAAGGGTTTCTCCATGACAAATGAGCTGAGAAAGACTGGCTTAGACACTGTATTTTAGCCTAGTACATGATCTCTATAAGACCCCTTTGACACTAGGGCTTTTTCAGGCCCTTGGCGTTTAAAAAAAGCGCATATAAAGCGCCTGAAAGAAGCCTCATCTGCAATCCCAATGTGAAAGCCTGAGAGCTTTCAGAGCCCTTTCACACTGCCAGCACCCAAAACAACGCTGGTAAAGCTCTGCTAATACCCCTTTCGCACTGGGGCATTTTTCAAGTGCTTTGGCGTTAAAAAAGCACCTCAGTGGGAGTGGTGTATTCCACGCTCCTAAAACGATGCAAAGAAGCTGCTTGCAGGACTTTTTTTGACGCCCTGCCAGTGCAGAGCCTCAGTGTGAAAGCACTCGGGCTTTCACATTGGGATTGTAAATGAGGCTTCCTTTAGGCGCTTTACAGACGCTTTTTTTAACGCTAAGACCCCTTTCACACTGGGACGTTTTTCAGGCAATTTAGTGTGAAAGCACTCAGGCTTTCACATTGGGATTGCAGATGCAGCTTCTTTCAGGCGCTTTACAGGCACTTTATTTAACGCTAAAGAGCCTGAAAATTGCCCCAGTGTAAAAGGGGTCTAAAGGGGTCCCTTTCAGGAATACAGAGACCCCACAAGGAGCTACACAAATAAACTCAGACATAAAAACAAATGCAAAAAAAAAGTATTTCAATTTTCTACTGGTCAATACACTAGAAAATAATACAGAAAGAGTGGCGGCTGGTGCTCCTGTATTTAGAGGCTCCATGCCTCTAAATACAGGTATTTATTTTCTTTGCCACCAATGGCTGAGATACTGGAATAACTGCACAAAAAATTGCTTTCTTTTATTAATCCATTTATAGGCAACTTAAATGCCAACTTACCGTAATTACTTCCTTGCCTTACCACTTTGACTTCTATAGTTCCTATAGATCTCTTGGATGAATCAGGAATGTTAATAAATCTCAATGATCTTGAGGGCTCTCAAGAAGTTGCTACGAATCATCTAAAAGAACGCCAGTGCTATATATTGGTCAAAATAATCCGTAAGTACACACAAAGATTACATTTTCTTTAATCGCAAAGTTTACTGTTCTACGTGTTGTCTATTTCCTTTTGTGATTTGTGTAATATTCTCCTCAAAGCAGGTGGCAGGCAACCTGGGGCCCTCCAGCTGTTGAAGAACTACAAGTCCCCTCATGCCTCTGCAAGTAATTGTAACTGTCAGCCTTGCAATGCCTAATGGGAAATGTATTTCCACAACAGCTGGAGGGCCCCAGATTGCCTACCCCTGCCTTAACCTCCCTGGCGGTATGATTCTGTCTGGAATTACGTACCAAAAGCGGTACAATTATTTTGCATGGAAATTCTGCATTTTATACTGTAGGCCTGCAATTTTTAGGAATAATTTACTTAAATTTGTCCAAACCAGAGTCTAGTAGACATCCCGGGTATGATAAAGTTTGAAACACAAAATCATAAAATTATAATATAATAAATAACTATAAATAATTATAACAAATAATAATGTAATTATAATAAAAATTATTCACTAATGTAATCAAATCAAAATCACTGAAATTTGCTCAGTTGCAGAATTGTCGCTGTCATTACTTTTATTTTTTTATGACGAATTTCCCCACAAATCGCTATCGCTCAATTCTGCAAGTGATTATCATTTATTATCGCTGTTTTCTAGCTGCTCTAAAATCACTTTTGACATAAAGGGACACTTTTGGTTGCTATGGACAATCTATAGTTTGCAGGGAGAAAAAAAATGTTTTTATTATGTAAAAGTACATGCAGGACACTGGGCAGACCACTAGGGACAGGGGGGGTGTGTATTTTTTACATACAGTACTGTAATCTATAAGATTACAGTATTCTGTATGTAATGTGTTTGTTTACATTTTTGAATTTACCGCCGGTCTCCGCCCCCGTGCGCCGTTACGTCGCAGGGAACGGAGATCGGCGGCGCGCGGGCACTGTGTGAGTCGAATGGAGGACGCCACTCGCTCACACAGCGGGGATGCATCGCTGGATCCAGGGACAAGCTAAGTACAGTATACCCTGCCTGGATCCAAGGTAAGCCAGCGCGCGCTGCAGGCTCTGCATTCACCCCGAGCGCGACTCGGGGATATCGATTTTTACATGAAAATTCCAACCCGAGTCGCGCTCGGGTTTACCGGCAGGGGGGTTAAAGTGTTTGTTACCCCAGCATTTCATATTCTGATTTGTGCCTCCTGTACCATGTACTTGTATGATAAAGTATCCTGTTCTCTTTGCATTGCTTCCTCTGTGTGAAATCCCTGGTGATCCTGCCAGTCCCTCTGTTATCTTATTAAAATCTGACCACACTAAGTAGGAGAGCATATGGAAGGGAAAGCAATAAGAAATAGTCAGAAAGGGGCTGGGGAATGGGATCTCACGGGGAGCTCTTGTGTCGACCCAATCGGGGTAGACAGCGCCAGACAGTACGCCACCTCGGCGCCCACAAATAGGCAGGTCAAGGAGAGGGAGTAGATACCTGCTAGACCATGGTTCTAGAATATTCTTGGAAAGGGCATAGAGACGGGGGGGGAGGGGGGACGTTCGAGAGGGAGGGGAGGAGGAGGGTGGGAGGGAAAGTGGGAATAGGGGAGAAGAGGGGGAGTGGTTTGTTTCAAAAGAGAGAACAAAAAAAGAAAACACTTGGTAGTTCTGTGGCGGACCCCCTTGAGGGGCGGAGCGCGCCCCTGCCACCAAAAAAGGGCGTGGGCTCGCCTCGCCCCGACATGGACGGGCATAGGGAAAATAGTTCTAATTACTTGGCGAAAGAGGAAGCAATTAACAAGAAATGGGTTCAATTAATTTTATAACATATAATGTCAAAGGACTAAATTCCCCTCAAAAGCGACATATGGTAATGCGAGAACTAGAGAGGAAAGGTGCTGAAATAATATTCTTACAAGAAACACACCTGGCATTAGAGAGTAATATTAGGCTATACTCAAAGCAATTCCCTACTTGGTTTTACAGTGATACCCCTACAAAAGGGGCAAAAGGGGTGGCAATCGGCTTCGGGAAAAATGTGGATTTTAAGATAGAGGAGAGAAAAACTGACCCAAATGGCAGATTTCTGATATTAATAGGAACCATCGCTAATATAAGATATACATTGGTTAACATATACGGTCTGAACAAACGCCCTAAAAACTATTTCTTAAAAACCTTAAAAGAACTCGATGAAGTAAAAAAAGGCAATTTAATACTGGCAGGAGATCTAAATTTCTATATGGATAATAAATTAGATTTCACATCCAGGAGGACGAACACAGAAACAAAATAAACAAGGAGGTTAAAAATAAAACTTTTTGAATACCAACTGGTGGATATCTGGAGGATTCAACATCCCAGTAAAAAAGATTACTCCTATCATTCAGTGGTACATAAGATGTACTCCAGACTAGACTACATCCTGATCAAACATAGTCTGTTAGAGGAAGCTGTGGACTCAAACATAGAAATAGCCACAGTATCAGACCACGCGCCAGTGACAATGAAACTTAAGGCCTACAGGGAAACAAGAGGAAAGGAAGTCTGGAGAATAAACGAAGACATATTAGAAGAGCTAAAAACAGAGAAGATAATTAAGGGGACAACTAATAGCCATAGGCTCCAGAAAAAAGAAAGAAAGGGAAAATAACATCAAAAAGACCCTGAAAGAAATATATGAATTAGAACAAAGACATAAAAAAGATCTGAAACCTGAAACCCAGCGTGCTTTAATGACTAAAAGAGAGACCCTGAAAGACCAATTGGAACAAGAGACAAGGAAAGAGTTCTACAGGATGAAAAAGGAGCGTTATATAGGAGGGAACAAACCAGGAAAATTCCTCGCAAAAATGTTAAAATATAAAAAGGCGTTAAACTTTATAGAAAAGATCAAGAATATAAGAGGCATTTCACACCTACTACAGCACACTTTACGCAATAGGCAAGGACAATTTATAGGATTTTAGAGGAAGAAAAGAGACGGGAGAAAATACAAGAATATTTAAACAGCGCGAACCTGCCAAACTTACAAAAAGAACGTCTGACAGCCCTAGAAATGGAGATCACACAAGACGAAATTATAAGAGCACTTAAAGAAACGCCAAATGGGAAAAGCCCGGGACCTGATGGATTTACCATTAAATATTACAAAAAAATTCAAAAATTGCTGGTCCCGAGACTATGTGATTACTTTAACCAAATAGGAGAAGAGACAGAAATGCGACCCGAATCTCTGCTGGCACATATCACTATAATACCAAAACCCGGGAAAGACAAGACAATATGTTCCAACTATAGACCAATCGCGTTACTAAATACGGATACCAAACTGTACGCAAAAATTCTCGCCACTAGACTCAAAGACCTAATGCCAGATTGGATCAATGCAGACCAAACCGGATTTGTACCAGGACGAGAAGGTCGGGACAATACCCTAAAAGCGATACCACTAATGCAAAAAAATGAGGCTGTAAAGTCCCCAGTCCTACTGCTCTCAATCGACGCTGAGAAAGCGTTTGATAGGGTGGACTGGGGATTTATGATAGAAACCCTTCAACATCTGGGGATAGGGCCAAGATTTAGACACTGGGTACAAAATCTATACAACAGACCAACGGCAATGGTGAAGGTTAACTGTAAAGTCTCCGCCCCCTTCGAAATGTTTAATGGCACCAGACAGGGTTGTCCCCTTTCCCCACTGCTATACATATTAGCACTAGAACCTTTTCTGGCAACTCTACGAAACAACCCCAGAATAGAAGGTGCAAAACAGGTGTAGAAGAACACAAAGTAGCAGCATATGCCGACGACATTTTAATGTTCATAACAAACTACAACTTTGCTGGATATTGCCAAAGAAATAAAAAATTACGGAGAACTATCTAATTTTAAAATAAATCCCAGAAAAACAGAAATGTTCAATATTGTTGTGGGAAAAAAGGAAGAGTCAGCCCTGCAAAAACAACACACATACTCATGGGTAAAGGAGTTGAGCTATTTGGGGATCAAGCTGACACCCACAATAGAGGGTCTGTTTCCTGCTAACTTTATTCCCTTGCTAAATGAGGTGAAAACAGATTAAAAAAAAAACGCTACTAAAGCCCTCTCATGGACTGGAAGAATCAACGCCTTTAAGATGGTGAACCTGCCAAAAATAACATACAAATTCCAGACGCTGCCCATAAAAATCCCCCAAAGTTTCTTCAAGATAATGAAATCAATGCTGAATTTTTTTTTTTTTTTTTTAAAGTAGGAGAGCATATAGTGGTCAGTTCTCTAGCTATGCTGGAAACTCAATGTACTCTCCTCCAATGATCAAACTTGTCCTGACACCCCCCACCCTGCACAGCCTATCACTGGGAAGCTCAGTGTACTGTTGCTTCTCCTCCTCCATCTCCTATGTAGCTGAGAACAGAAGGAATGTGATCACTTTCTTTTACAATCACTTTAATAATGATATGGTAAAAAAATAAAAAATAAGAAATACTTGTACAAAAAAGAAACAAAAGATAACTTTGATGCAGATGACTGCTTACTTTTTTTTTTCAAAGGTCAGGTGCTAAACAAAAAATACATTTATTGATAGGAAATTAATGGCTCTTCCTATTATGACAATATGCTTATCAGCAATACTCTTTATCGAGTAGTTTTAGTAACCAAATAATTATAATGCATCTAGATCAGTGTTTCTCAACCTTTTTCCAGTCGGGGCGCCCTTAAAAAGTATTTTCAGTCTTGAGGCACCCCTGTCCAAGACTTGGTTCATGCCGATGTGTGTTGCGGAACACGCGCAAAATCGCGCTTGTTCTTGACACACAGACAAATGCTCTGCTCTTTAGGGGTGCCATTAATTGTTAATGGTGCCCCATCCATTGGCAAACATGGGTTGCTTTTGTTATGGCACAATTTAAAAAAGGGTCGGGGACTTCTTTCCCCGCATTACTGCAGGTAGGGAAATGAATGGGCTGCCCTACACACAGCACCCATCCACACAGAACCAAGCGCTTGTTCACATGTCAGGCTGGAGGGGCAGTAAAACCACATGGTTGAGCTGTTTTTACCACCCCCAACTTTTTCCCCTTTAGCTGCAGAGGCAACAGCTGGGGGTGTAAACATGCTGTGGCTGCAGCTGAAGATATACCCAGGGATAATGGGGCTGCACTGCAACTACCCTGCAACTGTGTGCATTGCATTTACGGGCTTAAAACAGGTGGTGAGGAGGCAAGATATGCCTCTTTACTGGCTGACAAATGCCCCTGAAAAGCGATATGAACACAAGTTGCTTTTCAGAGGAGCAACAGTCCTTGCTGCTATCTCGAACCCTACAAAAGTAGTTCTGATGATACAGGAATAGGGGGGTCAGGATTAAAAGTAACATACATACAGACAGATGCGCACGCACACAAACAGACACACGTACATCTGTCTGTATGTATGTTACTTTTAATCCTGACCCCCCTATTCCTGTACCATCAGAACTACTTTTGTCCCACACACACCAACAGACATGTGTACACATACACTGAAAGAAGAACGGTCAGAGCTGCACAAAAAACAATCAGATCAAGAGTGCTGTAGCCATGAATGGAGGATGTGGGGTGTCAGTGACTGAGACAGCTGGTTATTCATAGCAGAGCCCCCCTCACCACCTTACCCTTGGCCTCGCAGTCACCGCAGTACTTGTTGTCCTCCTCCCTCAGCATATGAGACAGGATGGCCTGGTGCTGCTCATTCAGCTTCAGGGCCTTCTCCCTCTCTGAGCGGGTGGCCATGTCTGTGGGCAGGGGAGCAGTGTCGGTCACGGTGACTCTACTCTTTCTTCTTCTTCCCCCTCAGGGAAAAGCGTGCCAGGCAGAGTTCAGGACGGTACCCACGGCTCTCACCTCACAGAAGCAGTGCATGTGTCCGACCCTCCCATTGCAATCGTCATTGCACCAAATGACGTATTCGGTTGGCAAGACACGGTCGAGAGGCCCTCACAGCCAGCACAGCTTCCTGAGTGCCGGGAAATGAGTTTTACACAGCAGACCAACACCGCTGTAATGTCAAATGATAACAAAGTGCCCAGCAGTAGTGTTGCATTAGATAGCAGCCATAGCTGCCAATATTTGGGGTCATTTTGCCGCGGCACACCTGGGGACTCTGGTGTGCCGCGGCACACTGGTTGAAAAACGTTGATCTAGATTAACACACATATTGCTACTTTATGACATTATGGAGTCTTGAAAAATATCTCCACACAATTCTCCTTTTTGAATGAAAACGGGTACCATACAGTGTCTGTTTTAGTCTCCATTCCTTCACTTTCCCCCCTATAAAGTGCCTATACAAACACCTATTTTATTAGAGGCAGTATTTGCATAGTGATTCCCAAAACCCTTCTGATAAACATATCTTACGCCGTAAAAAGGCAATACATTTTTTACCTTAATGCATTCCCTGCATTAATGTAAAAAAATCTCAGTAGCACACAGCCTGGCTCGAGAGTCTGCCCGCATGCGTGCCCCCATAGCAGCCGGTCTGATATGGGGGCACTCGTAAAAGACAAGAAGCAGGCAGCGCTGATGGGGGCCCCCAGAAGAGGGCAAATGGGGCATCTCTGCACAATTTCTATTGCACAGAATAGGTAAGCATAACATCTTTTTCATTTCAAGTGGTTGCAAACCCTCACACATACCCAGTGAAGTGACTAGCCTCAGATGATACATAGAGACAAAACAAATCCTCCAACATAAGTTGTACTCTACATCTACAGTGCCGCCTTCTTTCCCCTACAGCCATTTAAAGTCCAGAATTTACACAGGATCTTTCAGCTCTGAAAATCAGGGGGAAGAGAGCTGAAGTTACATCAGTGAGGAGAGCTCTGAGAGCTGATTGTAAGGAAGGGACCCCCCCCCCCCCCCCATTCACACAGCACACAGGAACAGAGCTGAGTCAGTCAACCAGTTCTCTCCCCTGTCACCATTTTTCTCTAGGTATCAGGAAAACTTGTGACAAGGGACTCCTGCTTATAGCAAAGGAATGAGGCAGCAGACAGAAATGACACTTAGTGCTCTGGATTGAGACAAGTACACCCTATATAGAGGGACATGCTTTATTCATGTTTTAGATCTTAGGTTTACAACCACTTTAAGGGAAAATTATGTTTGCCTTTAGAACTACTTTAACAAGCATTGTGCAGAGCATTAGGTTGACCATCCTTCAGTCCAAATATCTAAGGCCGCGTACACACGATCAGTCCATCCGAAGGACCGTTTTCATCGGTTAACCGATGAAGCCGACTGATGGTTTGATGTTCCTACACACCATCAGTTAAAAAAACGATCGTATCAGAACACGGTGACGTTCAGTGCTTCCAAGCATTCATCGACTTGATTCTGAGCATACGCGGCTTTTTAACCGATGCTTTTGCATACTAATAATCGGTTTTGACCTATCGGTTAGGCATCCATCGGTTACATTTTAAAGCAAGTTCTCTTTTGGTGGGGCCCACACACGATCGGTTTGGACCGATGAAAACGGACCTATAGTCTAAAGAATAATATAGAGAAAAACTGCGCTGACCACAAATGAACAATACAGCTGCTACATACAAACAAACAAAGTTATCAAAATATTAAATACAACAATGTAGCGCTAAATTTACAGTGTTTGGTGCTATATAAAACAGCACCACTCACAGTGCACATGTATAAACGTGAACTAAAATATGAATATGAAACACTCATGCTTGATATATGGGTGAAAAAAATAAATATAGGCCCAGATTCACATACAATTAGATTCGCGTAGAGTATCAGAAATACTCTACGCCGCCGTATTTTACCTGGCTCTACGTGGAATCCCGGTAGATTTTGTCCAGTAAACTACGGCGGCGTAGTGTATTTCTCCCGGCGCAAGCCATCTACGCGAGTAGGGGGCGTGAAGCATTTAAAATAGGCGCGTTCCCGCGGCGATCGAACTGCGCATGCTCCGTTCAGAAATTTCCCGCCGTGCATTGCGCGAAATCACGTCGTTACGTCATTCGTTGTTTGAGTAGCGTCGTTTACGGACATTCCTATTCCCGAACGAGTTACGTAAAAAAAAAAAAAAATAATTAAATTTGACGCGGGAACGACGGCCATACTTAACATGGGCTACGCACCGTTAGACCAGCAAATAGCTGGTCTAACAGTACGTAGCAAAAAAATGACGTAAGCGATTGCGAAGACGACTCGTATCTTCGTGGATCGCCGTAAAAAGTCATTTGCATATCCCGACGCTGAAAACGTTGCGGACTCCTCCCAGCGGCCGCAAAAATATCACAGCGTAGATCCAAAGGCTTACGAAGACGTAAGCCTCTCGGATCGAAGCCCGAAGCCGCCGTATCATGGTTTGAGGATTCAAACTAGTGATACGGTGCGCGAAATTTGAAATTACTCCTGTCTAACACCAGTTAGACAGGCGTAATCGCTCTGTGAATCTGGGCCATAGTCTCTAAATGAAAGACATAGACATTAATAAGATGATAGGTGCAAGCAGTAGAATGAACTGATGTCCAAACAAATGCAATTCAACAGGATACAGTGTTGTCTGTAGGGATCTGTAGCATCAACATCAAATCAAAGGTGTGGGTAAGAAAGAGTACGCTTACCAGATACGTTGGACTCTCGTACTGTGTAGCAAAGAGTCAATCGAGCCTTGTGGTCATTGGGACCCAGGACCACTACTACCGGGATGGCACTGGCGCAGATGGCAGGAACCGATCCGGCTTAAATGGTGTACCTTAATCTGTATCTTAGACTCAAGTTGGAATCCTAGATGGAAGGTCCAAAGGTCCAAGAGTGGATGTCTGGGGCTCCGACAAGACCACAGAAAATGAATTGGAAATGGAAAAAATAAAAAAATGGGTACTGCTGCTGAGCACCCCATATTGCTAAATGCATGTAATCACTTTTTACTTTTGTCATATTGTTTTTATATGACTTTTTAATAAAGCCTATTTTGGTTTTAATGACCTGCGCTATTGGAGCATTCCATTTTTTTATTTTTTCCATTTCCAATTCATTTTCTGTGGTCTTGTCGGAGCCCCAGACATCCACTCTTGGACCTTTGGACCTTCCATCTAGGATTCCAACTGAAATGAAAGACTAAATTGGCAGCAGATACCCTGCGGTGCCTTTTTATATGCACAGACCACATTTCGTGCCTCACAATTTTGCTGTTGCTGTCTGTGATTAACTCTGTGAATTGTAGGAGTAGAAGGAGCAGAGCAAGCCCGCTATGAATCTATGCTGGAGAACCTGTGGAAACGTCATCCAGAGTTAGCAGGTGAGAACAAACAAAATGACCAACCATTCAAATTCTTATCACATACAGAAGGATGGAAACAGTAACTTATGGAACATTCTGTATGTACATATGTAATAACATTATTGTGTTAAATGTGTATAAACTATACACAATAAACAATCCTGTGAAAATAGTTATGTGTAGTATACAGTGGCAGCTGGTGCTCAAATTTTTTTGGGGGGGTGTAAACGAAAAGAAAAAAAACATCAATTGCAGCCTCACTGCGCCCATCAAACGCTGCTACAGGGGTTTGATTTAATCCTATAAAATGTGGCAACCCATTTTACAAAAATACCTATTAAAAGGCATGCAAATTATTTTATTAGGGTACAGGCATGCATGTTTCCCATCCCCATTCTTCTTTTTTTTTTTGCTGAATAAATAGGCAGTGCACCTTAGGGGTGAGAGGGTTGCTTAGCAACATGTTAAATATGGGTACAACATGTAATATGTTGCTAAAGATGGAGTTACATTTTAAACAATATCTAAAAATCTTTAAAACGATTGTAAATGCTCAATTTTTTTTAAATAAACCACTTGCTTGCCGCATAATGTACATTTACTGTGGCAAAGTGGCTCTATTGGGGATCAAATACCACCAAAAGAAAGCTCTGTTTGTGGGGAAAAAAAGGACATGAATTTTATTTGGGTATAACCTTGCACGACTGCACAATCGTCAGTTAGACCCCTTTCACACTGAGGCGCTTTGCAGGCGCTATAACGCTAAACATAGCGCCTGCAAAGTGCCCTGAAAGAGCCGCTGCTGTCTCTCTAATGTGAAAGCCTCGAGGGATGTCACACGGAAGAGGTGCGCTAGCAGGACGGTAAAAAAAAGTTCTTCTAGCAGCATCTTTGGAGCGGTGAAGAAGTGGTGAGTATTCTGCTCCTCCACCGCTCCTGCAGATTGAAATGAATGGGCACCGCGCCTATACCTCCGGCAAAGCGCTGCTGCAGCAGGTGGTTTTAACCCTTTTTCGGCCACTAGCGGGGGTTAAATGCGCCCCGCTAGTGGCAGAATAGTGCCGCGAAATTGACAGTAAAGTGTCGCTAAAAATGGCGGAGCTTTACCGCTGACGCACACACCGAAAGTAACGCAGTATCACAAAAAATGGCCTGGTCATTAGGGGGTAAGACCTCCTGGGGCTGAGTCAAACATGTTATACTTACCTGCTCTGTGTAATGGTTTTGCACAGAGCAGCCCAAATCCTCCTCTTCTCCGTTCCCCCGCTGGTACTCCTGGCACCTTCCTGCACCACTGCTTGCCAGGAGGGCACTCGCCTGCTTGCTCCTGAGCCCTGATCTCTATGTCCATTGATACACAGAAAGTGGCTTGGCCCTATCCCCCACTCCCTCCTCACTGGCTATGATTGGTAGCAAATAGCTCCCACTGAGAACAACATAATGTAGCGCTATTCAGTGCTAATAAAGTGCAATCTAAACACTGAAGAGTGACACTATTAGGCCCCATACACACGAGCAGACAGATTTGTTCAAATCGGTCAGACAGACCGATTTGAACAAATCTGTCTGCTGGGGACGTATTGGTTTGATTGTGTACACACGATCAAACCAAAATCCCCACCGGCAGACGACGCGCTGACGCCGCCACGTCACCGCACCAGGAAGTAAAACACTTCCGCGCATGCTTCGAAACCATTCGACGCGTGTGCGAGAAGATATGTCTGCTGGTTAGCGTACTAACCAGCAGACATGTCGGGCGGACGGGTTCCCAGCCGACAGATTTGAAAGCATGCTTTGAAATCTGTCTGCTGGCCAAATCCGTCGGCTCGCCCGTACACACGATTGAATCTGTCTGCTGGGACGGTCGGGCCGACCGTTTCCAGCAGATAGATTTGATCGTGTGTACGCGGCCTTAGTGTTCTATATATCACATATAGAATTAGTGTCCCTCCAAGGGCAAAATAAAATTGAAGGAAAAAAAAAATGAAAAAAAGTCCACAACTGAAATAAGTTTACAAATAGAAAAGTCTGTGGATACTTAGTAAAGGGGTTGTAAAGGCAGAAGGTTTTTTTTATCTTAATGCATTCTATACATTAAGATAAAAGGCCTTATGTGTGTAGCAGCTCCTCTCAGCCCCCCCTAAAACTTACCTGAGATCCCTTTCTGTCCATGAGTGTCTCAGCCATTTGAGATTCTCCTTCCTGATTGGCTGAGACACAGCAGTGGTGCTATTACCTCCAGCTGATGTCAATAAAAGTCAGCTAGCCAATCATGGGAGAATGGGGGCGGGGCCGGTTTGGGGCTCCATGTCTCGGCTCGAGTTCACCCTATAGAAAGCTGCTTGTTGTGGGGGTACTGAACAGGAGGGAGGGGCCAGGAACCCTGAAGAGGGACCTGAGAAGAGGAGGATCCGGGCTGCTCTGTGCAAATCCACTGCAACAGAACAGAGCAGGTAAGTATAACATGTTTAAAGTGACTGTCGTTCAAAATTGTTGCCTTTTTTCTGTTTTTATAGCCGAGAGGGCTAAAACTTAGCGGATTTGGTAACCCAGACAATATTTTTGTCCACCCTGCACACATTTGAAGGTATGCCTTTACCTACTATTGAGCACTACTGTATAGTATTTTGGTGGCTCCTAACTTCTTCGATTCTGATAATGAACGTATGTAATTCCAGAGATGAAGATTACCATGTATGTTTTTTCTTTGCCAGAACGCCTACAAAAGCTATCTAATCCCAATGTGCGGGACAAAATGCGCAATTCTATCAACAAGAAATTGCGAGCCTCCAAAGAAACTCCTTTCACTTCTCCTACAAAACCAAGAGCTGCTTCCCAGCAGAAGAGCCGGCCAACCTGAAGAGCCGGTGTACATTTTGGGGACTATCAACAGATCCAATGTCATTAGGGAAGATATACAGCTTAGACAGAGACAATTTACTTGTGTTATTATGTTTTTTTAGATGTACAGTGGAACTTTGGTTTAAGAGTAACGCAGATAACGGGCGTTTAAAAAAATGAGCAACTTTAAAAAAAAAAAAAAAAATCCTGACTCGTTTTGCGAGTGTTGTCTCGCAAAACGAGCAGAATTCAAGCGAATGGGGTGTGCAGTACCGCATTTGGCCAGAGGTGCAGGGGCGCCGGTGACACTCGGAATGGTTTGGAGCCGTTTGGAAAATCTCAGAAATACTCAATTTCCGGGTGTTTCCGAGCCTGTCCAAGGGTTTCTGAGATCAGCCGAGTATTTCCGAGGCTCTCCGGCACCCCCCTACCTCTGGCCACATGCGGTATTGCATGCCATATAAGTCAATGCAGAACTTATTATCTTTGTTTCCATCTACTTTTATGTGGAAACTCGCTTTGATATGCGAGTGCTTTGGATTAAAAGCATTCTCCTGGAAAGATGCTGCTTGCAGGACTTTTCCGAACGTCCCACAAGCACACCGCCAGGGTGTGAAAGCACTCATTATAATGAATGGGAGGCAGTTTTCAGCAGCTTTATAGGCGCTATTTCTAGCACTAAAATGCCTGAAAACTGCCTCAGTGGGAAAAGGGTCTTAAGCCTCATACACATGATCGGATTTTATGAAGGCATTTGTGTGATTACAGGCTGTTGGCAGAAATTCTAACCGTTTGTACGCTCCATCGGACAATTGTCAGATTTTCCGCGGACAAATGTTGGATGGCAATTTTCCGTGAACAATTGTGTGTTGTCGGATTTTCAAGATCATGTGTACACAAGACCGTCAGATAAGTGTCCAAAGTACAAACACGCATGCTCGGAATAAATGCTCACCAAACACGACATTTGCAGAAGGTGCCCAAAGGGTGGCGCTAAAGAGCTGAAAAAACACGTAGTTTCGTGTTTGTTGGCCGACGTTTGTATGCAAGACATGTTCCTGGCCAACTACTATCGGACAAAGGTCCTACGCTTTGTCTGCAGAAAATCCGATTGTGTGTATGAGGCTTTAGTCTTCAGACATACAGTACGGAAGGAGCAGCTTTGAGACTCTAAGGTGAAAAACCTAAAATATACACAGTACAGAAATCTATCCTTTTCTATATATATATATATATATATTATAATAATCAACATCATATCTGACTAAAACTGTAATATTCCTAGTATTTGTTTACCTACAGCATATTTATAGTCACATTTTAACTGCAATATTTATTTCTACCACTAGATGGTAGATATGAGCTTCCATTCAGGAAAGGTTATTTCAGGACTTGTCTTGATTTATTACATTATATCCGTTTACAATGTTGCAATGTTTCCTCATTTGGTGCACCATTTATGAATTTATATATTTGGAGGATATTTACTATGGATGGTTTTATCTCCTTGTACGTATATAATATTTTATTATACTGTATTCTTTTATACATAAACTTTTATTATTATTTTAATATAGTGAAATACATTTTAATGATGGTATATTAATGCTATGTTCATTATTTATTATATATACACTGAACAGTGCTGATCCATTGTGGTTCTTATGGCTTTTCTGGCATCACACCAGAATCGGGATTAGTCAGATCCAGCTGTGTGTGTCTTTTTCCTTATAAATCCCTGTAGAGGCCGATTAGGGTCTGCTTAGGCTCAAATGCCCCTGTAGTCGTGTTTTACCCTTTAGATCAGGGATCCTCAAACTACGGCCCTCCAGCTGTTTTGGAACTACACATCCCATGAGGCATTGCAAAACTCTGACATTCACAGACATGACTAAGCATGATGGGAATTGTAGTTCCTGAACAGCTGGAGGGCCGTAGTTTGAGGACCCCTGCTTTAGATGCTAAAAACCAGGAAGTATACACATATTAGTGGGAGGGGCTTTAATAAAACTGGTGCACACAGAATCTGATGTAATAGTGCATAATAACCAATCAGCTTCTAACTTCAGTTTGTTCAATTTGGCGTAGAAGCTGATTGATTACTATGAACAGCTGCACCAGTTCTAGTAAATCTTCCCCAGTTTGTCAACATGTGAGAGCTACACTGCCGTCATCTTTGCTTTACTCTGACATTGGGGGTTATTTACGAAAAGCAAATCCACTTTGCCCTGCAAGTGCAGTCTCTGTAGATCCGAGGGGGGACTTGCAAGGAAAAAAAAAACAGCATTTTTGCTTGCACATGATTGGATGGTAAAATCAGCAGAGCTTCTCCTAATTTTAGAGCTTCCCCCCAGATCTACAGCAACTTGTAGTGCCGATTGGATCTCCCTTTACTAAATCAACCCCATTGTCTCCCACCTCTCTGTTACATGTAGAGTCTTTTGACTAGGATTGAGCCAAACTTACCTGTGTTCAGATTGAGGTGGTTTGGCCAAGCATCAAAAGTTTGGATGCCGAATACAAGCTCTCTTAGGCCCCTTTCACACATGCGGTTCCCGTGAGGATCATTTTTAAAACATCCACTTGCTCAGCGGGGATCGCTCCGTTGATCCCCGCTGAGCCAGCAGATGACAGGTCTGTCTCTGCACACTGGGAGGATTTACTAAAACTGAAGAGTGCAAAATCTGGCATGGCTCTGCATAGAAACCAATCAGCTTCCAGGGTTTTATTGTCAAAGCTTAATTGAACAAGCAGAAGTTAAAAGCCGATTGGCTACCATGCACAGCTGCACCAAATTCCAACTTCTTCAATACTAGTAAATCTACCCGCTATATTTCTTCTGCAATAAAACAATCTTACCTGCCTGTGTGCAGTCTTCTTTAGAATAAACAATGAGCTGCTCAGTTTACATTGCACGGTGTCCGAGTGTTGGGATAAATGTAACTCAAGTTATATCATTCTGTGGCAGCCAGCTAATCAAGGTGGACAAAGCATTGGAAGCTAGAAAAACTCAGGGAAAAGATGCTGATGAAGGACTTTGAGGATGTCACATAGGAGGAAAGTATTTGCAGAGTTTAGATCCGCTTTAAATGTATTGTGTTTTTATTGAACGGTCACATTTTAAAAACTTGCTCTTTTATCATTGCGATAAATAATGAGATTTTTCAATTAAAGTGGAACTAAAGCTCTACTGTCACAAGCTGAGCAGACACGCAATGTCTCTTCTGCATTAAAATACATCTACCTGCCTACTTGCAGCATTCCCGGCATTTAAACTGAGCTGCACACGCATGCGCAGGAGTGACGTCAGCCTGCGCTAGCCAATAAAGACAGCTGAAGACCAGCACCCAGAAGAAGATTCTGGCACCAGGAAAGGAAGGGAACAGATGAATGAAAGGTAAGTTTAGCTCCCCTTGGTTCCACTTATAGTATAAGTTTGCCTGTTGTAACATGTTACACCCGTATTCAGGGTGCAACATGTTACGCAACGGAGCGGCCCCCGCATCTCCCATCTCACATCTAGTGGGGATCTACTCCATCTTTCTGTTAAAGCTTCACTAAAGCAAAAACGTAATATATTTCAGCTTATTAGTCCTTAAAGGATCACTAAAGGATTTATTTATTTTTTAGCTAAAAAGCTTCCTTTACCTTACTGCAGTTCTGGTTTCATGTCCTCATTGTTCGTTTTTGCTTTGAAGTTGCTGTAATTCTGCTCTGATCTCCACACTTCCTGCTTGTCTGGCTCCTTATGAAAAATCTCATGGCAGATTTTCACTGTGGTCCAAGCTGTCATTACTGTGTCTAAAACTCCTCAGAACCAATCAGATTCATTTTAAAAACAAAACACTTCCCTGGATATGTTTGTTTTTGTTCTGTGTGTCTCTTTACATCACAGAAACATGAAACCAGTTTAAAAGTGAAACTAACCTGCAGGCACATTATATGATTGATTTTTATCTATTTTTAATCATTTTGAAAAGGAATCAGTTAACTTTTATGTCTCTATACCCTGTAAACAGTCATTTCAGCAAAAAAATAAAAATTTCCTTTAGTGACCCTTTAAATGCGGTTGCTGAATTAATTTAAATTTTCAGGCTAAGAACATGTTTAGCAAGTACAGAAAATACCCGTTGATCATATTTTATTAAATCGTTTTGTGACCAGTTTTGATACCACACCATGGTATGAGTTTTACAAATAAATCACACACAACAATTAAAGCTTAATTAAAATAGAAATATATTTATTAAATATTCTACTGAAAGGTAACTTCCAGCAATGCTCTCTGGGCATGTAGTGGGTAGAGAATTAAAAGATACTGGTGCTGCTGAGATATGGCTTTTCACTGTCCAGCGAGGAACCAGAAGAATATTAAATGAGGGAAGAGACACCTGCAGAAAGCACAAATGAAAAATGACATTGAGGAGGCCATGAAGATAGCAAAGCATACCATACACCCCTGTCCATGTCTACTACTATCAGTAATACTGGCTGTATACTTTCTCACTGCATATTGATGCTTCCAATTCCAGCATCCCTAGAGATCATTGCTTTCTTTTCCTATCTGCATGCTTTTGTCAGCACATGAAAAGATTGGCTCCCTGTGCTGTTTCTTCCTCCCACACTCCAGCCCTGCTGTAAAGGGGCTGCAAGAGGTGGCAGACAATGAGCAGTTAGTAAGGTGGAAGAGTCTGGCAGCAGCAGTTTAGAAGCATTTTTTGGTCAGCAAAAGCGTTCAGGGTGGACGTTCAGAAGCAATTGAAACGCCAAATGCCTGTAACAGCTTGTAAACGCGGCAACTTGCTTCGTGTTTCATTTACAGGCGTTTTTAATGGACCATTAAATATTTGACCATTTGCAAAAAAAAAAACACATCTAAAAATGCAAACAAATGGGGCAAACATTTTTAATCTTCGGTTACCATCTGTAAAAGTTAAATCGTTCAGGAGAGGTTTTATACCGTCCCGTGTACTTCAAGTCTAAAGCCCTGCAAACACGATCGGTTTGTCAGATGAAAACAGATCGATGGACTGTTTTCATGGGACAAACCGATTGTGTGTGGGCCCCATCAGTTTGTTTTCCATCGTTGAAAAAAAATAGAACATGTTTTAAATTTTTCCTATGGATAAAAAAACGATCGTCTGTGTGGAAGTCCATCGGTCAAAAATCCACGCATGCTCAGAATCAAGTTGACGCATGCTCGGAAGCATTGAACTTCATTTTTTTCAGCACGTCGTTGTGTTTTACGTCACCGCGTTTTGGCACGGTCAGATTTTTGACTGATGGTGTGTAGGCAAGACTGATGATTGTCAGCTTCATCGGATATCCGATGAAAAAACCCATCGGATTCGATTCCATCAGATATCTGATCGTGTGTACGAGGCTCAAGTGCTCTAAATATTTTGGGGGCGTAATGGGAGCAATGATATGGGTCTTAAATTGTTTAGCCTGGTGGGGTCCAGTAAGGAGCTTTTTAAGTATGGAGGTGATCTGTGCCTGCTTTAGAGGGGAGGGGAAGGTTGAAGATGCAAGTAGGAGAGCATAGTAGAGGAAGGGGGTGACCGGAGTAGTTGTGAGGGTTATGGAGCAAGAATTTCTACCCTTGTGACCCAAGTTGCTAAAAACTCAACAAACGTTACAATCTGACTTTACAATCTTATATTTCCACCAACAACTATGTAGTGCAAAGGCTTGTCCTACTGGTAAGCAGACTGGCTTGAGAGTTTAGGCGATTGTACAGACAGATTGTAGAGTGTGTAGTGAGCATAATAAGGAAACAATCTATGCTTCATGTTGGTGGGGTCCTGCTGCCATCCTGCAAACAGTACAGTGACCTCCTAGATCAGAAATAAGCAATTAGCGGACCTCCAGCTGTTGAAAAACTACAAGTCCCATCATGCCTCTGGGTGTCATATTTATGGCTGTCACAGTCTTGCTATGCCTCATGGGACTTGTAGTTCTGCAACAGCTGGAGGTCCACTAATTGCATATCCCTGTCCTAGATGGTCCATTAAGCTGCTTTTTACCAGTCCACTAATTATCCCGCATAAGAGACCAATGGGGACAGCTCCACTCAATCACAGGAGGAGATTTTCCATTATTTGCTCATCTCTAGTAACAATCTACCAAAAAAAAAGGTTTTCAATATTTTGCCTACACAACACAGGAAAGAGACTTATTTCTTTTTACTATTAGGTGTATCCAACTGCAAAAATAATCAGTACAAGTATATATGAACACAATCCCATATCAGTTCCCCTTCCTCCCTCATAACTCACCATAGTTTTGTTTGCACTGCTTTAGGGCTTCGCTAAATCCCTCACACAGGACCAGGTCATCATTATTGGTAGCACAGTTCAAGAATTCCTTCAGTTCATAATGGCAGGGGCCATAAGTAGACTGTGGCTGCTGGGCGTAGGTGGGGGGCTTTGGAGCCTCCTATGGGAAAAACAACCAACAATAGTCAGAGCCTATTAGAATTGTTAAGGGGAGACGAATACAAAATAAAATCTTCTTAATTGTTTAGCGTTTATTTTACAACCACAATTCAGATTTCAAATCGCACTGCACCTGTGGAAAAATGCGACGTGCATGTTTGGCTCCCATTAATTTTTAGTGGCATGTCAAACCAGTACGGTTTTGCTGTGATTGTCGCGCGATAAAATCGTAAGGCAATGGTGGCAAACTGCATCACGCAAAGCATTCCAAAAAGTCCTGCAAGCAGCATCTTTGGGGCGGTTTGGGAGCGCTGTATTTAGCGCTCCCTAAACGCACTGCCCATAGTAATGAATAAGTAGCGATTGGGAAGCGCTGCTACACAGTGTTTTTAACCCCTTCTTTGGGGTTAAAAGCACCCCACTAGCAGGTGAAAAGACGCTAGTGGGACACTTATCTGCGAACGCATGGGCGGCCCCAGTGTAAAAGGGGTCTTAACCAATTTTGGACATGTGGCTGCATTTGCATCTTTTTTTTTTTTTTTTTTTTTAGGCTCTTTCCTTTATTTTCACCTGGTGATCCTGCCAATAAGTCTGTTTTTCAGCAGAACAAGCTGTCCTGCAGTTGTAGCAATTAGAGCTGAGACAAACCATTTACCACCGACAGGAGTACCTTACAATGATCAGCTTTTATTTATATATGTAACGCTTTTATCCCTAAAAAAAACAAAACTGTTGCTATAACTGCTTAAAAAGTGTTAGTTGGAGTTTAGCATCAATTTGTTAGTGTATCTAAATCTGCTAATAAATCTAATATTCTCCAATCCCCCAGGATGACAAAGCTACTCTCCAAAGGTGGCCCCTGTTCTCATTCCTCCAGAGTGGGGGCACTATAATATAGGAGGTGTGTTACTGGCCAGATCACCAGAGAAAAAAGAGCCAAAAAAAAAAAGAAGAAGAAGAAAACAAAATGCAGCCACCACATCCAATGATTGTTAAACTGCAATATAAAAATGTTGTTTTTTGTTTAAATACTACTTTAACCACTTGAGGCCCGCACTACCGTCAGATGACGGCAACAGCGCGGACCTCAATATCCAACATGCCGTCATTTGACGGCATGTCTTTCTGGCGTTCCCAGCGCGCGCTGTACAGCGCGCTGCGGGGAAGCCCTGTGTTGTCCGTGTCCCTCGGACACGGCCAATCACAGATCGCGGCAAACGGCCAATCAGAGCGGCCGTTTGCAATGCGATCTGTGGGCGAATGAGAGATGATCTCTCATAGATCATCTCTCATTGCCGGCTGACACAGAGACAATGTCCTGTCTCTGGAGGGGAGGAGCCCGATCTGTGTTCCTTCCTACATAGGGACACAGATCGGTCACCCCCCCAGTCACCCCCCCCCCTCCCCCTACAGTTAGAACACACCTAGCATACACATTTAACCCCTTCCTCACCCCCTAGTGTTAACCCCTTCAATGCCAGTCACATTTATACTGTAATTAGTGCATATTTATAGCACTGATCGCAGTATAAATGTGAATGGCGCCAAAAATGTGTCAAAAGTGTCCGATGTGTCCGCCATAACGTCGCAGTACCAATAAAAATCGCAGATCGCCGCCATTTCTAGTAAAAAAAAAAATAATAAAAAATAATAATTCTCTCCCCTATTTTGTAAGCGCTATAACTTTTGCGCAAACCAGTCGCTTATTGCGATTTTTTTTTTTTTTTTTTTTTTTTTACCAAAAATATGTAGAAGAATACGTATCGCCCTAAACTGAAAAAAAAAATGTGTTTTTTTTTTTAATTGGGATATTTATTATAGCAACAAGTAAAAAATAATTGTATTTTTCTTCAAAATTGTCGCTCTTTTTTGTTTATAGCGCAAAAAATAAAAATCGCACAGGCGATCAAATACCACCAAAAGAAAGCTCTACTTGTGGGGAAAAAAGGACGTAAATTTTGTTTGGGAGCCACGTCGCACGACCGCGCAATTGTCAGTTAAAGCGACGCAGTGCCGGAAGCTGAAATTTCACCTGGGCAGGAGGGGGGTGTAAGTGCCCAGTATGCAAGTGGTTAAAAGAAGTTGTAAAGGATTTTATTTATTTTTTGCCTAAAATGAATGTCTGCAAGGTAGACAGACAGAATAGTGAAATGATTCTGTTAAGAAAGTAGTAAATACCTATTCAATTCCTTCATCTATATCACCTCCAGCATTCTAGTTTCTGTTCTCTCATTCACTTCCTGGTTTGCGGCGCTCGTTCATGTAAGAACTACATTTCCCAGTATGCATTGCGGGACGCCCAGTAATTCACACCTCCTTGAAGTCTCTAACACGTAGTGAGCGTCCTGCAGATGTAGTTCCCAGGAGGGAGGAGAGCACGTCACTGACCACCGCAGTAAAGTCTCCCCTCACGGTGGTGAGTTACAATCAGACAAGCAGGAAGTGAACAGAACAGAGAAGAAATAGAGCAACTTCTGAGCAAAAACAAACAATGAGGAAGTGAAAAGAGGAATGTCTGCAGGTAAAGGATGCTTATTATGAAAAAAAAAAAAAAATCCTTTACAACCCCTTTAAGAGGGAATAACACTTAAATAAAAACAAAAACAAAAAAAACAGAAAGTGCCATTTCCACAATACCTGCTGAATCTGCCATAATTAGAGCCATGGGTGGCCCTGTTGGCACCACCTGGACTGACAAATGTGGATTAAAAATAAATAAATAAATAAAAAAAAATTATATATATAATTTTTTTTTTTTTTTTTTTAAATCTACATTTGTCAGTCCAGGTGGTGCCAACAGGGCCACCCATGGCTCTAATTATGGCAGATTCAGCAGGTATTGTGGAAATGGCACTTTCTGTTTTTTTTGTTTTTGTTTTTTTTTAAGTGTTATTCCCTCTTAAAGGGGTTGTAAAGGATTTTTTATATTATATATATATATATATATATATATATATATATATATATATATATATATATATATATATCTCGGCTGATCCGGGTGGAAAATGATTGGCTGAACAGGGGGCGTGTCCTAATAAATAAAATCCCTGTGGCTGGTTGAATACAAAAGCCGGCAGTGCAGATTCCTCCTTTATTCATGCTGTTCAGTGTGGATAGAACAATCGATTGATTTTCCAAATCTAAATGTGTATGGCTACGATGGTATTCAATATAATAAAAAAACACGTCTAATTCTAATACCGAGGACAACAAACATGATGTCTAACAAGTGTCAGAAAGAAAAGGCTCTTAATTGCCTAAAGCAAATGACCAACAATTCTGCAGCTGCTTAGAAAATATCTCCCAACCAAAACGTTATATACTTTACGGAAAGCTCCATAGTACTGCACACATTGTACATATAAGTGAAGGTTAGCTCCGGGGAGGACACAAAGTCCTTGGGGAGACATGTGACTGCTAAGGTAAGCATTCTACACACAGATTATATAACACAATCCTCACATGTCGTCCACAATGAGACGGCAGAATGGAGAAAATAGAAACACTTAAAGCTGAACCCCCTGATAATGAAAAGTCCTTCCTGGTAGTGGGGCTGCCCCCCATATTACAAGGGTTAGGGTCCCCTAGATAGAAAGAAGCAGGTCATTCTGGCAGTGCGGGGGCAGCCGTTTATATCACCCATAGTTCTGCTTTAAAGCGGAAAACTAGCTTCAGGCTCCCTTCAGACCAGTGTGACTTGTCATGCGACTTTGGACACAAAGTCGCATGACAAGTTGCAGCCCATTGATTTCAATGACACCTATTCCAATCAATGTGACCCAAAGTCACAGTGCACTACTTTGATAAGACTTTGTTGCGAATTGAGTTGCAGAGTGTAAAAATCGCATCAAAGTCACACTGCACTAATTATTGTGCCATTTTGGAGTCACATCAGTGTGAACCAAGCGTTACACTAACTACTCTTAGAAACTGTCCCCTCTCCACTTCTATGCTAATTTAAGAGGTGTTCCGACCCCCCACCACAAAAATACTGCAGCAGCTGACATTTAATATTAGGACACTTACCTGTCCAGGGTTCCTGTGATGTTGGCACCCCAGCCAATTTCCGACCAGCTGCCGGGTGCTGCCGCCAGCATTGCTAGATAAAGTGGTTGTAAACCCAACCAGACAACTTTCACCTACAGGTAAGCCTAAATTAAGGCTTACCTGTAAGTGCAAGAAATATCTCCATAACCTACACGGTTATAAAGATATTTGTAAAAAACACTGCACCGGTGTCTACAGCGCATGCGCGCTCTGGACAACGGCTCACTGAGCATGCTGGTTTTCTGAATGGGATAAATACAGGAAACCCGCGCATGTGCAGGGATCGTGCCAGTCCCGCGCGCATGTGCGGGAGTGGCGTCATCGCCGCTCCGGCCAGTCACAGCGCCGGAGCGACGATACAAGGAAGGCGCTCCAAGGGGACATGGCGGCGGAGGGGAACGAGGAGCGCTTCAATCTCAGGTAAGTGCCACATATTTAGCTAGTATGCATACTAGCTCATTATGGCTTTTTCTTGCAGGTTTTTTTTTTCAGGAAAAAAAACAATTGGGGTTTACTTCCTGTTTAACCACTCAAGATCCCGGACCTTTAGGCAGGTAAAGGACCCGGCCAGTTTTTGTGATTCGGCACTGCGTCGCTTTAACTGACAATTGCGCGGTCGTGCGACGTGGCTTCCAAACAAAATTGGCGTCCTTTTTTCCCACCAATAGAGATTTCTTTTGGTGGTATTTGATCACATCTGCGGTTTTAATTTTTTGCGCTATAAACAAAAATAGAGCGACAATTTTGAAAAAAAATCAATATTTTTTTCCTTTTTGCTATAATAAATATCCCTCAAAAATATCTAAAAAAAAAAAAAAAAAAAAAAAATGTCCTCAGTTTAGGCCGATACGTATTCTTCTACATATTTTTGGTAAACAAAAAACGCAATAAGCGTTTATCGATTGGTTTGCGCAAAATTTATAGCATTTATAAAATAAGGGATAGTTTTATTGCATTTTTATTAATTATTATTTTTTACTACTAATGGCAGTGATCAGCAATTTTTTTTGTGACTGCAACATTTTGACACATTTTTGGGACCATTGTAATTTTCACAGCAACAAATGCAATGTTTACTGTGAAAATTACAATTGCAGTTTGGGAGTTAACCACAAGGGGGCGCTGAAGGGGTTAGGTGTGACCTCATCTGTGTTTCTAACTGTAGGGGGGCGAGGCTGGACATGTGACATCATTGATTGTGTTTCCCAATATCAGGGAACACACGATAAATGACAGCGCCACAGTGAAGAACGAAGAAGCTGTGTTTACACACAGCTCTCCCCATTCTTCAGCTCCGGAGACCGATCGCGGGACTCCAGCGGCGATCGGGGCCATGGTCACAGAGCTTCGGACCGGGTCGCGGGCACGTGCCGGCAAACCCACGGCTGGGCACTTAATGAGGACGTAACTGTACGTGCTCGTGCCCAGCCGTGCCTCTCTGCCGACGTATATCTGCAGGAGGCGGTCCTTAAGTGGTTAAGGGAACACAGCAGTAAAGCATTGAGGCTTTATGGCCGGGTCCCTAGCGCAGCATGCTGCGCTAATTGGCATGGCGGTGGAGGAGGGAGGCTAAACTTCGAGGGACGGTGAAGTGGCACAATCCTCAGAAGTAAGGAAGGGGTACTTGTCAAAAAACAGGTAGCTCCGCCCTCCCTGAAAGGTGCCAAATGTGGCAACGAAAGGGGGGGGGGATAGATAAGCAGAAGTGCCACTTTTCAGTGGAACTCTGCTTTAACCCATGTAATAAAGATGTACTGTATATAATTATTCATCTTCAGGCCACTCCAGTGTGGTCATGTGATTTGGCTCCCCTTTCAGTCAGCGCAGTTTCAGGGGAGAAGAGGGAGCACTGACAATGGATAGGCCATTGAAACCTATGTAAGGAAAGTGATGGTCAGCATCCAAAATAGTATTTCTTTATTAAATACAAGTACAGAGCTGTAAAACAGCCTACGCGTTTCGGATGTTAGTCCTTAGTCATGGCCATGACTAAGGACTTTTTTTCTGGTACACTGGAGGTGGCAGCAGCCTCAAGGTCTGAGCACCGGGCAGAGCTTTTACGTGGGAAGGTTGCAGCACCTATACACTTGGTTTCCATTGAAACCTATAGGTGACATCACCACTCCAGATGGGTGACATCACCACTCCAGATGGGTGACATCACCACTCCAGATGGGTGACATCACCACTCCAGATGGGTGACATCACCACTCCAGGCCTTACTAGCAGTTGTCAGAGTGCTCTCTCTCTCTCTCTCTCCTCACCCCTGCAGCTGCTCTAGCCGACACAGGAAGATCATGTAACAGGACTAAAGCAGCCTGAAAATAAGTACATACAACTTTCCTACACAGGTTAGAAAAGCATAGGAATTGGTTTTAAGAATAGTTAATAGCACATATCATGGACACATTGATCTCTTTTGTCAAAAGAAAATATATAAGTATAACGAGCCTCCACTTGTTGAGGACCCCGAGACCAGACTCAGATTTCAGGAGCAAACAGCCCCACGCGTTTCCTTACACATGGCCAGTAATCAGAAGTACCACACCATAAATACTATTAGGTATTACTGACCTGTACAGCGGGCTTTGCTGGCTCCGAGCTTCCTCCACTGAAAGCGCCAGTAAGGGCTCCACCAAGAACGTGGCCCACTGCGGAGCCTACAGCTACCCCGGCTGCTGTAGTAGCCATCTGAGCCATCAGCCCGGGCCCTTGAGACGGAGCTGGAGCTGCGGACACAGCCGAGGGCGGTGGGTGTGCTGGAGCCGGTGCATGAGAAGCTGCTGGGCTGTTCAGAGAAATAAAGAAAAATATTACTATAGACTTTTATTGGATTAAATCTGTACGGATTATAAAGTGGGTGTAGAAAAGAATCACCCCCTTAAAAATAATCACATTTTGTTGCTTTTGTTGCTTTTTATTCTGAAATGAAGACAGACACAGTCTTTGTTTTATCCAGCTGTAGTTACTCAGTGCAACTTATAACATCCAAGTGAAAGATATAACACCAACATGTCAGAATAAAAATAAAATCGGAATCACTGAGTTGGAAAAAGGATCCCCTTTGTTGAACCGCCTTTTGCTTTAATTACAGCCTTTAGTCTGTTGGGATATGTCTCTACTAACTTTGCACATCTAGTGGTGATGCTTTGTGGACTGCAGTGGTCATTTATGGGCTCCTAAATTCAAAGCAAATTTGTCAAGCCCTGTATTTAACGATATAACATTCCCTCTGGTTGGCTCAGCTTTAAAACCATCTGCAACAGCACTAGTAATTGCACTTACAAACTAAGCTGTATACTTCTACAAGCTTTTAAAGTATTAATGTTGCCACTAGGAAACTTCCAAACAGAGGGCATCGGTCATATTGTAGTAGCTGTGCATGCCAACCAATCAGCTTTTATCTTCAATTTGTTCAGTTAAGCTTTGAAAAAGAAAGCTAAAAGCTGATTGGTTGCCATGTACATCTCCTCCAGTATGATAAATTCCCCAATGTGTATTTTGTTTGGGGAAACTGGTGTCTGTGGGAAGCGCTACCTGTGACCTTCAATACTTATGACCTAAGCAGACACTACCCAGTTCTAGAAGCACCACTGAACAAATCACGGTGCTCAATGCATACTTCTAGAGCCTGCAAGAAGCACAAGATCATGGTAACAAAGCTTGAGAGTTTTTTTTAATACCACTGCTGGACCTTTGGAACATATCAAGTGATCCAAGCTTTATGTTTGGATTTAGATTAATCATTAATTCGGCCTCCATCCTCCACAGTCCAATTACTGAATATGTTGATTTGAAAATGACCAGTAATTTAGCAAATCACCATCATCAGATGTAAAACTTATGGCTCGTTTCCACTGAGCGGATCGGTTCAGTACTGTACGCTATTTTGGGTGTTTCCATTATGAAAGCGTGCCATAAAAGCGAACCGTACCGCACCAGCAAGGGTCCTGCTTCAGATGTGGGGCCATAGAAAATGGAACAGTTCGATTAGGGCGGACCTACAAATACATCTCACTGATTGGTGGACGTGCTAGGCATTTTTTCTAAACCTTGTATGGTCCCGGATGGTCCGATTTGCAGTGGAAATTCTCAGCAGAATAGACCGGACCATTGTAACCCGTTCCATTCTAAACGACAATCAGTCATATATAGTCCCTGTGTTCTCCAGTCTGTCCCATAGATCACAGTCAGTCAGATATAGTCCCTGTGTTCCCAGCCTGTGCCACAGATCACATTCAGTCATGTAGTCCCTGTGTTCTCCAGTCTGTCCCAGATCACAGTCAGTCATATATAGTCCCTGTGTTCCCCTGTCTGTCCCCCAGATCACAGTCAGTTATATATAGTCACTGTGTTCCCCTGTCTGTCCCCCAGATCACAGTCAGTTATATATAGTCCCTGTGTTCCCCTTTCTGTCCCCCAGATCACAGTCAGTTATATATAGTCCCTGTGTTCCCCTGTTTGTCCCCCAGATCACAGTCAGTCATGTAGTTCCTGTGTTCCCCAGTCTGTCCCCCAGATCACAGTTATATAGTCCCTGTGTTCCCCAATCAGTCATGTAGTCCCTGTGTTCCCCGGTCTGTCCCCCAGATCACAGTCAGTCATGTAGTCCCTGTGTTCCCCAGTCAGTCCTACAGGTCACAGTTATATAGTCCCTGTGTTCCCCAATCAGTCATCTAGTCCCTGTGCTCCCCAGTCTGTCCCACAGATCACAGTCAGTCATATATAGTCCCTGTGTTCCCCAGTCTGTCCCCCAGATCACAGTCAGTCATGTAGTCCCTGTGTTCCCCAGTCAGTCATACAGATCACAGTTATATAGTCCCTGTGTTCCCCAATTAGTCATGTAATCCCTGTGTTCTCCCATCTGTCCCAGATCACAGTCAGTCATGTAGTCCCTGTGTTCCCCAGTCAGTCCTACAGGTCACAGTTATATAGTCCCTGTGTTCCCCAATCAGTCATCTAGTCCCTGTGCTCCC
This sequence comes from Rana kukunoris, assembly GCA_029574335.1. NCBI lineage: Eukaryota > Metazoa > Chordata > Amphibia > Anura > Ranidae > Rana > Rana kukunoris. Next base: position 223,594,771 of record CM056049.1, read on the forward strand.
CAGTCTGTCCCACAGATCACAGTCAGTCATATATAGTCCCTGTGTTCCCCAGTCTGTCCCCCAGATCACAGTCAGTCATGTAGTCCCTGTGTTCCCCTGTCTGTCCCACAGATCACAGTCAGTCATATATAGTCCCTGTGTTCCCCAGTCTGTCCCCCAGATCACAGTCAGTCATATATAGTCCCTGTGTTCCCCTGTCTGTCCCACAGATCACAGTCAGTCATGTAGTCCCTGTGTTCCCCTGTCTGTCCCACAGATCACAGTCAGTCATGTAGTCCCTGTGTTCCCCTGTCTGTCCCACAGATCACAGTCAGTCATATATAGTCCCTGTGTTCCCCAGTCTGTCCCCCAGATCACAGTCAGTCATGTAGTCCCTGTGTTCCCCAGTCTGTCCTACAGATTACAGTCAGCCACGCTGTCCCTGTGTAACTTCCCAGTCTGTCCCCTTGTGGTAGTGACATTGTCCCTGTGACCTTGTGATTTCCTCTCTCAGGAGAAGAATGGCAGATCAGATCTTACCTGGCAGCTTGACGAGAAGAGACACTGCGACTTCCTCGGGGCATGATGACCTCTGCTGGGACTTACACTAGCTCTGGGTCACACTGACAGCTGACAGCACTCTTCTTACTGCGCTGATTTCCAGAAGCCTCCAGTGGGCGACTGCTGATGACGTCAGAACCTGCAAGTGCCCTATCTCTGGAATAGAAGCAGACTGCTCCAGGATTAGTTGTACTGAGGGTTGTAGGTGTGTGTTAGGGCAGGGCAGGCTGGGATAAAACCATCACTGTGTCAGCTTGTAATTTTTTTTAGAACTATATAAAATACTCCTGTCTTTTATGAAATGTAACTAGTAGCAGCTTACAAAACCTCCAGGTTGTGATTGACAATTACTCAGCCATGCAACACTGAACCCAAATAGATGTTCTTTTGGTGAGTTTTGTTATTTTACTGTAAAAAAAAAAAAAAAAAAGTCCAAGTACAAGTGTACTGCAAAGTGCACTTAAATTGCACTGAAAGTGCACTTGGAAGTGCAGTCGCTGTAGATCTGATCAGGCTGCCCCCGGCGCCATCCTCCGCGAGGGAATCAGGAAGTCAAGCGTTGCAACTTCACTGCCCTGTTCCCTACTGCGCATGCGTGAGCTGCACGGTGTGCCCTCACTGGTCCCCGCTGTCTCCTGGGACCAGTGTGTTTCCCAGAGGACAGCGGGGGGGTTACGTGAAGGGGCGTGACTCCCACAGGAGTCTATTCCCGTAAGTGGGTGCAAATAACTGTATTATACAGGTATCTACATCCCCCTCCCCCGAAAGGTGCCAAATGTTACACCGGAGGGGGGGAGGGTTCCGAAAAGCAGAGGTTTACTTTTTGTGTGGACCTCTGATTTTAAGTAAAAAAATCTTTGTCATGCAGGTTAATGACTCTAGAGTATTGAAGCAACATGGCAGCCTGGCAATAAGCATTTTGGAAAGGAAAGGCCAGCAATAGCAGCCTACATGTTTCTCTTATAGCAGATACACTTTAAAGGGTAAGTTTACCTTTACAGAAAAATCTGTAAGGTGAACTTACATAGGATCTCCTCCTCGACCAATCAGCAGCTGCATAGCCCATCCTGTCAGCTATGGAGAAGACGCGTGGATGGCGAGGGGATTTCTAAGCCCCGACTCCTGACGAGGATATACTGGGGCTCAGAACAGGAGATTGCCATGGTCCAGGTCAGCTGGACCGGGGGGGGGGGGGGGGGGGGCGGGGCGAAGAGGGGGTCCTGTGTAAGTTCTCCTTACAGATTTTTCTGAACTTACACTTCAAACAAAATGTGGTTTTATAGTGAAGTGATTTTAAAGGCAAATTTGCAAGTTATTGTAATAAAAAGTGTTTGGGGACCTGGATCCTGCCCCAGGGGACATGTATCAATGCAAAAAAAAAATTTTTGGCAGCAGTGATTTTAATAATTCCTTTAAGTGAAACAATAAAAGTGAAATATTCCTTTAAATTTCGTACCTGGGGGGGTGTATAGTATGCTTGTAAAGTAGTGCATGTTTACCATGCTTAGAACTGTCCCTGCACAAAGTGTCATTTCTGAAGGAAAAAAAGTAATTTAAAATCACTCGCGGCTATAATGAATTGTCGGCAATACAGAGAAAATTCATTCATAAAAAAAAAATGTGTGGGGGTCTACGGCATTTTTTTTTTAAATTTGGGGTGAAGTTCCCCTTAGAATCCATACCAGACCTAAAGGGTCTGGAATGGATATTTGGGGGGAACCCCACATCATTTTTTTTTTTTTTTTACACAGGGTTCCCCTTAATATCCATACCAGACCCTATGGTGAGTGATTTTAAATGACTTTTTTCCTTCAGAAATTACATTTTGTGCAGGGACAGTTCTAAGCACAGGAAACAAGCCCTACTTTGCAGGCATACTATACCCCTCCCCCGGTACAAAATTTAAAGGAATATTTCAATTTTATTGTTTCACTTTAAGCATTATTAAAATCACTGCTCCTAAAAAAACTTTTTAGGACAATAACTTGCATATAAGCCTTTAAAATTAGTACTTAAGATTTCAAATGTTCGAGTCCCATAGACTTTAACAGAGTTCTAAAGTTCACACGAACTTTTGGTCTGTTCGCAGGTTCTGGTGCGAACCAAACCCAGGGGTGTTCGGCTCATCCCTACATGTAACAGAGCAAAACGTGTCTTAAATCAGTTTTTCCGTGTTCCAACACTGGATGGCTCCCTATCTTCACCCAATATCTTTATGAATGGCTTGGGCGGACATATGTTGTGCTGCTCCGGGCTGCTAGGTCAGAGCCTAAGGCCTATCCGGGACATTTGGCTGCTAGGCTGTCTGAGGGCCTATCCAGAAGCAAGAGAGCAGCGTAGAGTTGGGATTGCGCCTTACACTCTAACCAGAAGTGATGGTTCTGCTGGCCGGAAAAGCTGTCAGGGTCGGAGGTAGAGGGGAAGCTGTCGCCACTAAGGGACCATCCACCTTGTTACCAGGGACCATCGTGAGTAGCTGAAGCAAGTACCAGAACAGTATTACCACCAACCGGGGACAGTGAAAAATTGGGAAACTTCAGCAGATGTCAAGTCAGGGACCCAGCCAGTGGAGGTGACACTTGCAGAGCAGTATTGTGTGTCAAGCCAGGGACCGAGCAGGCCAGTTGGGTGACGCTTGAGAAGTATCTGTGAGTGCCAAGCAGGAATGCGAGGTTGACACTTGAGGAAGATACTGAACGAGAAGATTGGAGGAGCTGATATACTGGGGCTCAGAACAGGAGATTGCCATGGTCCAGGTCAGCTGGACCGGGGGGGGGGGGGGCGGGGCGAAGAGGGGGTCCTGTGTAAGTTCTCCTTACAGATTTTTCTGAACTTACACTTCAAACAAAATGTGGTTTTATAGTGAAGTGATTTTAAAGGCAAATTTGCAAGTTATTGTAATAAAAAGTGTTTGGGGACCTGGATCCTGCCCCAGGGGACATGTATCAATGCAAAAAAAAAATTTTTGGCAGCAGTGATTTTAATAATTCCTTTAAGTGAAACAATAAAAGTGAAATATTCCTTTAAATTTCGTACCTGGGGGGGTGTATAGTATGCTTGTAAAGTAGTGCATGTTTACCATGCTTAGAACTGTCCCTGCACAAAGTGTCATTTCTGAAGGAAAAAAAGTAATTTAAAATCACTCGCGGCTATAATGAATTGTCGGCAATACAGAGAAAATTCATTCATAAAAAAAAAATGTGTGGGGGTCTACGGCATTTTTTTTTTAAATTTGGGGTGAAGTTCCCCTTAGAATCCATACCAGACCTAAAGGGTCTGGAATGGATATTTGGGGGGAACCCCACATCATTTTTTTTTTTTTTTTACACAGGGTTCCCCTTAATATCCATACCAGACCCTATGGTGAGTGATTTTAAATGACTTTTTTCCTTCAGAAATTACATTTTGTGCAGGGACAGTTCTAAGCACAGGAAACAAGCCCTACTTTGCAGGCATACTATACCCCTCCCCCGGTACAAAATTTAAAGGAATATTTCAATTTTATTGTTTCACTTTAAGCATTATTAAAATCACTGCTCCTAAAAAAACTTTTTAGGACAATAACTTGCATATAAGCCTTTAAAATTAGTACTTAAGATTTCAAATGTTCGAGTCCCATAGACTTTAACAGAGTTCTAAAGTTCACACGAACTTTTGGTCTGTTCGCAGGTTCTGGTGCGAACCAAACCCAGGGGTGTTCGGCTCATCCCTACATGTAACAGAGCAAAACGTGTCTTAAATCAGTTTTTCCGTGTTCCAACACTGGATGGCTCCCTATCTTCACCCAATATCTTTATGAATGGCTTGGGCGGACATATGTTGTGCTGCTCCGGGCTGCTAGGTCAGAGCCTAAGGCCTATCCGGGACATTTGGCTGCTAGGCTGTCTGAGGGCCTATCCAGAAGCAAGAGAGCAGCGTAGAGTTGGGATTGCGCCTTACACTCTAACCAGAAGTGATGGTTCTGCTGGCCGGAAAAGCTGTCAGGGTCGGAGGTAGAGGGGAAGCTGTCGCCACTAAGGGACCATCCACCTTGTTACCAGGGACCATCGTGAGTAGCTGAAGCAAGTACCAGAACAGTATTACCACCAACCGGGGACAGTGAAAAATTGGGAAACTTCAGCAGATGTCAAGTCAGGGACCCAGCCAGTGGAGGTGACACTTGCAGAGCAGTATTGTGTGTCAAGCCAGGGACCGAGCAGGCCAGTTGGGTGACGCTTGAGAAGTATCTGTGAGTGCCAAGCAGGAATGCGAGGTTGACACTTGAGGAAGATACTGAACGAGAAGATTGGAGGAGCTGAGGAGATCCAGTGGCAGTGGATCAGCAGGTTTGTTACAATTTGTATTAGAAACAGTTTCAAGATTGTTGCCAAAGGAGACAGCATTCCTACTCGTGCAGATGTGGTGTCTGGCTGGATACCTTTCCTTGCATGGCTGTCTGCCTATAGAAGTCTCAGAGTCTGCTAAATTAACATTGCCCATTGCCCGGGGCGATGGGTTCCTATGAAACCAACATTTTTCTATGTAGCGGTACCCCCGTAGGGGCTGCTGAGTGATGTGGCCCACCTGTCACCCTGTCCAGCCCAGCATTCAATTCCCAAACACTCCAAGACAATGGACAGTCAGTTGCTTTGTTATTTTTATTGAGGGAATTTAACTTGGATGGGGTGTGGGAAATATGGAATGCCCAGTGAAATAATAGCAAAGTTGCTAGGGACAACTATTTACACTCTTTGTACACTTCTCCAGACTCCTCCAGCACAACTCTTTTCTTCCTATCTTGTGGTTTCAGGAGCAGCTAGCACATGGTGGTTAGGCCTGACACTGGCCCAGCCAGTCCTTAGCAATAGCCTTTTGCAGGCAGGGACCGCGGGCCCCTATAATGTAGCAGAAATCTAGAAAGTCTCTTTAGTGCTAGCTGTCCTACTTACTGCTCCCAGTAAGTCCTCTTCAGGTCCTTCCAGCCCTCCTGGCTGCAGCTGACAACTTCATTGCCCATGACATTGCATTCCTCCCTACTGGCTCCACACCCAGCTGTGACTGTTTCTTCTTAGTCCTCTCTTGCATGCCTCTCCAGTCCTCCTGACTGCACATGTCACTCACCAGCCCTCCTGGCTGTAACCAGTGGTTCCCTCCTGAAGACTTGCCCGGCAGTACTAGCTCCTGCTGTCCTCACTGACTCCTTCTGTGCCTCCAGATCCTTCATGCTTTCTTGAAGGGCTCCATCCCGCACCCGAGTCCCAGGCCCGAGGTCACCCCCCTCCCCCAGACTGGGTAGCTCCCTCAAATGCCCCGACAGCCTAGTACTCCATCCTTAGTTCTTCCACCCGACAACTCCAACCCAGCTGGGCTGACCCTGGGTATTTCAAGGAGGCCTGCCCCCTGCCAATCCTAGTTGGGGATTGGTCAGGGCTCCCTGAGACACTCTTTTTGATAAACAAATTCATCAATATCTGGTTCAATAGATATAGTATCAATTCTCAATGAATTCTCAAGGTGCTCAATGAATTCTGAAGGCTGCATGTGTTCCCCTAAAATTCACATTTTTTAAGCAAGTTTATTATTTTGTGTTGGGCCGCATCCATAGCCATCTTGGGCCATCGAAAGTGCCTTTTTATCTCTATTTTTCATTTTATACGATATTAGCTTTTCAAAATAAAAAAAATATATATATATTTATATGTAGGTTAGATAATGAAAAGTTCAATTTAGCATAACAGTTTTGGTAGTAAGTTAGTATATTTTGTATAGAGGTGTAAACATCAGACCAAAAAGAGGGACAAGTAATGCTGCGTACACACGACAGACTTTTTCCATCGGAAACTCTAACCGTGTGTATGCCCCATCGGAGAAATTCCATCGGAAAATCTGATGAATTCCATCAGAGTTTAACCCCTTCCATACAGGGCATTTTCACCCCCTTCCTGCCCAGACCAATTTTTAGTTTTCAGCGCTGTTGCACTTTGAATGACAATTGCGCGCCCAGAGGCGATTTGGTTCGCATGTGCCGCGCTATATAAGTTTTTCATTCATTCATTCATTCATTCATTCATTCATGCAACACTGTACCCAAATTAAATCTTTATGTTTTTTCCCCCCACAAATAGAGCTTTCATTTTGGTGGTATTTGAACATCTCTGCGTTTTTTGTTTTTTTTTGCGCTATAAACAAAAGACAATTAAAAAAAAACCACAATATTTTTTACTTTTTTATTTAATAAATATCAAAAAAAAATTTAAACATTTTTTTTCTTTGTCCTCAGTTTAGACCGATACGTATTTTTCTACGTATTTTTGGTATAAAAAAAAATGCAATAATCGTATATTGATTGGTTTGCGCAAAAATTATAGCGTCTACAAAATAGGTGATAGATTTATGGCATTTTTATTTTGTACATTTTTTTACTAGTAATGGCGGCGATCTGCGATTTTTTTATTGTGACCGTGACATTGCGACGGACATATCAGACACTTTTGACACGTTTTTGGGACCATTCACATTTACACATCGATTAGTGCTATAAATATGCACTGATTACTGTGTAAATGTGACTGGCAGGGAAGGGGTTAACACTAGCGGGCCATCAAGGGGTTAAAATGTTACCTAAAGTGTGTTCTAACTGTAGGGGGGAGGGGACTCACAAGGGGAGGAGACCGATGTGTGTTCCTCTCTACTGGGAACATAGCATTGGTCTCCTGACCTCTGACAGGAGGTGGAGCTGTGTGTTTACTCCTCCTGCCGTGATCACCGGTAATCGCGGGTGCCTGGCGGAAATCGCAGCCGCCGGGCACGCGCACGGGGTCACAAGCGGTGCCGCGAGCCCCCTTTATCGCCGGGAAATAAAACGTCCTATGACGTCCACCCAGATTGAGGGAGGGTTCCTGCTGGCGTCATTTTACAATGGCCCGGTAAGGAAAGGGTTAAATATAGAACATGTTCTATTTTACTCCGATGGAATTCGTCTGGTCGGGCGAAAGCCAGATCGTGTGTACACCGCATAAGGCTAAATGAGGGACAGATTGATTTGGTCTTACTGGACCGGTTTATGGACTATTAACCATACATTGTTTCACTTTAACTACTTTAGACCTGCGCTACCGTCAAATGACGGCAACAGCGCGGGTCTGAATATCCAACATGCCGTCTTTTGACGGCCGCCCCTTTGGGCGTTCCCAGCGCGCGCTGCAGCGGCCAATCACAGATCGCGGCGAACAGCCAGTCAGAGTGGCCGTTTGCGATGCGATCTGTGGGCGAATGAGAGATGATCTCATAGATCAGGGTTCTCCAAACTACGGCCCTCCAGGTGTTCAGGAACTACAATTCCCATCATGCCTAGTCATGTCCACGAATGTCAGAGTTTTACAATGCCTCATGGGAAGTGTAGTTCCAGAGCAGCTGGAGGGCCGTAGTTTGGAGATCCCTGTCATAGATCATCTCTCATTGCCGTTTTACACAGAGACAGCGTCCTGTCTCTGGAGAGGAGGAGCCCGATCTGTGTTCCTTGTACATGGGGACACAGAACGGTCACCCCCCCCAGTCACCCCCCCCTCCCCCCACAGTTAGAACTCACCTAGGATACACATTTAACCCCTTCCTCACCTCCTAGTGTTAACCCCTTCAATGCCAGTCACATTTATACTGTAATTAGTGCATATTTATAGCACTGATCGCAGTATAAATGTGAATGGCACCAAAAATGTGTCAAAAGTGTCCGATGTGTCCGCCATAACATCGCAGTACCAATAAAAATCGCAGATCGCTGCCATTTCTAGTAAAAAAAATAAATAAAAATTCTCTCCCCTATTTTGTAAGCGCTATAACTTTTGCGCAAACCAGACGCTTATTGCGATTTTTTTTGATTTTTTTTTTACCAAAAATATGTAGAAGAATACGTATCGCCCTAAACTGAGAAAAAAAAATGTGTTTTTTTTTTTTTAATTGGGATATTTATTATAGCAACAAGTAAAAAATAAAGGGATTTTTAAATACAGCTTACCTGTAAAATCCTTTTCTTGGAGTACATCACGGGACACAGAGCGGCAAATTCATTACTATATGGTTATATGGAGTACCTTCAGGTGTGGACACTGGCAATCTCAAACAGGAAGTCCCCTCCCTATATAACCCCCTCCCCTAGAGGGAGTCCCTCAGTTTTGTAGCAAGCAGTATGCCTCCCAAAATGTTCCCCAAAAGAGGGGTGGGAGCTCTGTGTCCCGTGATGTACTCCAAGAAAAGGATTTTACAGGTAAGCTGTATTTAAAAATCCCTTTTTCTTTCTCGTACATCACGGGACACAGAGCGGCATATTCATTACTATATGGGATGTCCGAAAGCAATGCTTTAATGAGGGGAGGGAGACATCTTCCAAAGAAGGATTCAATTTAGAGGTAAACTCAAATAATAATAATAATTCCAACTTAGTCAAGAAAAAACTTCTTTTTTTTTTTTTTTTTTTTTAACCAAGGGTGCTTCTGATCCCGAGGATTTCAAACTGCAGCCTGTAGTACTGCCTGTCCAAAGGCAGAATCCGCATTCCTTCTCACGTCTAGTTGATAAAACCTTGTAAACGTGTGGACTGATGACCACGTTGCCGCCTTGCATATCTGAGCCATAGAGATCTGATGGTGTGCTGCCCAAGAGGCGCCCATGGCCCTGGTAGAATGGGCCTTTACCGACAACGGAGGAGGCAACCTCTTCAAACCGTAGGCTTGAATGATTAATTGTCTAATCCATCTCGAGATGGTGGATTTTGCAGCTGCCTGCCCCTTCTTGGGGCCATCTGGTAGAACGAATAATACATCTGTCTTCCGGATTTTTTCTGTAGCTTTAAGATAGGCCTTCATGGCCCGGACAATATCCAAGGTATGCAGCAACCCCTCCTTTCTAGATGTAGGTTTTGGAAAGAAGGATGGAAGTACCAAATCCTGGTTTAAGTGAAATTTGGATATAACCTTTGGTAGAAAGGAAGGATGGGGCCGGAGAACTGCCCTGTCCTTATGCAGAACGAGATATGGTTCCTTACACGATAGGGCTGCTAATTCTGACACTCTCCTGGCCGAAACTATGGCGACCAAGAAAACCAACATTCTTGTCAGTAAGACTAAAGGAATCTCAGCCAACGGCTCAAAGGGTTGTTTCTGTAAAGTGGACAGGACAAGATTTAAGTCCCATGGACAAATTGGTGACTTGACAGGAGGATTAATACGCAAGACCCCCTGTATGAAGGTCTTTACCAGCGAGTGGGTGGCCAGCGGCCTCTGAAACCACACTGACAGAGCTGAGACCTGTCCCTTGATTGTGCTTAGTGCCAGGCCTTTATCCACTCCTAGCTGGAGAAAACTTAACACCCTATCAATAGTATATTTGCGGGAATTCCATCTTTTGGATTCACACCAGCCTACGTAGTTCCTCCACACCCTGTAATAAATCACCCTGGAGACCGGCTTTCTAGCCCTAATCAGGGTAGGAATTACCTGCCTAGACAGACCTCTACCCCTGAGAATCAGGGATTCAGCCTCCAGGCCGTCAAATTTAGACGCTGTAATGTAGGGTGGAGGATCGGGCCTTGTGAGAGTAGGTCTGGTTGTAGAGGAAGAGTCCAAGGGTCTCCCACTGCCATCTTCAGGACTAGTGAGTACCAAGTCCTCCGGGGCCAAGCCGGAGCTACTAGAATGACTGGCTTGTGCTCCACTCTGATCCTGCGCAACAGGCGAGGGAGTAACTGTAGCGGAGGGAATGCATATAGAAGTTTGAATTGATGCCAAGGGCAAACCAACGCATCGGTTCCGCAGGCCATAGGATCCCTCGCTCGAGACACAAACCTGTCTAGTTTCTTGTTGAACCTGGATGCCATTATATCTACGTCCGGCATTCCCCACCTCTGGCAGATTGTCTGAAAGACCTGGGGATGCAGAGACCACTCCCCTGGCAACAGACTCTGGCGACTTAAGAAGTCTGCCTGCAGGTTGTCCACTCCGGGAATGAATATCGCCGAAATGCAGGGTACATGAACCTCTGCCCACTGAAAAATCAAGCTCACCTCCCTCTGAGCGGCCTGACTCCTGGTTCCCCCTTGGTGGTTTATGTATGCCACCGCCGTGGCATTGTCTGACTGGATTCTCACCGGGAACCCCTTTAATCTGGAGGTCCATGCCAGAAGGGCTAGGCGAGCAGCTCTGATCTCCAAGATATTGATGGGGAGCTGCCTCTCCGCTTTCACCCAAGTTCCCTGGTGAGAGAACCCCTCGAAGACCGCCCCCCAGCCTGCCAGGCTGGCGTCTGTGGTAACTACCTTCCAGACAATAGGGCTGAAGGATTTTCCCTTTAGAAGGTTCTGAGGGTTCAACCACCAGGCCAGGCTTTGTCGGACCCTTGAAGATAGCGTCAAAGGGGACTCTAAGGCATGTGCCCTCTTGCCCCAGGCTGCTAGAATGGCTGCCTGTAGGACGCGAGTGTGGATCTGAGCGTATGGTACTGCCTCGAACGTGGCTACTAGCTTGCCTAGTACTCGCATACACAGACGAATAGTTGGTTTTTTCTTGTTTAGAACCAACCGAACAAACCCCTTGATAGCTTCGATCTTTACCAGGGGCAGGAACACCTTTTGCTGTTCTGTGTCTAACCTCATGCCGAGGTATTCCAACTGCTTTGTAGGCTGGAACGCTGACTTTTCCCGGTTTAGGACCCAGCCGAATTCTTCGAGGTACCGAACCGTGAGTTTTACTGCCTTTTGCAGACCCGACCGTGAGTGATCTATGATTAAAAGGTCGTCCAAGTATGCTAGGACTGTGACCCCCTGGACCCTTAAATTGGCCAGAACTGGGGCTAGGATCTTCGTGAATACCCGGGGGGCCGTGGCCAGCCCGAAGGGGAGCGCCCTGAATTGGAAGTGTCGCTGCCCCACCGCAAAGCGTAAAAATCTTTGATGCGACTGACAGATTGGTACATGAAGGTAAGCATCCTTTATGTCTATGGAGGCCAGAAAATCGTCCTTCTGAAGCGCGGCGGCTGCTGACCGGATGGATTCCATCCGGAAGGAACGAACCCTTAGGAAACCGTTTAACCTCTTTAGGTCCAAGATTGGCCTGACATCGCCGTTGGGCTTTGGTATGACAAAGAGATTGGAATAGAAACCTAGCCCTTGCTCTTGGGCTGGCACTTCTATAATTACGTCCTGGCAAAGCAGGTGATCCAAAGCTGCCAGCATTGAGGCCTTCCTTGCTGGATCCCTTGGTAGCCTTGATTCCTGAAAATGAGGCGGAGGATACCTTAGAAACTCCAGTCTGTAACCTGTGGTTACAGATGCGCGGACCCATCTGTCGGGGATCTTGGCTTCCCAAACTTCTGAGAAGAAACGAAGCCTTCCCCCCCACCCGCGAGAGTGGGGGCGCCCCTTCATAAGGCAGACTTAGGGGCTGTCTTTGTCGGCTTGCGATACCACGGCCTCTTACCCCCAGGGGCCTGTCCCTGTGATCTACCGTTAACGTTGGATCGTGCAGGCGGCCGTCGATACTGCCTGGAATTTGAGGGCCCCGAGACAGGAAAGAGCTGCCTTTTAAATGTAGGCGCCCGTAATGTCTTTTTGACCGGTAAAAGGGTACTCTTGCCATTTGAAATAGTCTGAATATATTTATCCAGATCCTCTCCGAAGAGTCGTCCTCCATGGAAGGGAAACCCTGCCAGAAGCTTTTTGCATGGGGGCTCCGCCGCCCAGTACTTCAACCATAAGAGCCTTCTCATGTGTACCAAAAATAGTGATAACCGAGAGGCCTGCTGGATGGAATCTTTTATAGCATCTACAGCAAAACACAGAGCTCTGGGAATGTCAGAAAACTCTTCTGCTTGTTGGGTAGGCATGTCCTTTAACATTTCCTTTGTCTGGTCTTTTAACGCCTGACAAACACCAATCGCAGCCACAGCTGGCTGTACCACTGCACCTGCCGTAGCAAAGGATGCTTTTAAAAGTGTCTCTAACCTTTTATCAACCGGATCTTTAAACATATGTATGTTTTCCACCGGGCAAGTTAGTGATTTATTCACACATGAGATGGCTGCATCCACTACTGGGAGCCTCCACCTCTTGGAGAATTTTTCCTCCATGGGGTAAATGACCGCAAACCTTTTCGGTGGCAGAAAAATCCTGTCCGGGCGTACCCAATCCCGAAAGATCAATTCCTCCAAAAGAGGATGGACTGGAAAAACTGCGTTGCTTAACGGAGCTTTCAAAGAGCCCAGAGAGGATACCGGAGGAACCTGAGGCTCTGGCCATGGTAAACTAAATGCCGAGCGGACCATGTCCGTCAAAGACTGTACCCACAGTCTTTCTGTCTGGGAGTCTGAAAATGGTTCCTCCGAGGCAGACCCCTCAATCCCTGAACCCTCTTGGTTCAGGTCTAGTTGATCCTCCTGTGATTCTAATTCCTCCGGAGAGAGAATCTCAGCATCTGAGGATACACCTCTTGGTGATGGGGATCTAACCCGTTTTTTACCAGGAATAGCTCTAGCGATCAATGCTGCTATTCTCTCTTCTAGCCCCCCTAGGGATACGGCTAGCATCTTCTCTGTGATAAACACAGGGCTGGGCTGATCTGGGCCAGCCTCCGCACCAGATCCCCTTAATGGCTCATCCAAGGCACTTTTTATGTTAATAAGTTGCGGGGAAAGTATCGGCATATCAGAATCAGAAAGGGAACCCTTTTGTTTTTTGGTCTTTTTTGTACCCTTTGACCCCGAACCTTTGGAAGCCATAATACAAAATCGAGGGACTCCGCCCACACAACAGACTGTAGTGGGCAGGAGTACAAAACCAGAGTTTAGGGGACAATAGATCACTAATGCCCAAAAACTGATGGGATCCCGTATGTTTTTTTTTTTTTTTTTTTTTTTTCTTAAATATATATTATATATTTACTTTTGACAACATACAGTGACCCCAAACTAAGTTTGCCAGCCTCCAACCTGCTGCAAAAAAAGGGGGATTTTTTGGCTTAACAAAAAAAGGCATTGGAACAAAGTCCACATGTACTACCCCTCTTCCGCCACCGGGAGTCACTGTTCTGCCGCTCTGCGTCCTCTCCTCTGAAAATCAGCCTCAGACTGAGCACTGACAATGCCTGCTGTCTATAACAGCACAAAGGCGCGCCCCTGTATGACGCCGCAAGCACGCCCCCCCCCCGCCCCCCTGTCTGAACGGCGCGAAAAACGTCAATAAGACGTGCGCGCGCACGCGCGCGCGTATGCCGGAAACAGGAGGAACATGGAGGAGCCGCGCTGCTGGAGATCCAGGAACGCAGAACAGGCGGCAGATTCAAACCCCCGGCCAGGTAGGACTCTCCAAAGGCCCCTAGGGATCCTTACTAGCCCTAGGAAGAAACAGCAGGTTTAGCTAGCAACACATATTTAGACAGGGGGGACCTAGTAATGGGGGAGAAAAGGGTGTCATCCTGTCTCTTTTAGACATAGTGAGCAAGGTTGCCCATGCAGAGCATACTTAGGCTATCCCCCTTTTTAGGTTACCCCGGAGAGCCTGCTGTCGAACCAAGTCCCGCAGGCTCCCCCTTACCTGCTCCATGCTGCAGGATGTTTGTCCAGCAAACTGATCCAATCTTCTCCCATCTCCGTGGGTAGCGTAGTAGACCTTCAGGCCCTGGGGTCCTATGAAGGTACCCACTGTCCTGGACCTATATAGCACCCTGGCAAACAGGAACTTATGGTTTTTACAACTCCAAGTCCTGGGCCCAGGGTCCAGCCCTCCAAAGAGGAGCATTATAGGCAAAACCCCACGGCTTGGGGCCCGGGTACTGTCCACTTTGGCACTGAGGCTCCTTGGACAGATCCGGTTAGCCTGCCCTTAATCCCAAGGATGTGGAGCAAAGCTATTCCGTGACCAACACCTAAGACACTGGCGAAAAAACTGAGGGACTCCCTCTAGGGGAGGGGGTTATATAGGGAGGGGACTTCCTGTTTGAGATTGCCAGTGTCCACACCTGAAGGTACTCCATATAACCATATAGTAATGAATATGCCGCTCTGTGTCCCGTGATGTACGAGAAAGAAATTGTATTTTTCTGCAAAATTGTCGCTCTTTTTTGTTTATAGCGCAAAAAATAAAAACCGCACAGGCGATCAAATACCACCAAAAGAAAGCTCTACTTGTGGGGAAAAAAGAACGTCAATTTTGTTAGGGAGCCACGTCGCACGACCGCGCAATTGTCAGTTAAAGCGGCGCAGTGCCGGAAGCTGAAATTTCACCTGGGCAGGAGGGGGGTGTATGTGCCCAGTAAGCAAGTGGTTAATTCACCTTCTCACTATTGCATGATTTGGACTTTTAACTGCATGGTTTTGTATGCTATCATATGGTTTAGCATTCTTTTGACCTGTGTTATTGATATTTATGTCCTTTGGATGTTTTATACTTTCACTTAGTAATTGTGTTCTGTATTTACACATGAGTACTTTTCACTAGATGCTCTTCAATATATTGATTTAGCACATGTATGCTCTATGGCCGTGTACACACGGCAGAGATCCTCGACGGGCAGAACACATCGTTCCGCCCGTCGAGGTTCTCTGCCGGCCGTCGAAATCGGCGACCCGCCCGTCGGGAATGGCAACCAGCCATTCATCCAGGCGGGCCGTCGAGCAAATAGAGAGCATGCTCTCTGTTTCTGCTCGACGGGCTTCCCGACGGGAAGCTCGCCGAGACCGTACACACGGCCGAGGTCCTCGCTGGAATGCAGCTTCCAGCGAGGTTCTCGCTGGTTTCCAGCGAGAACCTCGGTCGTGTGTACGCCGCCTATGACTTTGGAGTTAATAGAGCTTTTCACATCAATTTTACTATTTACCATAAGGCATTAGTATTTACTGACCTTTCTAAACAGCGCCACCACCCCCACACCTCTCTCTTGGTCTCAAACAAGGCACAGTCAGTCCAAGAGAGACAGTTGGGAGCAATGAATCGGTTTTTTTTTTATTTGCATTTATTAAACAGATATATCAAAATGTTTTGTTGAAATATTTAAAAGACTAAAAGGGAGCAAATAAGTTCATTCTTAGCGTTTATATCAGCGCTCAAAATTTCCACTCGCCTACTAGCATTTGGTGAGTGGATTTAAGCTGGGAGCGAGTGATGACAAGGCTGCATGACCAATCTCCCTCCAATCTGTGCCTACACTTAGAGACCCGATGAGATTGGCGGCCGAAAAGGAAAGGTGCGTGCTCTGGAAAAGTAGTCTGGTGAGCCGCGCACAGGCAGAGCAGTACACAGGTGCTCTCCTTACAATTCTCATTAAGCCATTGGACCTAACAGTATGACCTCTCTGAGCCTGCCCCCCCTCCTCCGACCAATGTAGCTGGAGAGCAGAAAGTAATGAATGAGGTGGAGGATTGGGAAAATTACCACTCCGGTGCAGCACTCACTGAAAGTTGCCCTGATATGAGAGTGGCAGCCTTCCAGTTTGTGCAGTTTTCTTCTCCTTGTGCTCTATGTAAGTGTCCAACAGTTCTGCCTGAGCACTGTGAACAGACTGGTCTCAATGTGTGCTGTGCGGTGTCAGTGTGCACTGTGCTATCGTGTCAATGGCTGTGTAGTTGTGTGGATCTCAGCGCTGGATTGTACTCCCTCCCGCTGTGCTGCAGATCCTCTCCTCACTGCCAGGCTGAATAAAAGGGGGAAGTGGGGATATGCAAGCGTGGAGCCGCACACACAGGCTCCTGATGATGAGATGAATGGGGGAGAGAGAGATAGAGGATGGATGGGAGTTGCAGAGGAGACAGCAAGAGAATGGGGAGGAGACCCAGTTCTATTGCCCTGTCCCTCTGGTCTGACCCCAGTGCCCTGTCCCTCTGGTCTGCCCCCAGTGCCCTGTCCCTCTGGTCTGCCCCCAGTGCCCTGTCCCATTTTGTTAAAGTTGTTGGTAATATTTAATTTTGTAACTTGATTCTGCATAAAACATTTAACAGTGTCATTCCATGAGATGATCTATGAGGGCATGTTTACGGATGCAATTAGCCACGGGGCAGTGTATGAATTAGGTGGGGCAACTGGGGGCGAGTAAATCTTGAGGCCTGGCTAGTAGCTCAGGACTTGAAATTTTGAGCCCTGGTTTATATGACCTTTAAATTTGTGCAAGGCAGTTACAGACTTAAACCAACAGATGGCACTAAAACACTGGTGTCGTCCTAATTTAATGGAGGTTATTTAAAGTTATCCTACATGGGTTTATCCTAGGACTAAATTAGCAGAAATGCTCCGGAAATGTTTTGACTTAGGACATATATCTTTGTCTAATATAATTATTTATACCACATCATGATATATACAGCAATGAACCATAACTGTCTGGTATTAATCACCGAAGATCATTTTTAATCTTTGATATCCTACTGACGCAAAACAGACCGATGCCAAGATATTGAGACTTGGCATGCAAAAAATCCTTTGTGCCTAGCTCTACCCAAAGCCACATGTAGCTTTCTGTTCACCATCTTCCTTCAACATTCTGAACTGCTTCCAATATTTCTATTGATACAAATCTAAACAAATGTACATGTATGTATTTATATTGGCTTTACCACAAAATACCAAACTGCTTCATCACAAAGACCTCCCCAGCTGTGGCCTGAACATCTGCATGCTCAAAGACAGCCCCCCACATAAAAGACCTTCACTCATATACACATGCTATGTATGTATATATACATGTATCCCCAGGCAGTGCCCTGATTTTCTTAAAGTGACCTCAGAAAGCCTCTGGAAACCACATCTGAGAGATAGAGTGGTGTGCATGCATTCCCACTGTCATACAGCTGTAGCATATTCGATTGCTGGAGTTTAATAAGCTACACATAGACCTCTGATTGGTTTCAAGTGTGCAGAAGTAGGATGATGTAGCACTGCTGTAGAATACAAGACAAAGGCACATGTGGACAACCATGAAGACAGGGTGCTGACAGAGTTGATCAGTAACATTTCCATGTCCTAATGCCTTTCCGTCCATAGTCCTGCTTTATAGCAGCAAAGGAGATGAGAGGCATGAAAATGGATGTGCTGGGATATATCAAGCAAACGATAATTGATAGGTACAGGATAGAACTTACAGTGATGGTGCAAAGCCTTCCCAAACTTAATTCATTGTCCCCAAGGTTCCTCCATATTACAATAGATGAAAACTAGCCCGCCAACACCATTATGCATGACCTGTGGCACCTGCGGCTCTCTGGGCACTCGTGCCTAACAGGAAACTAATAAAAAGCACAGGCACTCTGGCTGGAAGGCTTGTCTTGTTTTTGCAGGTGCACAATAGACCTACATGGTAGATTTAGCTTCTATTTGCCAGGTTAAATCACTGGCAACGTATTCTCAGCTACAAGCCTGACAGAGTACAACCCTTGTTAAAAAAAATATACACCCAACAGCCATACATTACTTTAAAACAGACATTCAGCCAAACATTAAAGTGTGCTTCTACTTTTTTAGCCAAATTAGTGTAAAGCTACCAACGTGGGAGCTGCTGGTTACTGGTCCCCCCTATTCCTGTACAGCCAGGCAGCACACATTTCCAACTTGTGTCTAGACCCAAGAAATCAGTCAATTGGCTTGTTTTTGTTGATTCAATAGGCATGTGCACAGGGTGTGCCAGATATGCCTGGGCGCACCCTAATCACCCTGTGCAGCACAGAGTCCCCCTGTTTAGAATCCTGATATTTCATCAAAGCACCCTATTGGAGCTCCTAAAAAAAATTCAAAATAAAATAATAAAAATAAAAACGACTGACACCATCCACTGCCTTACTGACACTGTCATTATATATACACATACACACACACACGCATATGTTTTTTGAGCTTTGGAGTTCACACCCTAATGCAATAGGCTGGGAACACCTATGGTTATTTTATTGAGGATTATAGGAAACCCAACTTGACTTGAAGAACAACAGATAAGGACAAGCTTTCTTCCCTGTGTACAAAAATGAAGATCCTGAACTGTACTTCTTCTGGAATAAAGGCAGTCTCTATAGATCAGTGACAAGATTCTTTATGGACCTGGAGCTTTCGGTCCCCTTTAGTGAAATGCCACAAAGTTGTAAACTGTATGCAGTCTGTATGCTGTCATTGGACGGAGCGTTCACATGGTAAACCTCCGCTATCAGCGGCGATTTACCGTGATCCGTTAAGGCGCCGGGTCCTCTGGACCCAGCGGTCACGGATGCTCCCATGTGCGCGCCTCAGGGGGCGCGCGGGAGCGCGATTCTGAGAAGCCGTTAATTAATGGCCTCTTAGAGTTAAGCAACCGCCCTGTAGACGTACTTTGTCTATAGGGCGGTTGTAAAGTGGTTAAGCAGCGGCGGGGTTCCCACTTTTGAAGATCCCAAGCGGTATAGCTGTTCGGTGGGGAGTCCATCTGTGAAGAGCCAATGAGAGGCTGGCGATCCAATAGGGTCTCGACAATCCACTGGGGATCAAGGTAGCTGGACACTGAAGGATTGATAACCTGTCAGTCGGTACCTTAAGAAGGAGATCCATGAGTAATTCTTCCAAGGAGGATTGCCTCCGTATTTGCAATCAGAGAGGGCCCGTGGCAGAGGTGTCTCCCTGAAGTTCATTCAAAGGAGGGTCTGTGGCAGAGGCTTTTCCTCAAATCCAAGTTCATTCCAAGGAGGGTCTGTGGCAGAGACTTTTCCTCAAATCCAAGTTCATTCCAAGGAGGGTCTGTGGCAGAGACTTTTCCTCAAAGAGAGCGATACTCTGGCTGCCAGGTGAGTGAGAGAGGCCTGTCAAGGTACGCTATCCCCACTCAAGCAGGAGTGGCGCAGAGAAGTGTTACATGTGGGAGCAGGACTGTTTCCCTATCACTACGCCTGAATTTGCTATTCTCCTTCTTCCTTCAACTCTACTTTCCTCACCACAAGTTTTATTGTTTTTACCCGGCTGGGTAATAAAGAGCACAGCAAAGGACACTTGTTGCGGACATTCCTTTACTACTGCTCTATGAGCACCATTCACCCCTAGGAATTCGGAAGAGCCACAAGTTAAATGTGCCACCCAAAACAAACTAGTGCTACACGTGAATTAGCTGGAAAGCTAAAAAGTAACTCTCATGCTGCGTACACACGATAGGTTAGTCTGATGAAAACGGTCTGATGGACCGTTTTCATCAGACCAAACCGATCGTGTGTGGGCCCCATAGGTTTTTTATCCATAGGTTAAAAAAATAGGAACTTGTTTTAAAATTATCTGATGGATAAAAAACCTATAGAAAAAAAATGATCCACGCATGCTCACAATCAATTTGAAGCATGGTTGGAAGCATTGAACTTTTTTTCAGCATGTCGTTGTGTTTTACGTCACCGCGTTCTGACACGATCGCTTTTTTAACTGATGGTGTGTAGGCACGACTGATCATCAGTCAGCTTCATCGGATAACTCATGGAAAAATCGATCAGACCGTTTTCATCAGACTAACCTATCGTGTGTACAGGGCATAATAATGTGTGACCTACTGGTGGCTGCTGTAATATGGTAAATGCATATTTTGTTTTGGCAGTGAAATTGACAGTCAGGGATGGAGTAAAGAATACAAGACATTCTGTGACTGAACAAGGGGCGTATGAATGTCTTTCCTTTTCCAATCACAGACTTTTTCTGAATGAAGGAGCTGCAAAGCAAGCGACCTGCTGTAATCACTGTGCTCCAGCTCAAAATTTCAGGCGGCGTACACACGACCGAGAAACTCGTCAGGCTAAACTCATCGTTCCGCGCGTCGAGGTTCCCATTCAGCTGTCGAAAAGCTCGTCGAGCCAAATTTCCCCATAAAACAACGAGGAAATAGAGAGCATGCTCTCTTTTTGGCTCGACAAGCTTCCCGACGGGATGCTCGGCGAAAAGTGTACACACGACCGTGTGTACGGGGCCTTAGTTTCACTCCCAGAACTTCAGCAGTGATTCTAGAGGCTGCTTGTAAGCAACATTTTTTAAGAAAGAAGCAGCAACCACACATCATTAGAGGCACCTTACTTGTACCAGCTAACGTAGCAATAAAGTTTTTGCCCACACTTCAGCTTTAACCACTTGCTTACTGGGCACATAAACCCCCTTCGTGCCCAGGCGAAATTTCAGCTTCCGGCACTGCGTCGCTTTAACTGACAATTGCGCGGTAGTGCGACGTGGCACCCAAACAAAATTGGCGTCCCTTTTTTCCCCACAAATAGAGCTTTATTTTGGTGGTATTTGATCGCCCGTGCGGTTTTTATTTTTTGCGTTATAATGAAAAAAAGAGCGACAATTTAAAAATATATATATATTTTTTACTTGTTGCTATAATAAACATCCCATTTTTTTTTTTTTTATATATTTTTTTCTCAGTTAAGGCCGATACGTATTCTTCTACGTATTTTTGTAAAAAAAAAAAAAAAAATCACAATAAGTGACTGCTTTGCGCAAAAGTTATAGCACCTACAAAATAGGGGACATAATCATGATTTTTTTTTTTTAGATATTTTTTTTTACTAGTAATGGCGGCAATCTGCGATTTTTATTGGGACTGCGATATTGCGACGGACACATCGGACACTTTTGACACATTTTTGGCGCCATTCACATTTATACAGCGACCAGTGCTATAAAAATGCACTAATTACTGTATAAATGTGACTGGCATTGAAGGGGTTAACACTAGGGGGTGAGGAAGGGGTTAAATGTATTGCCTGGGTGTGTTCTAACTGTATGGGGGGAGGGGGGTGACTGGGGGAGGTGACCGATGCTGTCTCCCTATGTACAAGAGAAACAGCATCTGTCACCTCACTGACAGGACGTGAAGCTCTGTGTTTACACTCAGAGCTCCACGTCCCTGCTCTCTCACCGACGATCGCGTGTACCTGACGGACATCGCGGCCGCCGGGTACACGCATCGGATCCTCGGTGATGCGTCGGGACTGTTTTTCCCCGCCGCGCGCCACCCTGTGGCGCGCGCGGGGAATTACAAGCAAATCACGTCCAAAGACGTGACCCCGGCGCCTCAGGTCCGCGCTGTTCACGTCTTTGGACGTGACGCGGTATTGAAGAGGTTAAGCCCTCAAAGACCATAAAGTGGAACTTTGCCTTCAAAGTGTAACCAAAGGCAAAACTTTTTTTAATTTTGAAAAGGGATAGTGAATAGTGGGATAGGGATTAGAACGACTGTCAGTTTTTATTGCTGTCTGTGCCCCCGTAAGTCACAGTAGTCACGTTCAGGTGTACCTGTGCCTGGTCTCATGAAGCTAATCTTTTTAGAACATTTGTAAGAGTAAGTCTAGACTCCTAGACTCCTGACCTCTTATATAAAGACTCCCACATTCTCCAGCATTGATTCCCACCTCTTAATATTCTGTGTATGTTTTGTTTTATAAATCACTGGTGACAGTGGGAAAGCTCTTTTCCCACTGTGGCCATTAAAAACGAGCTCTGATTTCTCTCCCAGTTTCCCAGCCATCATCTTCCTAATAATCATGTCGGTATGGCCTAGACTGCTCCTCAGAATCACCACTTTGCGTTCCAAGGACCTGTGGGATGCATTCAGTTGGGAAAGCCCTATGCTGGACCCCTGGAGGTACAGCCAAAGCTGCTGTCCTTTCCCACATAAACACTGAATCTCTCAGCATGGGAAAGTGCTTCAAATACTTCTTGACTTCACTATACTATAACTACCTGAGAATTTCCTTAAGCCTATTTCCTCTATTCATACTTCAACAAAGAAGATACAAACCAATTTTTGGGCCAAAAAATTGCAATAATTTATAAAATGTGTTGTTGCTCATGGCTCTAAGTTCCAGGATGCCACTAAAGTCTTCTCTATAACTGTTATGTCTATTCATACAAAAACTATACAACCAATTACATCCGTGCCTTTCACAATACGGCATCAGTGCCAGAGCATAACATTTGTGCAAACTTGTTATGGGTCCTCTGGGAATTAGGGACCCATTTTTTGTATACCAGTTGTGGGACAGATGAGTGCTGTCAATCAATTCTCAGTGAAGAAGCGTTTAGCCAGAACTTGAATTGGGTGTGCATGGGGGCTAAAAATTGGTTTTGCACATAGCTACTGGTCAGTGCATTCTCTCAAGAGACGTAATAAGAATCAATGTGCAAAAGCAATAAATGTGCAGAGAATGCAATAGCAAAGATAACAGTCCTATCCAGCATAATAAACTGTGAAATTAAAAGTTTCACTGTGATAGAAATGATATCTTCATAGCCATCACCATCTTCTATGTGCAAAATAACCACCAAACATGTCTGTTTACCAAATAATAAGACCCCAATATTGATGAGATTCTTGCTTGTCATAAACCATAAATGGGGAGCCTGAGATGATGAGGATGGCCTCTTGCATAGTTCCCATCCGAGCAGCTCTCCTTGATAGTGAAACAGAGACTGCAGGGGTGAAAGAAAGGCAGAGAAAGGAAAGAAAGTGCCAAGTTGCGGCCTTTGTGAACAGGAACTTGAGGGTGCTAATATCTGATGAGCAGAGATACTGCTGGTAATGAATTGTGATAGCACCAAGCCAGGCCAATCCGCCCTATAGGCTCACTATGCAAGCCGCCTAGGGCCCCACAAAGCTGCGGAGGGCCCACAAATTACTAGAGGCCCCGCCTGGTGAAAAGGCATTTTCGGCCCCTCACACTTCTCAACTCGCTAGCTGCATGGGAGAAGAGGTAAGAAGTCAGCACCCCCCGCTTCTCACTAATGTAAGATGTAATTTCTCAACTTTAATCTTTAATGTGACATGTCTTCTTGGGAACCCCCCCCCCCTCTTCTCAACTTTATTGTGACATTTTATTTTGCTTAGGGCCCCAGGGCCTATGAGGAATGACCAGTATTAGTACTAGCTAAAATTTGCTTATAGAGAAGGAAACAAGTCCTCTAGCATGAGGGGCAGAAAAACATATGCGTTCACAAAGCAACATCTGGGATAGTCGGAAGTTGGAATTGAGATAAGGTTGTAAATCTTTTTTGATTTTCAAATATAAGAACAGCTCCAATTGAAGAAGTCCAAATTTATCACACAAAGTAGGAAAAGAATGTATGGAGGAGGCAGATAACAAATTATATAAACGGGATAAATTAGCTATATTTCATGCTTTGAAAAAATTAGGAGCGATCCAGGCAGGGTAAAAATCTGGATTTTTAACAAAAGAAAGGAGCGGTAAATGAGGAGATTGAAGGCCAAGAGAAGTTTTGAATCGGTCCCAGATGGATAAAGAATGTTTTGTGATGGGATTACAAATAAAAGTATGATAAGGTGGTCCTAACCATAACATGTTAGATACTGAATTAGGGTCAGAGTCAATCAATCAGAAAACTCCTTCACTGGATCCAAACCTTGGGTGTCGGCAATGCAATGGAAATGCAAAAAAACGTTCCTTTAATTAAAATGAATCACAAAAATAGACATGCCACAGCCAGGGGCGGACTGACAACTCATGGGGCCCCCGGGCAATAGAATATTATGGGGCCCCCGGGTTTACAGATGGCTGTCACACCAGTAGTAAGTAACAAACAAAAGAACATATAGAGTACAACAGTAAGGATGAGCTCCACGCTCACATCAGAGTCCCAACATTCTCCATATGCATCACAGTCCCCAGTGTGCCACCCTACGGCAGAGCCCCCCAGAGTTCCACCTTCCATCAGTGTCCCCTTACACACAACTTTGCACCTTAGTGCTTGGTGTGGCAGGCAGCTGTCGGGAAAAGTCTTTTAATTAGAAAAAATCCACTTGTTGCCCCCTTTGATCTGCACAAGTGAGTCGTAGAGCCAGCGGAATAGTGAACTGCTGTGGTTGGCCTCAAATTGGGCAGCGGGGCATGTGAATAAAGGCCACGCTTAAAGGATGCCATGATGTCACTGCACAGGTGTGCACCCAGCCCTGCCCTTCTGCCTGATCCAAGGTCTAGCTCTGCAGTGCACCAATCACATGGCTCCAAATGGTAACAAGTGCATTTTTCACAAGCATGCGATTGTTACCTCGACTCCTGTTGAGCAACAGTGGGCACACATGGAACATACTGTATACACAAATGCATGCACAGTATACATACACACACATACACATACACTATACATACACATATACAATATACACACACACACAGTATATACACACACTCAGTGTCGATCCTGACCTCCCTGGGGCCCTAAGCAAAATTCTGCTAAGGGGCCCTCTACGGTGGTAAGAAATGGGCGTGTTTATGGAAAATAGTGGGCCTAGCTTACATAGGTGTGGCTCGCGGGTGTGGTTAGAGTCTGAGGGGTGGAGGGAGATAAAAAAAAGAGGGAGATAAAAAAAAAGAGGGAGATAAAAAAAAAGAGGGAGAGAAAGAAAGAAAGAAAGAAAGGAGGGAGAGAAATAGAGAGAAAGAAAGAGGGAGAGAAAGAGGGAGAGAAAGAAAGAAATAGGGAGGGAGAGAATGAAAGAAAGAGAGAAAGAAAGAATGAATAAGAGAAAGAGGGAGAGAAAGAATGAGAGAAAGAGAGAAAGAAAGAAAGAGAGAGAGAGAGAAGAAAGAGGGAGAGAAAGAGAAAGAAAAAGAAAAAGGGAGAGGAAGAAAGAGGGAAAGAAAGAGGGAGAGAAAGAAAGAAAAAGGGATAGAAAGAAAGGAGAGAAAGAGGGAGAGAAAGGAAGAAAAAGGGATAAAAAGAAAGGAGAGAAAGAGGGAGAGAAAGAAAGAAATAGGGAGGGAGAGAATGAAAGAAAGAGAGAAAGAAAGAAAGAATGAATAAGAGAAAGAGGGAGAGAAAGAATGAGACAAAGAGGGAAAGAAAGAAAGAGAGAGAGAGAGAGAGAGAGAGAAAGAGGGAGAGAGAAAAAGGAGAGAAAGAGGGAGAGAAAGAAAAAGGGAGAGGAAGAAAGAGGGAGAGAAAGAGAAAGAAAAAGGGAGAGGAAGAAAGAGGGAAAGAAAGAGGGAGAGAAAGAAAGAAAAAGGGATAGAAAGAAAGGAGAGAAAGAGGGAGAGAAAGGAAGAAAAAGGGATAAAAAGAAAGGAGAGAAAGAGGGAGAGAAAGAAAGAAAGGGAGAGAAAGAAATAAAGGGAGAGAAAGAAATAAAGGGAGAGAAAGAAAGAAAGGGAGAGAAAGAAAGAAAGAAAGGGAGAGAAAGAAACAAAGAAAGAAAGAAACAAAGAAAGAAAGAGGGAGAGAGAGAAAGAAAGAAGGGGAGAAAGAGGGAGAGAGAAAAAGAGAGAAAGAAAGAGGGATGAAGGGACAGCAAGCCCAGATCCTACACTACAATAGAAATATGTGTATTCCAGAAAGTTTAACAAATCAGCAGATAAAGATCCTCCAAACATCTGGTGTTAGCGCTTTAATCATCCCGGCACCATGGTTGTTATGGTGTCAGGATGATTGCAGCACATTATTTCTATTATTACATTGTAATATAAAATGAAATTATTCAACTCACCATAATGCCAAATCAGTGGAAGCCCGGAGTTCCTTCTTACATCAGGTGTCCCCAATGGAGTCCCTCCTTACATCAGGTGTCCTCAGTGGAGCCCTCCTTACATCAGGTGTCCCCAGAGGATGCCCCTCCTTACACCAAGTGTCCCCAGCGGAGCCCCTCCTTACATTGGGTATTCCCAGCGGAGTCCCCACTTACACCAGGCACTCCCAGCGGAGTCCCCACTTACACCAGGCAATCCCAGCAGAGTCCCCCTTGCACCAGGCATTCCCAGCGGAGCACCTCCTTACATCAGGCATTCCCAGCGGAGTCCCTCCTTACACCAGACAATCCCAGCGGATTCCTCGCTTACACCAGGCATTCCCAGCAGAGTCCCCACTTACACCAGGCAATCCCAGCAGAGTCCCCCTTACACCAGACATTCCCAGCGGAGTCCCCCTTACACCAGACATTCCCAGCGGAGTCCCCCTTACACCAGACATTCCCAGCGGAGTCCAGCTTACACCAGGCAATCCCAGCAGAGTCCCCCTTACACTGGGCATTCCCAGCGGAGTCCCTCCTTACACCAGACATTCCCAGAGGAGTCCCCCCTTACACCAGGCATTCAGAGCAGAGTTCCCCTTACACCAGGCAATCCCAGCAGAGTCACCCTTGCACCAGGCATTCCCAGCGGAGCACCTCCTTACATCAGGCATTCCCAGCGGAGTCCCTCCTTACACCAGACAATCCCAGCGGATTCCTCGCTTACACCAGGCATTCCCAGCAGAGTCCCCCTAACACCAGGCATTCCCAGCAGAGTCCCCCTTACACCAGGCATTCCCAGCAGAGTCCCCCTTACACCAGGCATTCCCAGCAGAGTCCCCCTTACACCAGGCATTCCCAGCAGAGTCCCCCTTACACCAGGCATTCCCAGCGGAGCACCTCCTTACACCAGGCATTCCCAGCAGAGTCCCCCTTACACCAGGCATTCCCAGCAGAGTCCCCCTTACACCAGGCATTCCCAGCAGAGTCCCCCTTACACCAGGCATTCCCAGCGGAGCACCTCCTTACATCAGGCATTCCCAGTGGAGTCCCTCCTTACACCAGACAATCCCAGCGGATTCCTCGCTTACACCAGGCATTCCCAGCAGAGTCCCCCTTACACCAGGCATTCCCAGCAGAGTCCCCCTTACACCAGGCATTCCCAGCAGAGTCCCCCTTACACCAGGCATTCCCAGCGGAGCACCTCCTTACATCAGGCATTCCCAGCGGAGCCCCCCTTACATCAGGCATTCCCAGCGGAGCCCCCCTTACATCAGGCATTCCCAGCGGAGTCCCCCTTTCATCAGGCAATCCCAGAGGAGCCCCCCATACATCAGGCAATCCCAGCCCCGACTTACATCATCAGGTATGAAGCCATAGCAGCAGAGATTCTCTCCGCCGCCATTACAGTACAGAGTGGACAGGAGTGTGGAGAGACGGCCAGTTGGCGGCCAATAGAAATTTAGCTGCGGCATCGCCCACCCCAGCCCCTTCCCACATCATTTCACAGACAGACATCAGCGGGGCAGGAGGTGGGTGGTGCCACAGCTCAATTCCTATTATTTGGTCTACAAGAAAATGGCGGCCGGCAAAGAAATTGTCTCCGCCCGGCCACGGACCGCTAGCAGCGGTAACGGCGACTGCGGGAAAGAATCGGGCGCCCCGAGTATCACTCGGGCCCTACGCAGCTTGCGTAGCTAGCGTATGGGGCGGATTGGCCCTGCACACACTATACATACACACACATGCAGTATATACACACACACACAGTATATAAGTACACTATGCATACACATACAGTGTATATTTATATATATATATATATATATATATATATATATATATATATATATATATATATATATATATATACATATATATATATATACATATATATACACACACACATACATATACACACACTCTCTATATATACATATACAGTATACATACTACAGCATTTTTCACCCAAAAATTTGCCTGATTGAAAACACTGCTGCCCACATCTCCTGACATGCTGGGACTTGTACTTCCCCAGCAGCTCACAGACACATTAGTTGGTAATACAGGAGAGGGGAGGAGGAGACTGTGCCTGTGTAGTGGTGGGCAGCTAATGATTAGGGAGATATAGTTAGTAGAGATTGGGGAGACATTCAGGACATGTCCTTCCTCCAGGAGCATTGCACTTATCACAAACAAAATCGATCTAATAGTCAGGAAGAGCCATGCTACAGGTAACACATCCCCTCCCTCTCTGCTCTCCAGGGGAATCCACTGACAAGAATCCATCTTGTAAAACTCAGCCAGCTTACCTTATCGGGCAGCAGCAGTCCGTCCCACACTGTAAGCTGTCCCCGCCTCACTCTCCTCTAGCAGTCGGACTCTGTCTGCATCTCCTGCTTCTGTGTCAAAATAGCCGCGCTGTGGAAGGGGGCGTGTACAACATGTTCCTATTGGCTGAGGGGGCAGCTATAATCTTAGGATTTCTAAATCAAAATAGTGTCGGTGTCAGGCATTTCAGGAACAGATGTAAAAAAAACACTGTTTTTTACATTCTGTTCCTAGTTCTACCGAGGCTGGCCACCCTGATGGGGCCCCCTAGTGGCACGGGCCCTCGGTCACTGCCCGAATGACCGAATGGTCAGTCCGCCCCTGGCCACAGCAAAACTGGAACAAAAAGCTAACGTTTCACACTGTAGCGTCAGTGCTTAGTCATAGCTAGACTCTATTGTTACCCATGAAGGAATTTCGTTGATTGCATGGTATTTTGGTAAATGTGCAAGGTGTGCAGCATGATAGTAAGCAAAAATATTTGGGAGACCTAAACCACCGCAGCATTGTGGGAGACAGAGTGGATTTAGAGGTTCGAGATTTAGTTTAACCCCAGATAAAGGAGATAATTCTGTGCTGTATAAGCTGTAAACAAATTAGATAAAACTGGCAATATTAGCCACCTTAATTACATAAATTTTGCCTATCAAGGATAGAGTGATAAAGGACCATTGTGATAATAATTCAGTAACCAACCTGGTTTAGTAATGGAGGGAAGTTAGCAGAGTATAAGTCAGTTATCTTAGGAGTGAGTTGTATTCCTAGGTATGGAAGTCTATGAGGTGTCCAAAAGAAGGAAAGTGACTCATTAGCAAGCTGAAGGTCTGAAGGAGGCAAGGAAATGTTGCTTGCAGTTGATAGTTAACTGGCAAGCACGAAATGTGTGCAAAATGGTTTAGGACAGAGAGGAGATTAGGTGCTGTGATATGGGGAGATGACATGAAGTGTAAGATGCAATCTGCAAGAAAACATACTTTATGATGACATCCAAGCTAATTCAATACCTTTTATGTTTGGATCAGATCTAAATAAATGGGCCAATGGTTCAATGAGGAGTGCAAATAGGAGGAGTGAAGACATCTTTGATGGGTGCCTCTTCCAATAGGGAAAGGGTCTGATTTAAAACCAGCATATTTCAAAAATGCTTTCCGATTGTCGTATAAGGATGAAATCCACTTAAAAAAAATGTGGTCCAAACCCCCATTTTTAAAGAATATATTGTAAGTATGGCCATGAGACAAATGCTTTTCTTATATCAAGCGATAAAAAACACACTGGTAGACATCTGGGTTTAGCAACATGGGCGAGTAAAGAAGCTCTATGAATATTATCACTTGCTTGGTGCGAGGAAATAAACCCAACTGGATCTCGATGAACAAGTTTGTCTATTACTTGATTCAAGAGGGTTGCAAGTATTTTAGCTAAAAGTTTAATGTCAATATTAAGAAGCAAAATAGGTCAGTAATTTGTCCAAGAGGTTGTATCAGATTTACAATTGGGAGTCATAGAAATTATGGCCATTAAGGTTTCTAAATGAAAAGAGTGTCCCCTTAACAACATATTGCAAGGCTCATTTAGGATAGGAGATAATATATCAGAAAATTTCTTGTAGTAGGAAGCAGAAAATCTATCTGGGCTTGGACGTTTATTATGTATTAAAGCCAAAATAGCCGTGATGACTTTTGTTGCAGCGATGGGACACTCGAGCCGTTCTTGGTGGGTTTGTGAGACAGTTAGAAGGGTAATTTGTGAAAAAAGGGAATCAGCAGCAGCATGGTCAAAATAATGGTTGGGCTAATATAATTTAGTAATATTTGTGTATGAATCATGGTTTTGTTTGAGTCGCACAGATGTTCTAGGTGTTTGCAATGAGCGTTAGGTTCACGGTAATAGGGCATCTAGTTTGTTTACTTTGAGATAATAAAGGTTTTGTGAATTTTGGAATGTAACGTGGCACAGATTGAAGTAGTTTTCAAATTTTTAGATGTGATGCTTGTTGGGTAAGCGTACCTCGAATTACAGGTTTATGGGCTTCCCAAACAGTGAGAGGGGAAATATCTGCAAAAGTGTTATTAATGAGTCATGACTTTAAAATATGGACACTTACCTGTCCAGGGAGCACGTGATGTCCTCACCCAAAGCCGATCTGTCTCTCGGCTCTTGGGTGGAGGTGTCGCCATCTTCGGTAAGGGAAGCAGCAAGTGAAGCCTTTTTTTGGTTTCCAAAATATTGTGACAAAAAAATACAACTTCAAAAAACCCACAGGTTTGTGCCTCTTACTAAAAACCTTAGACCAGGCATGTCCAAAGTCCGGCCTGGGGGCCAAATACGGCCCCCCTGTTGATTTAATATGGCCCCCCTGGGGATTTGGAAATATATATGGTTTGTGGCCCCCAGGGCCACAAAAGATATATACTGTTTTTATTGGCGCTGCCTTAGAGGGGACAGGACAAACGCCGTCAGATTACATGAAAAGAATCGCCTGTTTACTCAGCAGCATCTCTATTGGAAGTCCCGTCTCCTGGGATGCCATTGGACGACTGTTCTGTCTATCATAGGAGGCGGAACTTTGTATTAAAGAGGCCACAGGGTAAACAAGAGATTCTCCTGTTTGTAATCTGTCGGCACTCTTCCCACCCCCTCCCTCTGCCCTCTGCCCTCTGAGGCTGCATTTATGGCACATGTGAGGCTGCATTGGTTGCAATGGTAAGGCTGCATTTAGGCACATGTGAGGCTGCATTGGTTGCAATGGTAAAGCTGCATTCATGGCACATGTAAGGCTGCATTGGTTGCAATGGTAAGGCTGCATTCATGGCACATGTAAGGCTGCATTGGTTGCAATGGTGAGGCTGCATTCATGGCACATGTAAGGCTGTGCGTGTTATACGCCAATAAATACGGTATATCCAAATAACACACCCAAGCTTATCCTTAGTCCTGAGCAGCGCTCTGGGATTCGTTGGGGCCACAAAATAAATATATACAGTATATCCAAATAACACACCCATGCTCATCTCTTCACCACACACAGCCACAAAGGAGGGAGAATTATTGTCGGGCCGTGTATTAGTGCTTGAATGCACACACTTAGACTGAATTTTAATGGTTAAAAGAATGTCAGGCAAAATAGTCGGCCCTCACGCATGTTCAATTCATCAAATCTGGCCCTCTTTGAAAAAAGTTAGGACACCCCTGCCTTAGACTGTCTAATTTCCAAAAAGTAGTAATTTGGGGGAAATTTATACTGTCCTGGCATTTTAGGTCCATGAGATAGTTAAAAATTTCCAGTCTTTTTTCTTTTATTTAGCAAAAAATCAAAACCCAATGGTGGTTTAATACCACCAAAAGAAAACTTTAGTTGTGTGAACAAAATGATAAAAAAAATTGTTTAGGTGCAGTGTTGCGACAGCACTAAAAGCTGAGAATTGGCCTGGGAAGGAAGGGGGTAAACGTGCTTGGTATACACCTCTTCAATGCAGCTAGATCGTGCATTGCACGGCGTTGGAGAGATGTCAGACCCCCTACAATATCCTCATGGATTTTAAGGATTAAAGAGGTAAATAAGATGGAAGAGTTGGTATTATTGGGGCAAAATCAATACAAGATTTATTCCCAAACTTGGGTTCATTGGAATATGTTTAAATCTTTAGAGGAAGGAAAGACCCTATTTGTAGCGTGATTGACTCAACATTGCGTTGGAGGACTTGCTGATCCCCCATTTTCCATGCCAGCGGATATATATATCTATTCTTTTTTTTTGTTATTTTATTACTCTCTTCCTTTATTTTATTTACTACTAAGGTGACTAAAGGAACATGAGTTGTTCGTATATTTAGGATAATGTGGGGAATTTAATTGAGTGTGGACTGCTTTATTTAAAGCTTATGTTTTGATGTGTCTAGGATAATGGTTAGCAGTTTATATATGCATAATAATTTGGACTGATGCTATATATTTGAATTTGTATAAAATTGTGTTGTGTGTTAATTACTCGTTGTATCAGATCCAATGGAATGACTGTCCTATGTATAATGGCTAATTTAAAAATAAAAAACTTGATAAGAAAAAGTGCTCGGTATTGAGGTGATTAATATTTTGCGTTTACTATCACTTTAATTCGCACCATATAGCGGCAAAGTCACTCTTTCTTTCTTTCTTTCTTTCTTTCTTTCTTTCTTTCTTTCTTTCTTTCTTTCTTTCTTTCATTCATTCTTTCTTGCGTCCTTTCATTCTTTCTTTTTTTCTATCTTTCTTTCCTTCTATCTTTCTTCCTTTCTTTCTTTTTCATACACATACTTGTGTTTCATATTCCAGACTCACTACATTTTTTTTACTTAGTTAGCAGTTGGATAATGTTTAGGTCTGCTGCTGACACTCAGCGTAGTCATTCTCCCTTCTGTCAAGGCTTTGCTGAGTCTGCAGAAATCAATGCATGTTATTAGTTAGAGGCTGTGATAACTGATCTAGAGAGGTTTCCCGCCACCCACCCCCCCCCCCCTTCACAAGACCATCATTCACCCTCCTATTTACCCTCAGGCATGGTTGGATGGATGGCTGAAATAACCCCTGGTTTGCCAGGATACAAGCATCTGTGAAGGCAAACACTTAATGCAACCATAGATGGTGGATTTTAAAAGGAACTATAAAGATTTATTAGAAGTTAAATATTTTTTTTGCAAAATTAATATACTGTAAACCCTAACATTACCCCAACAAAGTTCCCTTGAACTGGAAGATTTGCCCCCTTAGTGACTGTGCCATTTTTTGAAACACGGCACTGCATCACTTTAACTGACTAAAAAAAATTGCAATACGCGTATATCGTTTGGTTTGCGCAAAAAATATAGCGTCTACAAAATAGGGCATATATTTATGGCTTTTTTTTTTCACTAGTAATGGTGGTGATCTGGGATTTTGAGCAGGACTGGTCGGACAATTTTGACACTTTTTTTGGGACCATTGACATTTATACAGCGAGCAGCGCTAAAAAATAGCTACTGATTACTGTACAAATGTCACTGACAGGGAAGGGGTTAAAGGGGTTATAAAGGTTTGTTTTTTATTTTCTAAATAGGTTCCTTTAAGCTATTATTTATATTATTATTATACAGGATTTATATAGCGCCAACAGTTTGCGCAGCGCTTTACATCAGGGAAGACAGTATATTCACAATACAAATCAATACAGGAGGGATCAGAGGGCCCTGCTAGTAGGAGCTTACAATCTAGCGGTGGGGTCTCTAAGGTCTCCGCTACCAGCTGGGATTTCACGCTATTGAACTATCTCTCTCCCTGAAAGTTACAATGTTTTTTTTTCTTTGTTTGAATTTTTCACTTCCTGTTTCTCCTCAGTAAGCCAGAACAGCTTACTGAACAGCTTACTGGAGGAACAGGAAGTGAGAAATTCAGATAAAGAAAACAAAGAAAAAAAACATTTAGAAGGGAAATCAAAGGAAAAGGTTAGTGAACCAACAATGCACTAGCTTAACTTCTTGAGGCCCACGCTATAGCCGAATGACGGCTACAGCGCGGACCTGAAATTCCAACAGGATGTCTTTTGACATCCGCCCCTTTGGGCGCTCCCGAGCGCGCAACGGGGAAATTCTAAGCTGGCTGTGTCCCTTGGACACAGCCAATCACAGATCGTGGCGAACGGCCAATCAGAGTGGCCGTTTGCTATGCGATCTGTGCGGCCAATGAGAGATGATCTCAAATGTAAACATATGAGATCATCTCTCATTGTCGGCTCACACAGAGACAGCGTCCTGTCACTGTCAGGGAGAGAGGAGACACAGATCGGTCACCTCCCCCAGTCACCCTCCACCTACAGTTAGAACACTATGCAGGGTACACATTTAACCCCTTCTTCACCCCCTAGTGTTAACCCCTTCAATGCCAGTCACATTTATACAGTAATTAGTGCATATTTATAGCACTGATTGCAGTATAAATGTGAATGGTGCCAAAAATGTGTCAAAAGTGTCCGCCAGAATGTTGCAGTCTCAATAAAAATCACAGATCGCCGCCATTACTAGTAAAAAAAAAATAATAAAAAAAAATAATTCTGTCCCCTATTTTGTAGGCGCTATAACTTTTGCGCAAACCAGTCGCTTATTGCAATTTAAAAAAAAAATTGTTTACCAAAAATATGTAAAATACGTATCGGCCTAAACTGAGAAAAAATAATGTTTTTTTTTTTTTTTTAAATTGGGCTATTTATTATAGCAACAAGTAAAAAATATTGTATTTTTTTTTCAAAATTGTCGCTCTTTATTGTTTATAGCGCAAAAAATAAAAACCACAGAGGTGATATCGAATACCACTAAAAGAAAGCTCTACTTGTGGGGAAAAAAGAGCCACGTCGCATGACCGCACAATTGTCAGTTAAAGCAACGCATTGCCGGAAGCTGAAATTTCACCTGGGCAGGAGGGGGGTATATGTGCCCAGTAAGCAAGTGGTTAAAGGAACTTATTTAGAAAATAAAAAACTAACATTTACAATTGCTTAAGTGCGCATGTGTCGATGACGTCGGCACATGCTGATACAGGGGATATCTCTTAAACCATGCAGGTTTAAGAGATATCCGGGTAGCTACAGGTACGTTTTATTATAGGCCTGTAAGGTTTTACAACCACTTTAATGGTGATGCTTTGCTAATTGTACAGGATGAATCCTCTATGATGTGGTGGTCAGTAGTGTGCAAATTGTAAATAAGGAAGCACTGCATCTTAAAACTGTCAACCACATGGCAATGATCAGATCACGCTGTAAAATCCAGGGCAGCTGACACCACCACAAACATAAATACCAAGCTTGGCTGTGTGCTCATATCAACTCCAAACAGAGAGGAAGGGAAGGAGGATAGCAATGCACTGTGCCTGATGGGACTGTGCGTGTTCATAGACAACCACAGCGCCAGTAAGCCACGCCCCTGCTCACTTCACTGTCCTTTTTCCCATGAAAGCAACAAGGGAGGATAGCAATGTTGGAGCCGAGACAATGCTGGACTTTTATGAACGGGCTTGTCGGTATATTTTTCTTGATCAGAGCTGATCAATGTTTTCTGATGTTGGGGGTGTCTCACTGTCAGAACACAATGACACAGCATGGTAGGATATCCCCATCTATTTCAAATGTGTAATTGAGGAATTCAGTTCAGTTTTTTTTCATTCAGCCTCCTAGCTCTAAACTGTTTTCAGTAAGCATTGTTCCCTACTCTTTCTGGCCCAAATTCACGAACGTTTTACGCCGGCGTATCTACAGATACGCCGTCGTAAGTACAAATGTGCGCCGTCGTATTGTTATGCCGATTTGCAAAGCTAGATACGCCGTAAAACAAGGCTTCAGCCGCCCAACGTAACTTGCCTACGCCGGCGTATCGTGTTCGCATAGTTGCGCTGGACGCATTCGACGTTCCCATTTTAAACATGCAAATGAGTAATGATTCACGAACGTAGATGCGCCCGGCTGCTTCTTATACGCGATTTGCGTAAGGCTGGTGTAAAGTTACCCCTCATATAGCAGGCGCAGGTAATGCAAAGGTATGGGCCACGGAACGACGCCGTCGAATTTTACGTCGCGTACGCCGTTTACGTGAATAGGGCTGTGCGTAGGTTACGTTCACGTCGTAGGCAGTGTTCGACGTATCTTAGGCAGCTATTTCGACGTAACTGTGAGCATGCGCACTGGGATGCGTCCAAGAGACGACGCATGCTCAGTTCATTTTTTGACGCTGTGGCCATCATTTGCATGGGGTCAAGCTTCATTTAAATGTATCACGCCCACTTCCAGCCCACTTCCACCTACTTTGACTTACGTCGGCTTACGCCGACAACTATATGCTACGCCGGCGCAACGTGGAGCGCATATTCTTCGTGAATAGCATGCTTGCTTCTCTACACTGTGCTGGCGTAGCGTAAAGACGATACGCTACGCCGGCATAAATATACGTACTACAAAACACCTATGTCAACACACTCCCCATCTTAGGGTGACAAAGCAGCTCGGTACATTTGTCACTTTAGGGCTGGAAGTGAGTTAATAGCAGGATTACCAGGTTAAAATAAAGGGGATAAAAAGAAAATAATTACATTTTTTTTTTTGCTTAAAGCGGAGCTCCACCCGCATTTTTTTTTTTTTTTTAAAGTCGGCAGCTACTAACAGTGTAGCTGCTGACTTTGAATAAGGACACTTACCTGACCTAGGCGCCCGCGCTGACGGCCCCTGCCGATGCCGATCCTCGATCCCGGCACCGCCATCCACAGTCAGGGAAACAGGCAGTGAAGCCGTGCGGCTTCACTGCCCGTTTCCTACTGCGCATGTGCGAGCAGCGCGGCGCTTTGTGAATGGTCCGGCTGCTTTCTGGGATACACACAGTTCCCAGAATGCAGCGCGGCCCATTCACAAGAAGACACCGGGAAGAGGAGGAGGAAGAAAACCACACCGCGGATCATGAGGGCAGATTCGGGACTTCCGCATAGCAACAGCCTATTTAGGGTGAGTATTTTTTTTTTTTTCCATTTTTTTTTTTTTAGATTTTTGAAAAAAAAAAAATCAGGGTGGAGCTCCGCTTTAATTCAGTTTTAAATACAATTCTAAAATCAGTCAAAGTCAAAATGAAAGTCAAATTAAGGTAAAAGGAAATCTAAACTGGCCAAATTGGGCAACTGTCATTTTATGTCTGTGGGCGGTTTTAGACTTGTTTTTGTTTTGTTAACATCCGCAGTGTACAAAGGAGGCAAGAACATAGAAACAAAGCAATCTTACTACATCAGTCTATCAATCTGATAATTGTTTGCAGCAAACAAGGGAGTGAGTCAGTTGATTGGCTGGGAAAGTTAGAGGATGTTTCGGTTCTAAAAGAAAGCCAAGTGTAATAAGTCATACCCTGGGGCAGAATTCCCAGCCAATGTGTTAAGTAAACTCTGCCCAGGCACTGAAAAATCTACAAGGAATCTTAACACACAGGGTAGATAAGAAAGTACATCAATCTGTAAATAAAAATAATAGCAATATCTGTAATATAAGAAACAAGAAAGAAAGTCCAACATTTTAAAGGTATAGTGTATTTTCATTAAAGTGATTATAAAGCTTAAAATTATTCTTTTTTTAACCACTTAAGGACCGGCGCACAAAGATATACGTCAGCAGAATGGCACGGCTGGGCACAAGGGCGTATATATACGTCCCCTTTAAGAGTTGCGCTCGCCCGCAGGACCCGCGGACCGATCCCCACCGGTGTCCCGCATTTGGTCACAGGAGCTGAAGAATGGGGTGCGGTCTTCCCGATTCCTCTGTGTGGCAGTGACTCTGATCGTCTGTTCCCTGATAGTGAAGTCACGCCTACAGCCACGCCCCCCTACAGTAAGAATTACTCCCTTAGGGCACGCTTAACCCCTTAGCACCACCTAGTGGTTAACCCATTCACTGTCATGGTAATTTTCACAGAAATCAGTGCATTTTTATAGCACTTTTCGCTGTGAAAATGACAATGGTCCCAAAAATGTGTCAAAATTGTCCGATGTGTCCGCCATAATGTCGCAGTCATGAAAAAAAACGCTAATCAGCGCCGTTAGTAGTAAAAAAAGATATATTAATAAAAATGCCATAAAAGTATCCCCTATTTTGTAAACGCTATACATTTTGCGCAAACCAATCGATAAACGCTTATTGCGATTTATTTTACCAAAAATAGGTAGAAGAATACGTATCGGCCTAAACTGAGAAAAAACATGTTTTTTTATATCTTTTTTTGGGGATATTTGTTATAGCAAAAAGTAAAAAATATTGATTTTTTTTCAAAATTGTTGCTCTATATTTGTTTAAACCATAGAGGTGATCAAATACCACCAAAAGAAAGCTCTATTTGTGGGAAAAAAAGGTCGCCAATTTTGTTTGGGAGCCACATCGCACGACCGCGCAATTGTCAGTTAAAGCGACGCAGTGCCGAATCGCAAAAAGAGCCAAGGTCCTTAAACTGCATAATGATCACTGTGCTGCTCGTTTTGCACAGAGTGGTCCTGATCAACACCTTCTGTGGTCCCTCGGCGGCTGTCTTGGCTCCTCCCCGCTTCTGATAACCCCCCTGGAAAGCGCTCTCCCAAGGGGGTTACCTTGCGGATGCGCTCCCAAATCTTGTATCCGGCGTCCAAAGCCGCAGACTACAGGACTCGGCCCCACCCCCTGGCCCTCGCATCATTGGAGTTGATTAACAGCAGTGCGAGCCAATGGCTGCGCTGCTATCAATCTATCCAATGAAGAGCCGAGAAGACATGGCCGAAATCAAGCAAGTTCTCGACGCAGGACTTTCGAGGGATCAGTTAAGTAAAGGTGGGGGCCTGGGGGGCCAGTAATCGTCAGATGTTTTTTCACCTTAATGCATAGGATGCATTAAGGTAAAAAAACATGAACGTTTACAACCCCTTTAAGTACATATCAGCTCCTGTAACATTTTCCTGAAAATAGCTTTTGATGCAAAATTCACAATTTTTAATTCTTCGTTTTTTACGTTTCCATGATAGCACTTCATTTAGAGATTGATGGGTTCTCTTTTATTGGCTAGTTAAAAATTGTCTAGCTGAGATAAGACTTACCAATGACCTACTAACTGCTAAAACTAATGGTCATTACTCCATACTAATACTCTAATGCTGCGTACACACGATCATTTTTTGTGATGAAAAAAAACGACGTTTTCTGTGAAGTAAAAAATGACGTTTTTGAAACGTCACTTTTCAAAGACGATGTTGCCTACACACCATCGTTTTTTTCACAAAAAACGAGGTTACGTTCACCACTCTTTTCCATTGAAGCTCGCTTCATAACTAGCTTCTGGGCATGTGCGGGTTGAAAAACGTCGTTTTAAACGACGTTTTTGCTACACACGGTGACTTTTTGTGAAACAAAAAACGACGTTTTGAAAAACGACACAAAAAATTCAAGCATGTTGGAATTTTTTTTGGTCGTTTTTTTTTAAGACAAAAAACGACCTTTTGCCCACACACGATCAATTTAAATGACGTTTTAAAAAACGATGTTTTTTTTTCATCGCAAAAAACGACCGTGTGTACGCGGCATTAAACCTTTCAGCTGCCTTTGACACAGTTGACCACCCATTGCTTCTCAACAAACTCCACTCCCTTGGCCTCCGCGAAGCTTCTCTTACCTATCTCGTTGCATTTTCAGTGTCACATACAACACCACCTACTCCACTCCTCTTCCTCTTCCTGTAGGAGTACCCCAAGGCTCCATGGGCCCCTCCTATTCTCTCTCTACACCTCTTTCCTGGGCCTAATCACAACGCGCGGTGCCAATTTCCCTACTGCCCAGTGCTGCTGGCTTCTCTCCTCTCCCCCGGCTGCTGCGGGGGATATTTCAGGATGGAGAGCAAGTGAAGGAGCGAGTAAATATGTCATTTACCAGCCCCTTCCTTTTCTAAATGAACACATTGAACACACTCACTCACTGTGTTCATTCATAACTGAAGCATACTAATCTGTTTTACTATGCTTCCATTTGTGAATGAACAGGAAGCCGCTCAGCTCAAAACACTTTGCCATTCATTCACTGTCCCGTGCAGCTGAAGCTGCAGAGAAAGGCATGTGTGTTTGAGCTTTGGGGTGCACACCCTAATTATGTCATACCGCTAACTCAATCTTTCTAAAACCAAGCTTGTAATATTTTCCCCTCCCCAATCCCCCCCTCATGAGTTTACCATTGAGGTCAACAGCAGAAGCATTGGTCCCTCGGCACATTCCAGGGTTCTGGCTACACTCCTAGATTTGACCTCTCCTTTAGGCCCCACATCCAATCACTTGCTCACCTAATCTCTGCAACATTCCCAGAATTCACCCCTTCCTGACTTATAACACCACAAAACAAATGATTCACTCCTTGGCTATTTCCCACCTTGACTACTGCAACTCTCTCCTCACTGGCCTACCTTCACACGGGCTATCCCTCTTTAGTCTATTATGAATGCTGCTGCTAGATTTATACACCTTACTAAACAATCCTTTACTGCTGCTACTCTCTGCCAATCCCTTTACTTGCTTCCACTAGCCCAGCATATAAATTTCAAAATACTAACCACAGCATACAAAGCCACCCACAACATCGCCCCCAGCTACATCACCAACCTCATCTGCAGATATCACCCAAATCGTCCTCTCCGCTCCTCCTAAGACATCTTACTCTCTAGCTCCCTTGTTATCCCCTCCCATGCTCGCCTCCAAGACTTTTCCAGAACCTTTCCCATCCTCTGGAACTTCCTACCCCAGTATGTCCAGTCAGCTGCTACCCTGTCTGCCTTTGGGCGATCCTTGAAAACTCATTTATTCAGAGAAGTCTACCCCACCTCTACCTAATAACTGTACTCGAGTCACCTACGTCAGATTGTCCACTACAGCTATTACCTTTTGCCTCTGTTCTATCGTATAGCCGTTACCCATCTGAAAGCCGTGATGCGCAGCAGAAGTTATGTTACCTCGCAGCCATCTTGATACACTGGCACTCGTCAGCAGTAAGCCTAGAGTTTGAAGTCGACAAGTGGAAACCCTTATACAGTCTTGCTTTTCACAGTTATTTTTAACAGTAAACTTAGCTTATATAGTGGAATGCAGAATTTAGAAGTCTGTAACACTGTTTTTGATGCGGCAAGCTGGCTGATCTCACAGGTTTGCTGACGTGAACGAACACCGCTGCTTTT
Source organism: Rana kukunoris (assembly GCA_029574335.1). NCBI lineage: Eukaryota > Metazoa > Chordata > Amphibia > Anura > Ranidae > Rana > Rana kukunoris. The sequence goes on from CM056049.1 coordinate 223,635,806, forward strand.
AAAATCAAACATCAAAACAGTGTTACGGACTTCTAAATACTGCATTTCACTATATAAGCTGAGTTTACTCTTAAAAATAACTGTGAAAAGCAAGACTCAGGATGTCCGCTTGCCGACTTCTAACTCCAGGCTTACTGTGGACAAGTGCGGATGTACCAAGATTGCCATGAGGCAACATCACTTCGGCTGAGCATTGCACATTACACATGCGCAGTAGGCTGGGTAGCAGCTTTCTGATGGGTAACGGGTATCTGATAGAACACTTCCTGAAGCTTCCTTCATTTTATGTTCATTGTTTTGATGATGCTATATATCCATCTTGTTTTCTGTCATCCTCTTCTCCTTTTTCCTTCCTTGTTTCTCAGCATCAGGGTCTTTTCCATTGAGTCCTCTCTTCGTATTAGGTAGCCAAAGTATTGGAGTTTCAGCTTCAGGATTTGTCCTTCCAGAAAATATTCAAGGTTGATTTCCTTGAAGATTGACTGGTTTGATCTTTTTGCTGTCCAAGGGACTTTCAAGAGTCTTCTCCAACACCACAGTTCAAACTCACTCAGCCATCATTATGGTCCAACTTTCATACGTAGCAAAGTTTTTAAAACATTAGCATGGTTTGTTGAGATTTTTTACATTCAAAGCATGAGAGATAGCCAAAAAATTGAAGTAAGGATATCATGGAAATGGTCCGTATGTTTGGTTCTAGAGATGAATAAGACTATATAAATGTCTCAAATTTAATTGATTCCTGCTAAATCTGCCCAAATTGCTACCAAGATTACTTGACAAACTTCAACTGAAGTCAGCCGAACAGCGACTGCAGCCAATCAGATTCAATCACTGTTTGGGTATTCATTTTGGTGTTGTATGGATTCAAATAGACACCATGTTTGACCGTTCCACCATTTACTACTTGTTATGATGAACGTCACTGCTTCCCGCCATGTCTGCTGTTCACCACTTTCCATTTCATTAACATATAGGCCTGGGTACCAATAAAAAAGGGGTTTCACAATCACATTCTATCAGGGTTGCCAGCCGTCAGTAAATTTACGGACAGTTTGTGAAAATCAATGATTTTTACAACTGTCTGTAAATATCAGTGGCTGATAATTTTTCATGCTGCGTTGACTTTTTAAGTTTAAACCAGGCAAATTACTTGTTATGAGTATTGTCAGTGATTCCATATTATGTTTATCAGGGAAGGGCTGGCAGCCTCAGGCCTGGGGTGCAAGTCCAGTCAAGTGGCCCATAGAGCGTGGAAAAATGATGGATAGAGGAAAACAGTCTAAGATTTTTCATGATCACAAGAGTCCGCACAGAGCCTCCCCTTACATCAGAGTCCGCACAGAGCCTCCCTTTACATCAGAGTCTGCACAGAGCCTCCCTTTACATCAGAGTTTGCACAGAGCCTCCCTTTACATCAGAGTCTGCACAGAGCCTCCCTTTACATCAGAGTCCGCACAGAGCCTCCCTTTACATCAGAGTCCGCACAGAGCCTCTCTTTACATCAGAGTCTGCACAGAGCCTCCCTTTACATCAGAGTCCGCACAGAGCCTCCCTTTACATCAGAGTCCGCACAGAGCCTCCCCTTACATCAGAGTCCGCACAGACCCCATATACATCAGATCTGATGTAAGGGGTGTTCTGGGAAACTTGATTTAAGGGTGCATGCTGTAGACTATTGTGTAAAGAGGGTCTCTGCTTACCAAAGCCTGCCCCCCTCCCCTTTAACAAAGTCCACAGAGCACCCCTTTTTATACACTGGGAGGCAGGAGAGACTAGAGATGGTGAGCTTACCAGGATGGAGGCTGAGGCGCAGGCAGGCTGTCTGATGCTTTTTTGGGTTTAAACTTCCTGTCCAGTGCCCGGGGAGTGTGGGCAGGGCAGACTCAGAAGGAGGAGGAGCAGATGAGCTCTATCTCTCCTCGTGTCTGTGCAGAGAGAGAAGGGTATGTCGGCGCTGGTGTGCGCTGAGGCTGAGCTATGTGTGAGACGAGACATAGCTCAGCTCTGCAGCCATGTACCTCGGAGCTGACACAGGTACGGCTGCACAGTGGGAGGTGAGCAGCGGCCATGACCTGTGTTAACAGAGCTCCAGCAGGCATATTCCTGCTCTGCAAAAACAGCATTTGGTAGTGGTGGCCGGTGGCTGTGCATAGCGTCACCAGCCCGGGGGGAGATTTCCACCCTGCCCCCCTGCCAGCCCTCCCCTGATGTTTATACTGTTTTGAAATTTTGATTGTCTTAGTTTTTAAGAGGAGTTATGTCATTTTTCAGGTTCTCAGTTAAAAATGTGCTCCGTCAATCCATGTTTTGTCAGTAAAAAATGCTGCGAGAGGTTGGCAACACTGCACTCTACCCCTAAATCCAAGAAATATACAAGATCTATGGTTAGCTAAAATCTTTTCACAGGCAGACATTTTTTAAACAATAGTAACTGTAATGAAATTATTCTTTGTTTATAAAGTGCTGACAACTTTAGTGATGGACTACTGGAGACCCATATTGATAGGGGTGGTTATACTACAATTTTGAGCTTGATCATCAATGTATCATTATTGATAAACCTTTATTAGAATTATTCACTGTCTAATTATCAGACTCCTCATTTCATGAGCGCCATTAGAAGGGGAAAGCCCTTCTGTTGAAGGTAACGTGGCATGGTGCAGTTGTTGTAATAGCGACAAGAGCATCTTGTCTACAAGGCTTCTCATCTGGCATTCCTTTTGGTATCTCTGACTATAACAAACTGTTTCAGACATATATTTTCACGACTGAAACATGATAGAGACCAACATGATAGTTCACAGCTAGTTAGGCATTTACAATCATTAATGTAAACCTGTCACCTAGATTTATTAACTAACATCACAGGGTAGAAACAAGCATTAAAATGTGTCATCAGGTATTTTAATGTACACTTGGGGTTCCCTCTGATCCTATTTACACTGTAAGTGAATCTTTAACTTCAGTGTTGACCTAAAGCTCTACTATGTTTCCCCCCTCTTGCGCCATCCCATTATCCAATGGCAGTGCTGTAATTGGCCTCTTAGATGCTCTAATTGACCAGTAGGTTTACTATCTAAACTATGCCATAAAAAACTGTGGATGGAAGGAGTAGAGGTGAAGTAAACTAAGAGAAAGTAATGGATGTTCTACATATTTCACAGTGCTAATTGCCTGTGAAGTATTCACTAGCCAACATTCGTACCCATTAAGAAGGATGTTGTTTGTTAGAGTGGAAACCAGAGCTTCCATTAAGAAGGATGTTGTTTGTTAGAGTGGAAACCAGAGCTTTCAGTAGTAGACTGCACATCGCTGAAACATAGAAGCACTAATAAAAGTATCCTACCATCCCGCCCTAACTTTATGGTTTTCCAAAACAGCCAAAATCTTGAAAGTGGGAGACCGTACAGCTTCCCTTCACAATAGAAAGGAAAAATTAAAACATACTTGGTAATTATGGATAGAGTAAATGTACTCACTCACCTCAAAGGCCTGCTTCACAGTAGTGCAATGAGTTCTAAATGCAATTTGAGGTGTGATTATTCAGTGCAAGTGGCGTGCGGGTGCTTTGCAATGTTTGATCTACTACTATTCTACTCCTATTACTACGACTACTACTACTACTACTAGAAGGGAGGAAAATAGCACTTTTGACAAATTTTGTTTTGTGAGAGCCTTATTCCAAAATCGATTAAATTCATTATTTTCCTCAAAATTCTGTAAACAATACCCCATGACAACATGAAAGAAGGTTTTTTTAAATTTTTCAAATCTATTAAAAATAAAAAAACATGACACCTAAAGTGGTAAACGCTATTAAAAAATAAAAATTCTGCAAGACAAAGGCATAATGAACTAGTATACATAATGATTTACTTACCATACATTGAAGCCCCCACAGTGGTCCTTGTACCCCTCTCTGCCCAGGCGACATCTATTCTGGAGTGACTTTCGAGTATAGCGGGCTCCGGCACTGTGATTGGCCGGAGCTGCGATGACGTCACTCCCGCGCATGTACGCAAGAGCCGCTGGTAATGGCACACTGACTGAAGCAATGGCACATACGTGCCATTGCTTCAGTTTGCTTTAGTGTGCATGTGCTGATCACATTGGCACATGCAGGGGACAGGGGATATGCAAGTTTAGGAGATATCCTGGGTAGCTACAGGTAAGCCATATTATAGGCTTACCTGTAGAAAAAAGGGTTTACAACCACTTTAAAATTGAGCTCAGGTGCAGCCTATTTCCACTGATCATCCTTGAAATGTTTTTACAACTTGATTGGAGTCCACCGGTGGTAAATTCAGTTGATTATACAGGATTTGGAAAGGCACACACCTGTCTATATAAGGTCCCACAGTTAACAGTGCATGCCAGAGCACAAACCATGCCATGAACTCCAAGGAATTGTCTGTAGACCTCTGAAGGTTGTATCAAGGCACAGATCTGGGGAAGGGTACAGAAAAATGTGTGCAACATTGAAGGTTCTAATGAGCACAGTGGCCTCCATCATCCGTAAATGGAAGAGGTTTTAAACCACCGGGACTCTTGGCCAAACTGAGCAATCGGGGGGAAAAGGGCCTTAGTCAGGGAGGTCAACAAGAACCCAATGGTGACTCTGACAGAGCTCCAGCATTTCTCTGTGACGAGATGAGAACCTTCCAGAAAAACAACCATCTCTGCAGCACTCCACCAATCAGGCCTCTATGGTAGAGTGACCACTCCTCAGTAAAAGGCACATGACAGCCTGCCTGGAGATTGCCAAAAGGCACCTGAAGGACTCTCAGACCATGAGAAAAAAAGTCATTGAACTTTTTGGCCTGAAAGGCAAGCTTTGTGTCTGGTGGAAACCAGGCACCGCTCATCACCTGGCCTACACCATCCCTACAGTGAAGTATGGTGGTGGCAGCATCATGCTGTGGGTATGTTTATCAGTGGCAGGAACTCTGAGACTAGTCAGGATCAAGGGAAAGATTAATGCAGCAATGTACAGAGACGTCCCTAATGAAAACCTGCTCCAGAGCAGTCTGAACCTCCTGGACCTCAGACTGGGGAGAAAGTTCATCAGGACAACGATTCTAAGCACACAACCAAGATAACAAAAGAGGAGCTACGGGACAACTCTGTGAATGTTCTTGACTAGCCCGGCCAGAGCCCAGACTTGAAAGAAGAATGAGAGAAAATGGTCAAAAAAAGGTCTGCCAAGCTTGAAGCAACATACATAAAAGACTTCAGGCTATAATTGGTGCCAAAGGTTCTTTAGCAAAGTTTAGAGCAAAGGCTGTGAATACTTATGTACATGGGATTTTTGGGCTTTTTATTTTTAATACATTTGCAAAGATTTCAAACTTTTTTCACATTGTCATTGTGGGGTATTGTTTGTACAATTTCAAGGAAAATAATGAATTTAAAGGGGTTGCATCCTATGCATTAAATTGAAAAAACTGTTAGTTACAGGCCCTCGGTTTACTTACCTGAGTTAACCCCCCTCGTCACATTTAAAGTCCATATTTATGCATTTTTCCTGTATAAATGTAAATGGTCAAAAATGAGAATGCATGTCCGCCTTGCTAAAAAAATCTCGGCCATAAACTATCCCCTATTTTGTAAACGCTATAAATTTTGCGCAAACCTGATAAACGCTTATTGCATTTTTTTTTTACCAAAAATATGTGTCTTCTCGAGGGAAAAAAAAAAAATTTTATATATTTTTGGGGTTATTTATTATAGCAAAAAGGAAAAAATATTCATTTTTTTAAAATTGACGCTCTATTTTTGTTTATAGCGCAAAAAATAAAACCGCAGAGGGATCAAATACCCCAAAAGAAAGATTGGGGAAAAAAGGACGATTTTGTTTAGCAGTGCAGCCATTGATAAAGCGACGCAGTCGCTTATATTTTGCTGGGCAGGAAGGGGGTTCAGTAGGTAAGTGGTTAATCAAATTCAAATGACGCGGGGGGCCGAGTCTGGCATTTGTCTCTACGGACGCAAATGCTAGACACGGGAGCGCGCCCGCAAGGTTACCCCCTTGGGAAAGCGTTTCCCAAATAGGGACATCTGATGCGGGGAAGAGCCGAGTCAGCCGCTGAGGGACCCCCAGAAGATGTGGATCGGGGCCATTCTGTGCAAAACAAGCTGCACAGTGTAGGTTAGTATGAGATGTTTGTTATTTTAATTTTTTTATCATGAACCTTTACAATCACTTTAATGCATTTTGGAATAAGGCTGTAACATAACAAAATGTGGAAAAAGTGAATCGCTGTGAATACTTTCTAGATGCATTGTAAGTATTCAAGTCAACTAATTTTAGTCTCCAAGATCAAGCATGTACATCTACTTGCAGTACATTTCTATGCAATGAAGTATAACTAAATTAAAACCTTTTTTTTTATTAGTATTGGGCAGAGTGCAGAGGAATTGGAAAACCTTTCAGTTTTTGGTGCTGCCTGTGCCTCCATTAGTGAAATATACCCTTTTTATTTGTCCTGTTTACCAAAATTAAAGTAAAATTTAAAAAACATCCCAAATTTTGTGTTGTCCCCAGAAAAGTAATAGAGGGGAAATCTTCCAATGGGGACACTCGTTCTGGTGACCTGGGGGCTCCATAAGGAATTCCCTCAATTTGCAAGGAAATCTCCCCAATGATAAAAAAAAAAAGTCTGATAGTACAGTATATAACCTTCCCTTGCTTTGGCCAAAATGAAAAAAAAATAAAAATGCCTATTCTACTTTAATACCTGCCCTATTGCATTTTAACCACTTCCCCACCGAGCCATATGACGTCCTTGCATTTTGCGGGCACGACCATGCCGCATTCCTCGGGACCTGATGCGCGTGCCCAGCGGTAACGATGACCGCCGGGCACCCGCGATTGCACCGCAATCACGGCAGAAGCATGGATCTGTGTGTGTAAACACACAGATCCATGCCTGTCAGCGGTGAGAAGACTGATGTGTGTTCCAAGTACAGAGGAACACACATCGATCTCCTCCCCTTGTGAGTCCCCCTCCTCCTAACAGTTAGAACACACTTTAGGTACATATTTAACCCCTTCAGCACCCCCCTAGTGTTAACCCCTTCCCTGGCAGTCACATTTACACAGAAATCAGTGCAGTTTTTTAGCACAAATCGCTGTGTAAATGTGAATGGCCCCAAAAATGTGTCAAAAGTGTCCGATGTGTGCGCCGCAATATCACGGTCACAATAAAAAAAAACGCAGATCGCCGCCATTACTAGTAAAAAAATAAAATAAAAAAATGCCATAATTCTATTTCCTACTTTGTAGACGCTAGAACTTTTGCGCAAACCGATCAAATACGCTTATTGCGATTTTTTTTTACCAAAAATATGTAGAAGAATACGTATCGGTCTAAACTGAGTAAAAAAAAAGTAAAAAAAAAAATTATGATATTTATTAAATCAAAAAGTAAAAAATATTGGGCCAGATTCAGGTAGAGTTAGGTAGAGTCATTTAAATTGATCGTGTGTGGGCAAAACGTCGTTTTTTGTCTTAAAAAAAACGACCAAAAAAAAATTCCAACATGCTTGAATTTTTTGTGTCGTTTTTCAGAATGTCGTCTTTTGTTTCACAAAAAATGATCGTGTGTGGGCAAAACGACGTTTAAAACGACGTTTTTAAACCCGCGCATGCCCAGAAGCAAGTTATGAGACGGGAGCTTCAATGGAACAGAGTGCCGTCGAAAGTGTCTTACGTAACCGCGCTTTGCAAGAGCATTTTCAGAAAACGATGGTGTGTAGGCAACATCGTTTTTTAAAATGAAGTTTGAAAAACGTCGTTTTGTTTCATGAGATAAAACAACGTTTTTTACATCACAAAAAGTGATCGTGTGTACGCGGCATTACTCTCACTTTGAGCCGGCGTTTCTGTTTTCTGTAAGCAGAAAACAAGAAACGCCGGGTTTGAGTTCCTATACGAGCGGCGTAATTGTATTTTGCCGTCGTATCGGAACTGCAAATGTAAAAATGGCGCTCGGGGCGTTCCCACTGATTAACGCCGAGAATATGTTAATCAGCGAGAATCGGCAATTCACGATCGTATTCGGGCCCGACGCAGTGATTTTTCCGACGTTTCCGTAAGAGATATGCGGGGTAAAGAAAAACCAGCCCCCTAGTGGAGTATCCTATGTTAAGTATGGCCGTCGTCATCGGGTCGAATTTAAAAATGTTCGCGTCGTTGGCGTAAAACGTCTGTGAATGCGGATTGACGTCATTGACGTTCACTGACAGAATTTGGAGCATGCGCACTGACAGTCGACGCATGCGCAGTACGTTCGCCGCGGGATCGCGCCTAGTTTAAATAATACACGCCCCCTACCCGCCCAATTTGAATTCCGCCGGCTCATTTTCGCTATGCCGCCGCAACTTTAGGAGCAAGTGCTTTGTGAATACAGTACTTGCTCCTAAAGTTTCGGCGGAGTAACGTAAATGAGAAACGTTACTCCAAAATAAAGATTCGCCCATCTACCTGAATCTGGCCCATTGTGTTTTTTTTTTTTTTTTAAATACGCTTTTTTTTGTTTATAGCGCAAAAAATAAAAACCGCAGAGGTGATCGAATACCACCAAAAGAAAGCTCTATTTGTGGGGAAAATTTTGTTTGGGAGCCTCGTCGCACGATCGCGCATTTGTCATTCAAAGTGCGACAGCGCTGAAAACTAAAAATTGGTCTGGGCAGGAAGGGGGTGAAAATGCCCTGTATGGAAGTGGTTAAACAAACAAAAATCTTAATGGTTAAATACTTTTTCAGTTGCTTTTCTAGAACTATTACTGACAAATTCTGCAGTGTGAAATATAACTTTTCGCTACAGAAAAAGCATTATATTTTATATTTTTTGACACAATGTAAAAGTTAAAGCAAGTCTAAAGTGCTCTTAGAATAATAATGTCTAGACAACCCCCACCTAAAACAGGGTGAGGTGTTGGGACCCTTCTGCTTCTCAAAAAACTACAGGCTCCAAACTGATAGTGATCTCTGGGGCATTCAGGCTGCTGTCATGTGGGTGGGAGGTGAGGCTTGGGCTGTCTGTGAGGAGACTAACTGACGATGCCTGGAAATCCAGCGGAAAAATGGAAATAGAAAGACATCAGCAATATCAAGTTGCCCTGAGTTCAAAGGTGGTCTGCAGACTGGGGAAGTGTCTCAATTAATTTAATTCTATTATTTCTTATCTGGACTTTTTAATCAGCCCTACAATTAATTACATTAATTTGTAGTGTAGCAAAATACTGAGTGTGCAGAAATCAAAGTATAGTATTTGGCAAAGACTAAAAATACAGCATCGAAAAGCATATAGATTTAAATAATAGATGATGTTTTGTTAGTCAAATAAAATGCTAATGAGTACTTTATTAAACAGTATTTTTTTTTTTAGCAATTCTGCATTTTTAGGAGGACGTTCTGAGAGACAAGAAAGATTCTTATGCCGCGTACACGCGATAATTTTTCAGCATGAAAAAAATGTTGTTTTTCAGCATGTCGAAAAAAACGAAGTTTTTTCAACTTCATCATTAAAACGATGTTGCCCACACACCATCGTTTTAAAAAAATGATCTAGCAAAGCGCGGTGACGTACAACACGTACGATGGCACTATAAAGGGGAAGTTCCATTCGCCTTTGGGCTGCTTTAGCTGATTCAGTGTTAGTAAAAGACGATTCACGCTATTCTGTCTGTTACTGCGTGATGAATGTGCTTACTCCATTATGAATGGTAGTTTTACCAGAACGAGTGCTCCGGTCTCATAACTTGCTTCTGAGCATGCGCAGGTTTTTTACGTCGTTTTAGCCCACACACGATCATTTTTTACAACCCAAAACACAACATTGTTTAAAACGTCGTTAAAAAATGCAGCATGTTCGAATTTTTTTTGTCGTTTTTCAGAACCACACACAATCATTTTAAATGACGTTTTTGAAAAGCAACGTTTTTTTCCTGCCGAAAAATGATCGTGTGTACGCGGCATTATTAGTATTGTTTGACATTAGAAAGCCCTGTGATCATCTTAAATAAATGCCAGAAAAAGCACAGAAAAAAATAAAGTATTTTAAATGCTTACTAGCAGCGTTTATACCAGTGATGGCGAACCTTGGCACTCCAGATGTTTTGGAACTACATTTCCCATGATGCTCAGCTAGACTCAAGCATGAGCATCATGGGAAATGTAGTTCCAAAACATCTGGGGTGCAAAAGTTCGCCATCACTGGTTTATACTTTTGATATCGGACACTTTTGATACTATTTTGGGACCATTCACATTTATACAGTGATCAGAGCTATAAAAATGCATTGATTACTGTATAAATGTGACTGGCAGGGAAGGGGTTAACACTAGGGCGTGATCAAGGGGTTAAATGTGTGTCCTAGGAAGTGATTCTAACTGTAGAGGGAGGGGACCCACAAGGGGAGAAGACCGATCAGTGTTCCTCTGTAATAGGAACACACGGATTGGTCTCCTCTCACCTGACAGGACGTGGATCTGTGTGTGTTTACACACACGGATCCACGTTCCTGCTCTGTGATGAGCAATTGCGGTGCCCAGCGGACATCGCGGCCGCCAGGCACGCGCATCGGGTCCCCAGTGATGCCGCGAGCACGTGTGCGTTCACCACAATGCAGGGAATCCCAGGACAACATATGACAGCCACTTGGAGGGACGAAGGGTTCCTGCGGCCGTCATATGACTATACAGCGGTAGGGAAGTAGTTAAGATACAGCAATGTCTCGCTATAAGCGAAGTGCTCTCCCCCACCTCCTCAACGCTGCAAAAAGACTCATCCCGATACACTGGAAGAGCTCGCATATTCCAAGCGAGCAGGATTGGCTGGGGAAGGTGGGGGAGATCATGGAAGCAGAGAGGTGGTTGGCTGATTGCAGAGGCACCCGTGAAAAATTTGACCTTGTTTGGGCTGAATGGAGGACCCATGTACAGGACACTGTTGTGGTTTCGTCTAGCCTCGACGTTGCCCTACTAGCCTTGGCGGACCCGTCCTTTGAACGGCTTGTCCAGGCGCACCGCCGACCTAATGCCACTAGCTCCACCTCATAGTGGCCCACTGTGCAGAATGCTCCGCATGCTTCTCCCCTTCTCAAATTACCCTCTTTATTTCTCTCTTTCACCCTAGCTCCCCTTCTGACTCCATTCCTCTTTTTATTTTTATTCTATTTTTATTTTATTTTTTGGGCTCCCTGGACGGTACTTGGGTTACCATCCGTACTGGGTGCTCCAGATGCATCACTATGCTCAATGCACAGGGGTGTTTGAGTGTTGCAGCTGCCTGCTCCGCCCTCCTCCAGTTCTGGGGGAAGCCTGACGAGTCGGGCTACGACGGTCGGAGTGTTTTGATGCCTGTACGATGCGGATAGCGGTTCCCCCTGGCGAAATATAATAGTTGAATATGCTTAGACTATGCTAAAACTGTACTCTGATGCCCCCCCCCCCCCGTGCCCTTTTCCTTCCCCCATCTACGATTTCCTTCTGTTTTCCCTCAGGCCCCTACCCCCCACCCTCCTCCCCCCCCCCTACAACCCCGACTGTTGAGGCTTTGTTGTGAAGCCACTTTGTCTATGCTTATTTTTGTCTTACCTTGTTTTGTTTTTTCGAAAATAAAAATAAAGATTATACAAAAAAAAAAAAAAAGATACAGCAATGTTAAATTGGCCAGCAGCAGGACAGTTTTCATCAGGGATAATGGCCTTATTGGTATATGCATGACTAATTTTTTATTTCTTTTTTTGCGATTTAAGGGGTGCAGTGAATGTGAGTGATATCATGTGAGTTGGTTTAGGTGCACACTGTTCTCGCACCTAGCTTTTTTTCTTTCAACTAATGCAGTGATGTGCTGCAAACAGAAGGCAGGATCAAGAGCAGATGGTCAGTAACAAATGAATGCTCCACTTTGAGCACTCCAAACCTAAAATAAAGGCCCTAATAATATAAATAAAAACCCACAAAAGTAACTTAAACACCCATATACCACCCCTTTTTAAAGTGAAAGTGAAAAAAAAGTTGACATGGAAAAGACCAATATAAAAAAAAAGAAACGGAGTAAAAGAAGAAGAAAGACAAAAAGAAGGGTCGGCATGACATGGGTTAAAGGTGTTTGTAGCTAGAGTTCAATTTGTTTGAAAATAAATACGTTTTGAGTGATCTATGTGATTGGTCATAAGGTCGGAGTGGGTGGAGCTGCAGGGGGTTGGTTAGACAGGGTGTGGCAAGGGGTCTTCAGTCGGAAGGAGGATAAGCCAGGGAAAATGTCCCTCCCACCCACCCCTTGTGTTTTACCTTTTTTGGGGGGGGATGTGTTAATTGTTTGGTTGCTGGGTGTTTTTTGTCATGCCATGTTGGATGGTTCACTGAATGTTATTTCTTCAATACATGGACTTTCAAACACAATGCTGTGTGGATTACTGTCTAGGTGGAGATATATTTCTCAATTGGGATTTCACTTGCTATTCCCAAGCCTCAGTTGAGTGGAGGCACTGTGTTTGTTAACCGCTTAAGGATCGCCGCACGACTATTTACGTTGGCAGAATGGCATGGCTGGACACATGGATGTACAGGTACGTCCCCTTTAAGATGCCCAGCCGTGTTCCTGTACTCCTTGACCGCGCCCAAGGGTATCCCGCGATCAGGTCACAGAGAGGAAGAACGGGGAGAGGTGAGTGTAATCAAACCTTCCTGTTCTTCCTAGTGTGGCTGTCTGTTTCCTGTGTTAGGGAATGACGAACAGTGACATCACAGACACAGCCACGCCCCCCCACAGTAAGAACACTCCTTTAGAACACACTTAACCCCTACAGCGCCCACTCCTGGTTGACCCCTTCACGCCAGTGTCATTTTCACAGTAATCAGGGCATTTATATAGCATTTTCGCAGTGAAAATGACAATGGTCCCAAAAATGTGTCAAAAGTGTCCGATGTGTCTGCCATAATGTCGCAGTCATGAAAAAAATCGCTGATCGCCGCCATTAGTAGTAAAAAAAAAAAATATATATATTAATAAAAATGCCATAAAACTATCCCCTATTTTGTAAATTTTGCGCAAACCAATCAATAAACACTTATTGTGATTTTTTTTACCAAAAATATGTAGAAGAATACATATCGGCCTAAACTGAGGAAAAAAAAGTTTTTATATATATCTTTGGGGATATTTATTATAGAAAAAAGAAAAAAATTGACGCTCTATTTTTGTTTATAGCGCAAAAAAATAAGAACCGCAGAGGTGATCAAATACCACCAAAAGAAAGCTCTATTTGTGGGGAAAAAAGACGCCAATTTTGTCTGGGAAACATGTCACGCGATTCGACATTATAGAGAGGAAAGATTCGACATTATAGAGAGAAAAGATTCGACATTATATAGAGGAAAGATTCAACATTATAGAGAGGAAAGATTCAACATTATAGAGAGGAAAGATTCGACATTATAGAGAGAAAAGATTCGACATCATAGAGAGAAAAGATTCGACATCATAGAGAGAAAAGATTTGACATTGAGAGAGAAAAGATTCGACATTATAGAGAGAAAAGATTTGACATTGTAGATAGGACAGATTAGACATTATAGAGAGGAAAGATTCGACATTATAGAGAGGAAAGATTCGACATTATAGAGAGGAAAGATTTGACATTATAGAGAGAAAAGATTCAACATTATAGAGAGAAAAGATTCGACATTATAGAGAGAACAGATTCGACATTATAGAGAGAAAAGATTCGACATTATAGAGAGGAAAGATTCAACAATATAGAGAGAAAATATTCGACATTATAGAGAGAAATGATTTGACATTATATAGAGGAAGGATTCGACATTATAGAGAGGAAAGTTTCGACATTATAGAGAGAAAAGATTCGACACTATAGGGAAAAAAGTTTCAACATTATATAGAGGAAAGTTTTGACATTATAGAGAGAAAGGTTCGACATTATAGAGAGAAAAGATTCGACATTATAGAGAGAAAAGATTCAACATTATAGAGAGGAAACATTCAACATTATAGAGAGAAAAGATTCGACATTATAGAGAGAAAACATTCGATATTATAGAGAGGAAAGATTCGACATTATAGAGAGAAAAGGTTCGACATTATAGAGGGGAAAGATTTGACATTATAGAGAGAAAAGATTAGACATTATAGAGAGGAAAGATTCGACATTATAGAGAGAAAAGATTTGACATTATAGAGAGAAAAGATTTGACATTATAGAGAGGAAAGATTCGAAATTATAGAGAGAAAAGATTCAACATTATAGAAAGGAAAGATTCAACATTATAGAGAGGAAAGATTTGACATTATAGAGAGGAAAGATTCAACATTATAGAGAGAAAAGATTTGACACTATAGGAAAAAAAGTTTCAACATTATATAGAGGAAAGTTTTGACATTATAGAGAGGAAAGGTTCGACATTATAGAGAGAAAAGATTCGACATTATAGAGAGAAAAGATTCAACATTATAGAGAGAAAAGATTCAACATTATAGAGAGGAAACATTCGACATTATAGAGAGAAAAGATTCAACATTATAGAGAGGAAACATTCGACATTATAGAGAGGAAATATTCGACATTATAGAGAGAAAAGATTCAACATTATAGAGAGGAAACATTCGACATTATAGAGAGAAAAGATTCGACATTATAGAGGGGAAAGATTTGACATTATAGAGAGAAAAGATTCGACATTATAGAGAGGAAAGATTCGACATTATAGAGAGAAAAGATTTGACATTATAGAGAGAAAAGATTTGACATTATAGAGAGGAAACATTCGACATTATAGAGAGAAAAGATTCGACATTATAGAGGGGAAAGATTTGACATTATAGAGAGAAAAGATTCGACATTATAGAGAGGAAAGATTCGACATTATAGAGAGAAAAGATTTGACATTATAGAGAGAAAAGATTCGACATTATAGAGAGGAAAGATTCGAATTTATAGACACAAAAGATTCAACATTATAGAAAGGAAAGATTCAACATTATAGAGAGGAAAGATTTGATATTATAAAGAGGAAAGATTCAACATTATAAAGAGGAAAGTTTCGACATTATAGAGAGAAAAGATTCGACACTATAGGGAAAAAAGTTTCAACATTATATAGAGGAAAGTTTTGACATTATAGAGAGGAAAGGTTCGACATTATAGAGAGAAAAGATTCGACATTATAGAGAGGAAAGATTCAACATTATAGAGAGAAAAGATTCGACATTATAGAGAGAACAGATTCGACATTATAGAGAGAAAAGATTCGACATTATAGAGAGGAAAGATTTGACATTATAGAGAGAAAAGATTTGACATTATAGAGAGGAAAGATTCGAAATTATAGAGAGAAAAGATTCAACATTATAGAAAGGAAAGATTCAACATTATAGAGAGGAAAGATTTGACATTATAGAGAGGAAAGATTCAACATTATAGAGAGAAAAGATTTGACACTATAGGAAAAAAAGTTTCAACATTATATAGAGGAAAGTTTTGACATTATAGAGAGGAAAGGTTCGACATTATAGAGAGAAAAGATTCGACATTATAGAGAGGAAAGATTCGACATTATAGAGAGAAAAGATTCAACATTATAGAGAGGAAACATTCATTATAGAGAGAAAAGACATTATAGAGAGGAAACATTCGACATTATAGAGAGAAAAGATTCATTATAGAGAGAAAAGAACATTATAGAGGGGAAAGAGAGAGGAAACATTATAGAGAGGAAAGATTCGACATTATAGAGAGAAAAGATTCATTATAGAGAGAAAAGAACATTATAGAGAGGAAACATTCGACATTATAGAGAGAAAAGATTCGACATTATAGAGGGGAAAGATTTGACATTATAGAGAGAAAAGAGAGAGAAAAGATTCGACATTATAGAGAGAAAAGAGAGAGGAAAGATTCGACATTATAGAGAGAAAAGATTTGACATTATAGAGAGGAAAGATTTGATATTATAGAGAGATTCAACATTATAAAAGATTTGACATTATAGAGAGAAAAGATTATAGTTTCAACATTATATAGAGGAAACATTATAGAGAGGAAATTCGACATTATAGAGAGAAAAGATTCGACATTATAGAGATTCAACATTATAGGGAAAGATAGAGAGAACAGATTGACATTATAGAGAGAAAAGATTCGACATTATAGAGAGGATTCAACAATATAAAGATTCATTATATAGAGGAAAGACATTATAGAGAGAAAAGATAGAGAGGAAACATTGACATTATAGAGAGAAAAGATTCATTATAGAGGGGAAAGATTTGACATTATAGAGAGGAAAGATTCGAATTTATAGAGAGAAAAGAGACATTATAGAGAGGAAAGACGAAATTATAGAGAGAAAAGATTCAACATTATAGAAAGGAAAGATTCAACATTATAGAGAGGAAAGATTTGATATTATAAAGAGGAAAGATTCAACATTATAAAGAGGAAAGTTTCGACATTATAGAGAGAAAAGATTCGACACTATAGGGAAAAAAGTTTCAACATTATATAGAGGAAAGTTTTGACATTATAGAGAGGAAAGGTTCGACATTATAGAGAGAAAAGATTCGACATTATAGAGAGGAAAGATTCAACATTATAGAGAGGAAAGATTCGACATTATAGAGAGAAAAGATTCGACATTATAGAGAGAAACAGATTCGACATTATAGAGAGAACAGATTCGACATTATAGAGAGAAAAGATTCGACATTATAGAGAGGAAAGATTCAACAATATAGAGAGAAAATATTTGACATTATATAGAGGAAAGATTCAACATTATAAAGAGGAAATATTTGACAATTTTAGAGAGGAAAGATTCAACATTATAGAGAGGAAACATTCGACATTATAGAGAGAAAAGATTCGACATTATAGAGGGGAAAGATTTGACATTATAGAGAGGAAAGATTCGACAATATAGAGAGAAAAGATTTGACATTATAGAGAGAAAAGATTCGACATTATAGAGAGGAAAGATTCGAAATTATAGAGAGAAAAGATTCAACATTATAGAAAGGAAAGATTCAACATTATAGAGAGGAAAGATTTGACATTATAGAGAGGAAAGATTCAACATTATAAAGAGGAAATATTTGACAATTTTAGAGAGGAAAGATTCAACATTATAAAGAGGAAAGTTTCGACATTATAGAGAGAAAAGATTCGACACTATAGGGAAAAAAGTTTCAACATTATATGGAGGAAAGTTTTGACATTATAGAGAGGAAAGGTTCGACATTATAGATAGAAAAGATTCGACATTATAGAGAGGAAAGATTCGACATTATAGAGAGAAAAGATTCAACATTATAGAGAGGAAAGATTCAACATTATAGAGAGGAAACATTCGACATTATAGAGAGAAAAGATTCGACATTATAGAGAGGAAACATTCGACATTATAGAGAGAAAAGATTTGACATTATAGAGAGGAAACATTCGACATTATAGAGAGAAAAGATTCGACATTATAGAGAGGAAAGATTCGACATTATAGAGAGAAAAGATTTGACATTATGGAGAGAAAAGATTCGACATTATAGAGAGGAAAGATTCGAAATTATAGAGAGAAAAGATTCAACATTATAGAAAGGAAAGATTCAACTTTATAGAGAGGAAAGATTTGACATTATAGAGAGGAAAGATTCAACATTATAAAGAGGAAAGTTTCGACATTATAGAGAGAAAAGATTCGACACTATAGGGAAAAAAGTTTCAACATTATATAGAGGAAAGTTTTGACATTATAGAGAGGAAAGGTTCGACATTATAGAGAGAAAAGATTCGACATTATAGAGAGGAAAGATTCGACATTATAGAGAGAAAAGATTCAACATTATAGAGAGGAAACATTCGACATTATAGAGAGGAAACATTCGACATTATAGAGAGAAAAGAATCGACATTTTAGCTAGGAAACATTCGACATTATAGAGAGAAAAGATTCGACATTATAGAGAGGAAACATTCGACATTATAGAGAGAAAAGATTCGACATTATAGAGGGGAAAGATTTGACATTATAGAGAGAAAAGATTCGACATTATAGAGAGGAAAGATTCGACATTATAGAGAGATAAGATTTGACATTATAGAGAGAAAAGATTCGACATTATAGAGAGATTCAACAAAAGAAAAACATTCAACATTAGAGAGGAAACAACATTATAGAGAGAAAAGATTCGACATTATAGAGAGAAAAGATTCGACATTATAGAGAGGAAAGATTCGACATTATAGAGAGGAAAGATTCGAAATTATAGAGAGAAAAGATTCAACATTATAGAGGGGAAAGATTTGACATTATAGAGAGAAAAGATTCGACATTATAGAGAGGAAAGATTCGACATTATAGAGAGAAAAGATTTGACATTATGGAGAGAAAAGATTCGACATTATAGAGAGGAAAGATTCGAAATTATAGAGAGAAAAGATTCAACATTATAGAAAGGAAAGATTCAACATTATAGAGAGGAAAGATTTGACATTATAGAGAGGAAAGATTCAACATTATAAAGAGGAAAGTTTCGACATTATATGGAGGAAATATTTGACAATTTTAGAGAGGAAAGATTCAACATTATAGAGAGGAAACATTCGACATTATAGAGAGAAAAGATTCGACATTATAGAGGGGAAAGATTTGACATTATAGAGAGGAAAGATTCGACAATATAGAGAGAAAAGATTTGACATTATAGAGAGAAAAGATTCGACATTATAGAGAGGAAAGATTCGAAATTATAGAGAGAAAAGATTCAACATTATAGAAAGGAAAGATTCAACATTATAGAGAGGAAAGATTTGACATTATAGAGAGGAAAGATTCAACATTATAAAGAGGAAATATTTGACAATTTTAGAGAGGAAAGATTCAACATTATAAAGAGGAAAGTTTCGACATTATAGAGAGAAAAGATTCGACACTATAGGGAAAAAAGTTTCAACATTATATGGAGGAAAGTTTTGACATTATAGAGAGGAAAGGTTCGACATTATAGATAGAAAAGATTCGACATTATAGAGAGGAAAGATTCGACATTATAGAGAGAAAAGATTCAACATTATAGAGAGGAAAGATTCAACATTATAGAGAGGAAACATTCGACATTATAGAGAGAAAAGATTCGACATTATAGAGAGGAAACATTCGACATTATAGAGAGAAAAGATTTGACATTATAGAGAGGAAACATTCGACATTATAGAGAGAAAAGATTCGACATTATAGAGAGGAAAGATTCGACATTATAGAGAGAAAAGATTTGACATTATGGAGAGAAAAGATTCGACATTATAGAGAGGAAAGATTCGAAATTATAGAGAGAAAAGATTCAACATTATAGAAAGGAAAGATTCAACTTTATAGAGAAGAAAGATTTGACATTATAGAGAGGAAAGATTCAACATTATAAAGAGGAAAGTTTCGACATTATAGAGAGAAAAGATTCGACACTATAGGGAAAAAAGTTTCAACATTATATAGAGGAAAGTTTTGACATTATAGAGAGGAAAGGTTCGACATTATAGAGAGAAAAGATTCGACATTATAGAGAGGAAAGATTCGACATTATAGAGAGAAAAGATTCAACATTATAGAGAGGAAACATTCGACATTATAGAGAGGAAACATTCGACATTATAGAGAGAAAAGAATCGACATTTTAGAGAGGAAAGAGCTAGGAAACATTCGACATTATAGAGAGAAAAGATTCGACATTATAGAGAGGAAACATTATAGAGAGAAAAGATTCGACATTATAGAGAGAAAAGATTCGACATTATAGAGAGGGAAAGACATTATTTGACATTATAGAGAGAAAAGATTCGACATTATAGAGAGGAAAGATTCGACATTATAGAGAGATAGAGGGGAAAGATTTGACATTATAGAGAGAAAAGATTCGACATTATAGAGAGAAAAGAGACATTATAGAGAGAAAAGATTCAACATTATAGAGAGGAAACATTATAGAGAGAAAAGATTCGACATTTATAGAGAGAAAAGATTCGACATTATAGAGAGGAAACATTATAGAGAGGAAAGATTCGACATTATAGAGAGAAAAGATTCGACATTATAGAGAGAAAAGATTTGACATTATAGAGAGAAAAGATTCGACATTATAGAGAGGAAAGATTCGAAATTATAGAGAGAAAAGATTCAACATTATAGAAAGGAAAGATTCAACATTATAGAGAGGAAAAGAGAGGAAAGATTTGACATTATAGAGAGGAAAGATTCAACATTATAAAGAGGAAATATTTGACAATCTTAGAGAGGAAAGATTCAACATTATAAAGAGGAAAGTTTCGACATTATAGAGAGAAAAGATTCGACACTATAGGGAAAAAAGTTTCAACATTATATGGAGGAAAGTTTTGACATTATAGAGAGGAAAGGTTCGACATTATAGAGAGAAAAGATTCGACATTATAGAGAGGAAAGATTCGACATTATAGAGAGAAAAGATTCAACATTATAGAGAGGAAACATTCGACATTATAGAGAGGAAACATTCGACATTATAGAGAGAAAAGATTCGACATTATAGAGAGGAAACATTCGACATTATAGAGAGAAAAGATTCGACATTATAGAGAGGAAAGATTCGAAATTATAGAGAGAAAAGATTCAACATTATAGAGGGGAAAGATTTGACATTATAGAGAGAAAAGATTCGACATTATAGAGAGGAAAGATTCGACATTATAGAGAGAAAAGATTTGACATTATGGAGAGAAAAGATTCGACATTATAGAGAGGAAAGATTCGAAATTATAGAGAGAAAAGATTCAACATTATAGAAAGGAAAGATTCAACATTATAGAGAGGAAAGATTTGACATTATAGAGAGGAAAGATTCAACATTATAAAGAGGAAAGTTTCGACATTATATGGAGGAAAGATTTGACATTATATAGAGGAAAGATTCGACATTATATGGAGGAAAGATTCGACATTATATAGAGGAAAGATTCGACATTATAGAGAGAAAAGATTCGACATTATAGAGAGAAAAGATTTGACATTATAGAGCGGAAACATTCGACATTATAGAGAGAAAAGATTCAACAGTGTAGAGAGAAAAGATTCAACATTATAGAGAGAAAAGATTCAACATTATAGAGAGAAAAGATTCAACAGTATAGAGAGAAAAGATTCGACAGAATAGAGAGAAAAGATTCGACATTATAGAGAGAAAAGATCGCTGCTGGAATTGGGTGGGGGAAGTTAAATAGCTAGAAGTTTGCAATTGGAGAAACAAATGTGAATGTCGGCTGACTGTTGGGGTAGAGTAGACAATTCAACATGAATGACGAAGATTCAACAAAGCAGCAAAAAACATACAAACGTCGAATCTGTCATTGAAGGCTTATGGTGTCTGTCGAAAGTTCTAAGAAGATTTGACGGAGCAGCTAAACTGTACGACGCCACAATAGTACATTTCCGATCAAATGCATCCGCCCATAGGCTATACAAAAATTCTAATGTTGGTCGATTAGTAATAATAATTAATAAATATAATTATTTCTAGTCATACAACATTAGAATTCTTCTATAGCTATGTGGAGCATTCGACCGGAAATGTACGATTGCAGAGTCAAACAGTTTAGCTGCTCCGTCTAATCTCCTTTAAACATTCGACAGACACCATAAGCCTTCAATGACAGATTCTACCTTAACCACTTAAGGACCGCCGCATGTACATTTACGTCGGCAGAATGGCACCGACAGGCACATCAACGTATATATACGTTGGTGCCTTGGGGGGGATCGGGGGTCCGATCGGACCCCCCCCCCCGTACATGCGGCGGTCCGCGCGGCTGCAGGAGCGATCCGACAAGTGGGGGCGGCTATCCGTTTTCATCCGCCCCCTCCGGATCGCTCCCAGCCAATGCGCGCGCCCGCCTGACCTGTCACTTCCTCCTCCTGTGTAAACACAGGAAGGAGGAAGCGACGTGATCTCTCCCTCGGCGTTTGTTTCAAGCGCCGCTGAGGAGAGATCACAACACAACAAGTAAGTCCTGCACCAACACTACACTACACACACACAAAATCACATTTAACCCCCGCGATCGCCCCCCCCCTCCCCCCTGTCACAGTGTCACTGAATGCAGTAATCATACATGTATGATTACTGTATTTAGTGTCAGTGTGACAGACAGTGTGACAGTCAGTCAGTGTTAGTGTCAGGGTAGCCCCCCCACCCCCCCCAATAAAGTTTTAACCCCTTGATCACTGCCCTAGTTAACCCTTTCACTCCCTATTGCCAGCATCACTAAGCGATCATTTTTCTGATCGCTGTATTAGTGTCGCTGTTCCCGCTAGGTAGCTAATTTTTTTTTAATGCGATTTTTTTTTTACTAAAGACATGCGGCTAAATAAATTTTGGCCTAAATGTTTGACTAAAATTTAGTTTATTGGTTTTTTATTATAACAAAAAGTAAAAAATATTGATTTTTTTTCCAAAAATGTCGCTCTATTTTTGTATATAGCGCAAAAAATAAAAATCGCAGAGGCGATCAAATACCACCAAAAGAAAGCTCTATTTGTGGGAAAAAAAGGACGCAAATTTTGTTTGGGAGCCACGTCGCACGACCGCGCAATTGTCTGTTAAAGCGACGCAGTGCCGAATCGCAAAAACCCCTTGGGTCATTTGCCAGCGTATTGGTCCGGGTCTTAAGTGGTTAATAAATTCGGATTTTCAGGACGAATGCAATTTTTAACGAAAAACAAAATAAATAAAAACTAATTTCGGGAGTAACTAAATTAATTAATTTTTCGAACGAAAACGAAATTCCGAAACAAAATATTTCAGTGTGCACATGTCTAGTTAGTAATGGCAGCCTGCATACTGTATTTCCTCAGTACATTGTTCTCTTAAAGTGTACATGAGCAGAAAGCACACACCTGTGTGCACAAACCCTATAAACTTTAGCCTACAAAATCGTAACATAAACAATGTTGGACCACATCCTGACACCTAACATTAAATAGTCTTTCAAGCACTTTGGATATTTAATCATGCCTAAAGTCACCTTTGTGTTATTAACAACAAAGAGCCTACCAGCATCTGCTGCATCTGGAAATCATTGATAAATAATGACCTGGAGATCACCACTTACTTTAGTGAGGGTATACAGTATTATACCTCTTCAATATTCAAAATAATCAACTTAAAACATGACTGTGTCCATGCAGAACGAAGCCACAGGTTCACTTTACAACTTCCCCTTTCCAGCAGCACAAGCTCACTTTTTAATCACCTCTTCACTCATTTGCCAGAAGAGAGGGAAAAGCCCTGTGTAAGCTCCAAGTCATTCTAGTTGGAGCTTACAGAGGGCTTTGGATTGTCTCTCACCCATGTGATCAATCATCCGTGATGTGAAAAGAAGAAGAGTAGGTCACTGGACATTTTCTTTGTGTCCAGTGGGGAAAGGAAGGAAAGTTGAGTATTTGGTTGCTTGGTAAGGGAGCAATAAAGTTAACACATTGCTTTGCCCTCCTTGGGTGCAACCAGCTTTAGAGAAGGAAGAAAATAAAAGATTTTTTTTTTATAAGGTTGTGTCAGACACTTTGTTATTCTAGCAAACTACAATAACATTGCCTTCCAGTAATAGAGTACATAGTACCCACATGTTTCAGAGTAGACAAAAATACAATTTGACATCTACATTTCTTGATATGTTTACAATAAATCAGTCTGCTACCCTGAGATGTGATACGTTTTTCTACAGCATATGTTTTTTATTCCTTATGCTCTCTAGCACTCCCTGAGCTTTGGGGAATTGGTGCTGTGTTAACAGTAATAAAGATCAAACAATTATATTGTGCATACAGCATCAGACACAATTTAACCACTTGCTTACTGGGCACTTAAACCCTCCTCCTGTCCAGACCAATTTTCAGCTTTCAGCGCGGATGCACTTTGAATGACAATTGCGTGGTCATACAACACTGTACCCAAATTAAATTTTTATAATTTTTTTTCCCACAAATAGAGCTTTCTTTTAGTGGTATTTGATTTGCGGTTTTTATTTATTGTTCAAATATTTTAAAAAGACCGAATTTAAAAAATATATATATTTTTTTATATTTTGTTATAAAATTTTGCAAACAGGTTATTTTTCTCTTTTATTGATGTACGCTGATGAGGCTGCATTGATGGGCACTGATAGCCTGCACTGATGGGCACCGATGGGCTGCACTGATGGGCACCGATGGGCACCGATAAGGTGGCAAGGGTGGGCACTGATAGACGGCACTGGTGGGCACTGATAGGTGGCACTGAGAGGGGACACTGAGAGGTGGCACTACTGATGGGTGGCACTGAAGGGCATTGATAGGTGGCACCGGTAGGCACTGAAACTTGGCACCAATAGGTGGCACTGATAGCTGGCAGTGAGGGGCACTGATAGGTGGCAGTGATGAGCACTGATGGGTGGAAATGATGGGCACTGATTAGCACTGGTAGGTTACACTAAGAGACTGCACTGCTAGGTGGCACTGATTGGCACCACTGGTGGGCATTGATTGATGGCACTCATGGGCATTGATAGGTGGCACTCATGGGCATTGATAGGTGGCACTGGTGGACACTGGCAGGTGGCACTGGCAGGCGGGATTTGTGGGCACCGATGTCCCTTGCACATAAGCCATTGATTGTCTTTTTTTCTCCTCACGCTGACAAAAAACAGATTACCAAGCTTTGTTTACATCACGTGATCAGCTGTCACTGGCTGACAGCTGATCACGTGGTAAGGGGCCGGCACCATCTATTGACGGCCTCCTGGAAAATCAGGTCCGCGCTGTAGCCGTCTTTCGGCTATAGTGCGGACGCCAACATCTACAAATTTTCAGATTTTTCCAATGCCAATTTACAGAACATTTATGTTAATTGGAAGGATGCAATGGGAATAAAAATCATACATTGTACCTTGCCAATGGAAGTGAAAATAGCACTGTAGAAAGGAATATTGTTTGTTTGTTTTTCAATCTTTTTTTAATGTAAATCTTTGTTATTAGTTTTTTAAATAATCAAAGATCATCAAGTCGAATAACGACAAAATCTCTCAAATACAAAAAACAATAGAGCACGTATGTTGTTCAGAAGTATACAATAGTTTGGAACTAATGGAAAAAACACTCATAGAACACGTAAACTGATAGTATTACAGTAAAATATTTGATCCAGTTTTACCAAACATGTATTCTTCCTATCACAGGGATATCAAATACTGTATGTCAAATGGGTCCAAGGAGTAAAACAATCTATAATAGCAATATTGATGAAAATAATGGAAGTGTTGCTACCTAATACAATACCCATAGGTGTGCACAGCCTATTGCATTAGGGTGTGCACCTCAAAGCTCCAACACATATGGGTTTGTGACACATTAAGCAGCCTCGTCATCCTGAAAGAGTGGGGGGCGGGGAGGCAGGGGAGCACACAGGGGCACCTGGGCAGCAGAAAGAAGATGAACTGAGACAAGAGGGGTGGCATATATTGGTACCAATCTCCAGTATTTTCCTCCTGTAGCAGCTGAATGTCGGCAAGAGAGAGAAAGGGGAGGAGAAGCTTACTTTTTGCGGCTTCAGAAGAAAATACAGATTAGGTTCCACTAATTTACACCCCCCGCACCCCCCCCCCCCCCCCTCCTGCTGTCTATCCTGTCCAGGTTCTGTCGGTTGGCAAGTAAGGATTGTGATTTACTTGTCACCTGCCCAGGATTGACGGGTTGTCAACTCCAGTATTAGGGTGTGCCCAGGCACACTGGCACACCCCTTGCGCACGCCTTTGACAATACCAAATAGGTATAGTTAGTGTCCCTTACGGAAAAAAAGAAGGGCAGTAGAAGCCTAAGAGGCTCATTCAGAAAATATCTAAGCATACCATAGCCAATAAGAAAAGAAAAAAGGAAGAGGATTGACAACTTTGGCAAGGAAGTAAACGAAAGTAAAGTGAAATAAAGTAAAAAGGGTTGCCCCAGGACTCGCTGGTCCATTGACAGATATCTAATACATGGATACCACGTCTTATTAAATTTAATGGTGTTATTTTGGAGGATGCAAGTTATCACTACCCATAATCAAATTAGGTTTGCATTTGAGGTGGTATCACAGGCTGCTTCCAATGTTTCGCAATAGGGAATAACATCATTTCCTGTGCATAATTATGAATGCAGGCATAATAGTAAACCTAAATTTTTCCAGCAAAAAAAAAAAAACAGGCTCAAGATAAAAAAAAAAAAAAAAAGACAGCTGTATATAATATGTAGACCTACTTTGTTTAATCTGCCCTAGAAAAATAAAACACGGAATTTTGGTGGTTGCCGTGGACAATGCTTACACTATATTTTACTCCAGTTTCTACAATGTCTCCAACTTCAGAAAGAATGAAAATACATTCCTGAGAAATAAACTTCTACTGCTAGAACATTACACACTGTTGTTTGAGTACATTGAGTGCCCTTCTCTATCTCAGACAAATACGTGGAACCTGCTGGGGGTTATGTAAAACAAAAACTAATTATAAAAACAAACTTGGAGCTGTATGAGACACTGTGGTCTCACTGTGCCATGAAACACAGAGAGAAATGGCAGGATCACCTTCCAGACAGAAGCACATTCAGATGCTGGCGGAACAGTACAGCCCGAGGCAACACAAAGGGATGGGAGTAGGCGGCAATTACATAAATATAGCCAAGCATTACCCTTGATAAATTGTAGAGCTTCTTTTACACAGATAAACATCTTACGGATTTGACACTACAATGGCTGGCATGAATGTCAATGTTTTAACATAATTTCCAGAGCCACTTTATGCCAGCTGCTTACCCAGTTATATAAAATAAAATATTTTTCAGACCGGTAAATCTAAACCCCAAAATAAACATTTTATTTTTTTCAGCTAACCAATCAGGTGTGGTGGATGTATTTGTTTTCTTTTTTTTCTGGGTTTTTTCCCTTTATTTTCACCTGGTGATCCAGCCAGTAACAATTCTTGTTTTAGCCCTGGTTCACACTGATGCTACTTTGAAATCGTGCTACTTGAAGTAGCGCGATTTCAAAGTAGCAAGGTCATCGCGATTTCAGGTGCTACTTGATAGACATTTGTGTGGCTTCATACACAGATGTCTATAGAAATCGCGCCTGAAATCGGCAAAAGCAGTGCAGGAACTACTTTTGCAAATCGGTGCGGCGCCGCAAAATCGGTGTCGCACCGATTGGAACAGTGCCATTGCCGCCAATAGGCTGCGACTTGTCATGCGATTTGATCTCTCAAATCGCATGACAAAATCGCTCCAATGTGAACCTAGGGTTAGGGCCATTCTATTCCAAGGAGGACTAAAAAAAAACACCCTTAGACAACAGCATTGCCAATCAGGGGAGAAAGTATTGTTAGATGCACTAGCAAATTTACATAGACTTGACTCATGCCCCGTACACACGCTCGGGATTTCCGACAGGAAAAAGTCAGTCGGCAATCCCGACGAGTAAAAAAGAGAGCTGGTTCTCATTTTTTCCGGCGGGTTTGGCAGTTTTCCCGTCTGAAAAACTGCGAGGGAGCATATACACGGCCGGGGATTCCAGGCCAAAAGCTCTCTTTGCAGTTTTCCCGTTGGAAAACCCGGTCGTGTGTACGAGGCATAACAAATTAATGCCACATTTCACGTTTTTAACAGTTACAGCAACAGTTTTGTTTTCTTTTTGCTGTAAAGGTTTTACATAAATGAATAAAAGCTGGCTTTTATAAACACCCCTTTCAGTGTTACATGGTTTGTCTTAATGTTCTTACTGCAACTTCTGCTTCATAGCATGGTCTGCTAAAGGATCTTAAATAATCCTAGGCTTACTGGCCAGGCCACATGTGAAAATAAAGGTTAAAAAAAAAACAAAGGCAGCCAGCACATCTAAAGACTGGTAAGCTACAGGTACAATATTTTTTATTTTTGGTTTTGGGTTATAATACAAATAATACATTTTAAAAAGCACAAATTACCATTAAAGCAGAACTAAAGTCTTAGGGCTAGTTTACACTTGCTTCAAAGCAAGGCTTCGGTCAGGCTTACATTCCTGTTTACACCTTGCTTTTGTTTGGTGCTTCGATGAGGCTTCGGTGGGGCTTCGGTGGGGCTTTGCCATACACTTCTATGGAGGCTTTGAATATGCTTTAAAGCACCACTGAAGCTACATGGGGTATAATTTTTGAAGCAAAGCCGAAGCAAAGCAAGGTGTAAACAGGACTGTAAGCTAACCATTTTATTTAGTGACAGGAGCTTTGACTGGCGTTCAGAGAGCTTTAACAAAACCTGTCTGAAGCCTTGTTGAAGTTTTACACTTGCTTTGGTTTCAACACACATTAAAGTGCCTACCGCTTCAACATGCTTTTATGATGTGTTTTTGATGCGTCGATGAAACGTCAGTGATGCTTTGATGAAGCTTTGGTGATGCTTCCGTGAAGCTTTAGTAATGCTTCAGTAATGCTCTTTTGAAGCTTTGTTTAAGCTTGGCAGATGCCCTGTGTGTGTGTGTGGATATCTTATACCTGTAAAGCAAAGCTAAAGCTGAACTAAAGCTCTCAAAATCTGCAGGTGCTTCAAGCGAGCTTTGCCATAGACTTCTATGGTGGATTTGAATACTTTAAAGCACTACAAAAGCATGACCGGGTATCATTTTTGAAGTAAAACCACAGTAAAACAAAAGCAAGGTGTGAACAGCACTGTAAGCTAACAATTTTATTTAGTGACTGGCATTCGGAGAGCTTTCACAAAGCCTGTCTGAAGCTTTGTTTTGAGGCAAATGTAATCTAGCCCTAACAGAGACATTTTTGAGCAGGTATGTCCCTTCATTAACCACTTACCACCTGCTCATAGAAGATATACTGTGATCAAGCGGCACAGCCAGACATGGCAACCTACCTGTACATTACGGTGTACTTCCTACTTTGGCCGCACGCCTATGTGCGCCCCTTGTTGACCCGTGCTGTGATTAGGCACAACACAAGTTTGTCAGCAGGGTACAGCCAATGATTATGGCTGTGGCCAATCACAACACAAAGTTGACAAACTTTGTACAGAACTCTGTACACAGAGATCGATCTGGCTGTTTCTTCTCTTTAAAATCAGCTCTGATTTCTCTCAGGGAGAAAAAGAAGCCAGATCTGTTAGTAAAAGCAGCACACATTACAATTTTTAGGCACACAGTTAACCCCTTGATTGCCCTTGATGTTAACCTCTTCGCTGCCAGTACAGTATTATCACTGATCACTATATTAGTGTCACTAGTGATGTCAGTGTCAGCTAGTGACCCTCCCAGCCAGTGTCTGTTAGCATCAGATTGCCAGCCACACTATCACAGTCCCACTATAAGTTGCTGATCACTGCCATAACCAATATAGCATCTACAGCTGCATAAATTCTAGTATATATATCATAGCTTGTAGACGCTATTACTTTCACAGAAAAAAATTAGTATACACTTATTTCAATTTTTTTTTTACCAAAGACATTTTGGCCTAAATTGATGAAGTAATGTGATTTTATGTTTTATAACAGAAAGTAAAAAATATGATTTTTTTTTTTTTATTTCAGTATTTTTTATTTATATAATAATAATAATAATAAATAAAAAAATAAAAAAACAGTGGCAATCAAATACCACTCGTAGAAAGCTCTATGTGTGAAAAAAACATAATATAAATTTAATTTGTGTACAATGTTGTATTGACTGCACAATTGCCAGTTAAAATACCACAGTGTTGAATAACAAAAATTGGTCTTGTCATGACTGGATATCAAGACAACCAAAGACTCCAGAAGAATCCAGGTTGAAGATGCAATCGCCGATAAGGGACCCTGTAAACATCGAACATTTTGGGGGGAGGTGAGTATCTCCGACTTTAACAGGACTTCCAATATGACCCACCCTGTAAAGTACAGAATGCTCCACTCTTTGGCTTCTTAATTATTTTTTTTTTAAATCTCTTAATAGTTTATTCAAAATTATTTCTTTGAGGGATCAGGAGAATAGAATGTTTTACCTTATGGATGATGTCATGTTGAACATTTGCATTATTAGACCATTATTCTTGCTGCCCAAAAAAATATCATGAGAACTGTATTTTACCAAAGAGAGTGCTGGTAAGGCTCAGTGCTACCAGAGTCTTATATTACATGGGAGACTCTCCTATTTGAAGGGTAATTGGCTACAATGAGGCCAGGGAGCCATAAGAGAACTGTTATGTAGACTTTCTGAGTGCCAGGGTGAGGCTGTAATTTCAGGGAGACATTTTGTTAGAAAGACTACCATGTTGACAGTGGGACTGCCACAATTCTAGAAAGATTGCCTTGTTACTGTTGGAAGAGCAACAGCATGTAATGTAAATTTGCTGTGTACTGTGTGCATTATAACTTTCTATCCAACAGGTGGCACTGCAGTGTTATTCTATAGTAAAGTGATCACAGCACAACAACCATCCATAACATCCATAGATGTTCTGTCTATGTTCAGTGTATGCATTTCTTTTTCTTTTTTTTTTTTTTTCTTTTTTCCCATACTTGTATGCTCTTAGTTCCTGTTTCTGAATCCATCATCTCTACATGAGGGTCCGCTGTAAAGCCATGATAAAACTATCCTTCGTGAAAGTAAAAGTTTCAATTTCCTTTTCTGATTTCATTCATCCTGTATATAATTTTGTTTGGGTTGGTTTTTTTCACTCAAGCTTCCAGCCCATAATTTCAATACTCTGCACAACAGTTACAATGGGGTATTCCTGTACCTTTTACTTTCAGTGTATGAACTTGTATGCTCTTAGTTCCTGTTTCTGTCTACATGATGTAAAGCCATGATAAAACTATCCTTCGTGAAAGTAAAAGTTTTCTGCTGTATATAAGAAGCTTCCAGCCCATAATTTCAATACTCTGCACAACAGTTACAATGGCGTATTCCTGTACCAGGTACTGTGCTGTACTGGTTGCTTTGTGGAATAATGGCCACCACCATGAGTGGTAAAACCATTATTGACTTCCTGTTTGCTATAACATTTTATAATTTAATGGCCTGTGAAAAGCTTCCCTGCTCAGATAGACACATCTGAGTTCTGAATGGCATTACTGCAATAGGCAGTGTTAATGTCATTCTACTAAAGTACCAAAGATACCTTCTACTGTACATGATTTGCACAGTAATGACAGTTACACCATAAATCTACAAATTGTGCAATATCCATCACTGAGCAGTAGAAGAGACCCATGGGCCTAAGTTTCAGCCTAGTAACCTCACTTTAGTGCCTCCAAGGAGATACACAAATTTCTTAGAGGGGCCAGCATTCTGTTGCATATTGTACATGATGGGCTCAAATCACAAAGCTGTTACCTTGTTGTTGTGTTGTTTCATTTATAAAACAGCTAATGACTTACAGATCTCAATTTACAAACATGCATAACAGCTCTGTAAATAGTAGTATAAGTAGTAGTATTCTACTGCTGCTTCTGCTTTACAGGGAGGGGCTATATTACTTTTCGGCGGAAGCAGGAAGTGGGACAGGAAGTATTGCCCCCACTCCCCCCCCAAAAAATGACCTTATGAAAAGTTAATTGAACTCCTCTTTAATTGAATATGGTTAATTTAATGATGATTGCCATGAAGATTATTACTCCTTGAAATAACTCAAAATTGGAAAACAATAACTGTGGAGAGGTATTGAAGGTCGGACTATCGAGGCCAAGGAAGTAATTTAAAAATATAATTTTAATGTAATCATAAAAATAAAAACAGATGTTCTGCCTGTTAAACATATACATAAAATAAACAATGAAACATATATACAGGTGAACCACTCAATACATAAAAATCCCCAAAGTCGCCGACGCGCGTTTCGCCGTGGGGCTTCTTCAGGACGAATGTTTAAGGATTTTTGTAAGGAGATGTATAAAGATAGTTGTATGGCTGATGACTCTGCAGTCAAGGCAGAACAGGGCACACACCACGATCGGATGTTTGATAGTATAGAAATACTGGATTCAGGAAGGTCCTCAGAACTTGTTGTAGATCTGTCTGTTAATTGACAATAGAGTCAAAATAAGGGTATTTCCAAATTATAATATGGTGCTGTTAGCAGCCTTCATTCCTTAATAGTAGACCTTGGGGCCAACTGGGACATGGAGCCAAAAAAAAAGTTTTTTTGTAATCAACTTCAAATTGTCGAGAGATACCATAGCACTAATCAGCGCATAGATTTTTGAGCTTCTAAGTATGAGCCCGCCGGTCAGGGGGTTGACTCGTATAGGCGTCCGTGTCCCAGGGTGTACATCTGCATGAGGGAAAGGGGTTAATGTGTATTATGTTCTAACTGTGGGGGGAGGGGGGGTGACCGATCTGTGTCCCTATGTATAAGGAACACAGATCGGTCTGCTCTCTCCAGTGACATGACGCTGTCATTGTGAGAGCCGGCAATGAGAAATGATCTCATATGTTTACATATGAGATCATCTCTCATTGGCCCATCAGATCGCATCGCAAACGGCCACTCTGATTGGCCGTTCGCGGCGATCTGTGATTGGCTGTGTCCAAGGGACACGGGCAGTACACAAGTGAAAACACGGCAGCCCGGAGATTTAGAACCACCCTGCGGCCGTATATACTCGTACGGCCATAGGGAAGTGGTTAAAAGGAATCAGTTAACTATTATGTCTCTATACCCTGTAAACAGTCATTTCAGCAAAAAAAATAAAAATCCTTTACAACTCCTTTAAGATTACACTTTACCCCAGCCTTTTTCAACCAGGGTGCCCAGGCATTCTGGGATCCTTGGGGTTTCTTTAGGGGTGCCTTGGTAAAATGCCTAAAAATTGCCTAAAATTGTATACAAGCTGGTGGGTGGGGGGACACCTGACTTTTAGTTACACATAGACCTAGGTTTTCATTGTACACCTTTGCAACCTTCTAGCTGCCAACCTCCTAACAACCAATGACACCATCACTTGATAAGGAGGATGCATATCATCCTTGTTTGACCGTCTCTTGCCTCTCTCCATGAGCTTTGGAGTCTCATTAGCTAAGTCATCAAGAAAAACTGAGGGAGAAGAGAAACATTGGAATACTAGTCAGTATCAGTCTGCAAAAGTGTATTTGCCTTGGATAAATAAATCACCTCTAACGTTTGGGTGTCCTACGTGTATTGATGTTGCTACATTATGTAAAAACTATTAGAATCATTTTTAAAATTTCGGGGCACCTCAAGACTGTCCATCATTTTGGAGGGTGCCTTGAGATTGTCCATCATTTTGGAGGGTGCCTTGAGATTGTACATCATTTTGGAGGGTGCCTTGAGATTTTCCATCATTTTGGAGGGTGCCTTGAGATTATCCATCATTTTGGAGGATGCCTTGAGATTGTCCATCATTTTGGAGGGTGCCTTGAGATTGTCCATCATTTTGGAGGGTGCCTTGAGATTGTCCATCATTTTGGAGGGTGCCTTGAGATTGTCCATCATTTTGGATGGTGCCTTGAGATTGTCCATCATTTTGGAGGGTGCCTTGAGATTGTCCAACATTTTGGAGGGTGCCTTGAGATTGTCCATCATTTTGGAGGGTGCCTTGAGATTGTACATCATTTTGGAGGGTGCCTTGAGATTTTCCATCATTTTGGAGGGTGCCTTGAGATTATCCATCATTTTGGAGGATGCCTTGAGATTGTCCATCATTTTGGAGGGTGCCTTGAGATTGTCCAACATTTTGGAGGGTGCCTTGAGATTGTCCATCATTTTGGAGGGTGCCTTGAGATTGTACATCATTTTGGAGGGTGCCTTGAGATTGTACATCATTTTGGAGGGTGCCTTGAGATTTTCCATCATTTTGGAGGGTGCCTTGAGATTATCCATCATTTTGGAGGATGCCTTGAGATTGTCCATCATTTTGGAGGGTGCCTTGAGATTTTCCATCATTTTGGAGGGTGCCTTGAGATTATCCATCATTTTGGAGGATGCCTTGAGATTGTCCATCATTTTGGAGGGTGCCTTGAGATTTTCCATCATTTTGGAGGGTGCCTTGAGATTATCCATCATTTTGGAGGATGCCTTGAGATTGTCCATCATTTTGGAGGGTGCCTTGACTGAAAAGAGGCTGTGAAACACTGCTTTACCCTACTCTTCTAATGCCGCGTACACACGGTCGTTTTTTGCGATGAAAAAAAACGACGTTTTCTGTGAAGTAAAAAACAACGTTTTTGAAACGTCACTTTTCAAAGACAATTTTGCATACACACCATCGTTTTTTTCACAAAAAGCGAGGTTACGTTCACCACTCTTTTCCATTGAAGCTCGCTTCATAACTAGCTTCTGGGCATGCGCGGGTTGAAAAACGTCGTTTTGAACGACGTTTTTGCTACACACGGTGACTTTTTGTGAAACAAAAAACGACGTTTTGAAAAACGACACAAAAAATTCAAACATGTTGGAATTTTTTTTTGTCGTTTTTTTGAAGACAAAAAACGACGTTTTGCCCACACACGATCAATTTAAATGACGTTTTAAAAAACGTTGTTTTTTTTCATCGCAAAAAACGACCGTGTGTACGCGGCATTAGTGTCAGTTCTAAATGTATTCTCCAGTCACATAAGGTTGGAAAGGGCAGTATCAGTTGGCCATGGTGGCAATAAATATAAACCCAGGACTGACTCTCCCCATCTACTCATCACTCTGGGCAGTTGTCCCTAACATCCCATGTATATACCTTTAATTTCCTAAAATTCGAAACCCTAAAGTGTCCCTGTTCCCCATTAGAAAGCAATTTCAAGGCATGCTGATCTATAGTGTCATAACAGTCAAAGAGCCAAAGGCTGACTACTCCAGACTTTCAATATGTGAACCGCAGACTTTCATCAGTACTTTCTGCTATGACAGGGTTCTTTGTAGTTTTACAAGACCTATTTCATATTAGTAAATCTAATTGCTGTATACAAACAAAGACACCTTTACTAGAGAGATTTTATGGAGCTGACTCAGCCCGTTGTGAGACGACTGTAACCACAGGGTACTGTACTTACATTCTGTGTGATTTCATAAACCAACTTGTTTACATGTGGCTATATTTATATCATGGAAACAATACACTCAGCACTTTATTATGAGTTTACAAACAGTAGAGTAAGGCCAGAAAATATGGGTCAGATGCTCCAGATGTCATTTGTCTGATCAGAAAAAGCTGTCATATGTTTTGCTCAAAAGGACTTATTTACGAAAACAACTCCACATTTGATGTCTGAGAGATAATTGTCCAGGAGTCAGAGCTAATAACTGCTACTTTTCACTTTTAACTGCCACTTCTTGCTGTGTGCCTTAGCAGTGGACTTTCCAAACCCCAGCAATTAAAGACAAAACTTGTGCTGAATATGCAATAAAAGTAATAAAAAGAGAGTTACAAAGCGGTACTTAAAAATATGGGGTCATTTGCATCATAAATTGGATTTATGAGTCCTGCAGTTGTTTATATATTTTGGATACCTACTTTTTTCTGTACTTATTTAGGTCAACTGTTTTTTTTAGGAATATATAAGAGTATTGTAAGGTCTTCTTGGAATTCTGTTTTGTGATGGAAAGACTCCTGCAAAGTTCAACAAACATTAAAAATGTCCCTTAGGACTTGTTTATGTGTGTGGCTATACTGCCGCCGCTCTAAAAAGCAATCTGCGGTGAATTGCTTTTCAGGGGGCTCTTGATGAGAGGTGTGGAGGTAATATGTTGGCTTCTCACTGCTTTCTTTAACCCTTAAAGTG
Source organism: Rana kukunoris (assembly GCA_029574335.1). Taxonomy (NCBI): domain Eukaryota; kingdom Metazoa; phylum Chordata; class Amphibia; order Anura; family Ranidae; genus Rana; species Rana kukunoris. The sequence goes on from CM056049.1 coordinate 223,671,615, forward strand.
GATGTAAACCCTGACATATACCCAGTGAAGTGAAAAGCCTCAGATGATACACAGGGATGAAACAAATCCTCCTATATAAGTTTTACTTGTATATCTGCTGTCATCCCGCTTTGGAAAGTGCAGATCGTGTTAGAAATAGTTTTCCCCCTTTCAGCAGCACATAGGGGTGGGTGGGGAGTCTGGACGTGCACTGTGTGTGAGCTAATTGAAGGAAAGGATACCCCCTTCCCCACATAGGCAGAGGAACAAAGGAATATGCAGAGCTGTAGTCTGAATAGACAAGCTGCTTATCTCCCTCCCGACACCAATTTGCGGGTTACTGTTATCACCTGTGTCTGAGAACTTGTCAGAAGTGACTCGTGCTGAGGAACGAAGCACCAGAGAGAAATTGCACTTAGAGCTTTGGAGAGAGATAAGTAAACACTACAGATACAGTATCTCACAAAAGTGAGTACACCCCTCACATTTTTGTAAATATTTTATTATATTTAGTATATTTACTGTAGCCATCATTATTTTCCAACTCTGCCTTAACCCTCGTGAGCATGGAGTTCACAAGAACTTCACAGGTTGCTACTGGAGTTGCTACTGGAGTGATGAAAACATCACGGAGCTGGTGGATGTTGGAGACCTTGCGCTCCTCTACATTACGTTTTGAGGATGCCCCACAGATGCTCAATAGGGTTTAGGTCTGGAGACATACTTGGCCAGTCCACATAGGTGTGAACAGCCTATTACATTAGGGTGTGCACCCAAAAGCTCAAACACACACTAGCGATCGCTCACTGTGTTCATTCAGAAAGGGAAGGGGTCAGTAAATTACATATTTACTGACCCCTTCCCCCGTTCATTCTAAAACATACCTACAGCATCAGCCACTGGGATAGGAGAGGAGGGAAACCAGCAGTGGCGCAGGGGGGGGGAGCTAGGGTAGTAGAGGGAATCTATGCTGCACAGGGTGATTAGGGTGTGCGCACGCCTATGCCAGTCCATCACTTTTACCTTCACATTCTTTAGCAAGTCAGTGGTCGTCTTGGAGGTGTGTTTGGGGTCTTTATTATGTTGGAATACTGCCGTGCGGCCCAGTCTCTGAAGGGAGGGGATCATGCTCTTATTCAGTATGTCACAGTACATGTTGGCATTCATAGTTCTCTCAATGAACTGTAGCTCCCCAGTGCCGATAGCACTCATTCAGCCCCAGACCATGACACTCCCACCACCATGCTTGACTGTAGGTGTAATCACCTAATTGAGAATGGCTGATCTAGGATGTAAAATATACCACTCATTCTCCAAAAGAAGGTCCTGCAAGTTACACTGGGTAATCCACTTGGTCATACACTAATAGACTTTTGAACAAACATTCATACGAACATTTATATGAAAATTCTCAGCCCATTTGATGACTTGAAACAAATGGATTTTCCCAAATGAAATCCACATTCACTATTAGAAATTTGTTTGTTCGAGAAAAAAATTCCATCTGACTTAGGCAGGTGCAGTCTACTTTCTCCACTGCAGGTGGAACTCCTCTGCAGTGGCACTGTTGTTGGTAAGGAAGTCAGGAAGAACAGGGTTCCTTTATGGTTCCCTGGGTCACTGGGGAAGATAGCCTATTGGATGCTGCCACCCCATGTCGCTCTAGCAGCCAACTTAGGTCAGGCAGAGCTTATTTTAGGCCCTGGCTCCCAGTTTTGGCGTGTATTTTAAGCTGGTAGAGTAGGGACAGATACTCTGCCTGTTAGGGACAGTACCAGCAGCAAGGGAAAGGTTTCTGATGAGGAGAGAATACGTAGGGTTGCAATTTCCTTGGACATTATCCCACTTGGGCATGAGACAGCCAGTCCACACTCTGATCCCTTTACAGATGCTGTAAATTGTTATTAATACCCGCTCTCTTCATATTACTGGAAACTGTGAGTGCACCTGGTTGGGCAGCCTTCCCACTGGGTTTGTTGTGAACTATTGCTGTGCTATTTCAATACAAGTTTTTCATTGCACCTAAGTGCCCATTTACACAGGGGCGACTCGTCAGGGGCGTCAGCTGCCTGACAAGTCGCGTCCTGCTCTGTTTAATAGAACCGTTCTAATAGGAGCGACACTTGTCGCTCCGACTTAGAAAAAGGTTCTTGTACGACTTTGGGGGCGAATCACGGCGACTTGCATTGACTTCTATACAGAAGTAATTTTGCAAGTCGCCTCTGAAGTCGTCTTCAGGTCGCCTTGTTGAGTCGCCCCCAAAGTCGTGCCGCCCCTGTGTGAATGGGCTCTAACTGTGTGAATTATTGCCGATGCACCATGCTGCACCCCACCTAAAAGCTCCTTTCAATTTTCCATCACTGCGGTTGAAAACAAATGTCGATTTGACCCCACAAATGACAGTTCTTGAAACAAAAAATTATGAGAAAAATTTAAATAGTGTCTGCTCAGCTCTAGTCCTTCCAGAAGGCCAGCTGCACTTAGCCTTGTTTGTTGCTGCTGCATCCTAGATCTAATGATTGTGAAATTCATCAATAACCTGAGTAGTAATCCTTTATTATTTTACATTCCTGTCTACTGATATGGTAACCTTCACACAAACTAATCTTTATAAACGGGGCACAGATTGGACATGCACAGAGTGTTCAGTGTGTATCCTCAGAGGTCTCTAAGTAGGGGGATTTGTTCTAGTAGGCAGGTGTCAGGTGAATGGACACCTGGTGTTTGGGTCTGTAGTATGTTTTTGTTAATGCTGGATTCTTTGATGTATCTCAAAGAAGGATGTTGCCGCTTTTTCTTTCAGGAATGTATATGTATGTTTGTATGAATTCCTATAAGGTTACTCTGTGTGTGAGTTTGCTTATTTGTACATAGGGTATAACTGAGTGTCATATGAGATGGATGTAATGTTAGTCATGTGTGAGAGAAGGACTTGTTCTTGTTATAAATGGTGTCTTTTTTAACTGTGTTTTGAGGTTTTTTTTTCTGTTTGCTGGTACCAATAAACATTAGGGGCCTCTGCCAAAAAGTATCTTAGACAACTGTGGAGATTCTGCCTGACGTCCCTAGGTATGGCAGGGATGTGCGGTTCCTCTAATGTAAATGTGAGTTTGTATCTTACCTTGACTGAATTCCGGGAGCTGTGCTCTGTATTTTAACACCAAGAGACATGATTCAAAAAGTTAAATTTGTAATGTTTACCTTTTAAAGTGGTTGTAAACTCAAAAAAACATAACAAATTAAATTAAGCATACTAGCATACTAGATCATTATGAATTACTTACCTTAGATCGAAGCCCCCGCAGCAGCCCTCGTTCCTCTCCTCCGCCACTGCCATGGTACCCAAAGTGACTTCTGGGTATCGCCGCTCCAGCGATGTGACTGGCCAAAGCGGTGATGACGATCCCGGAACCGGCACATGCCCGCTTTTCCGGCACTATCCCATTCAAGACCCGGCACGCTCAGTGCGCCTGTGCTGTTGACATCGGTGCCCGATTTTCTGTAAACATCTCCTTAACCGTGTAGGTTAAGGAGATATTGCAAGCACCTACAGGTGAGCTTACATGTAGTTGCAAGTAGTATCAGAGGGTTTACAACCATTTTAAATACTATTATTGTTGTTTAGGTTCTGGTGTGCACCCTCTATTTTTTTGAAACTTAACAAGGCAAATATTCTGTATTTGCAGACCTGGCATGACTACAGCATTGCAGTGTGCGTTGGTTGGCTCTATGTTTGCATGTCAGCCATGCACAGTGTCTGGTGGTGTTCAACAACATTTTTAGGACGATGAGGAGATTGCAAAATTCATCACAGCCTAATGACAGATAATTTACAATGGTAATGAGGAGATACTGTGCAAGAAATTAACTACCATACCTACATAGATGGAACTAGTGTGTATTGGTGGCCAGAAGCCATTGATAGCACATAAATGGACTAAAGCCTCGTACACAGGATCGGATTTCCATCTGGCAAATCCGTGGAATTTTGTGCAAAGGGCGTTGGCCGTGAACTTCTTCTGCATTCAGTTCAGACGGCAGAACTTCTTCAGCCAACATACACAAAACAATGTGCTTTTTCAGCTCTTTACCGCCACCCTTTGGGCAACTTCTGCTAATGTTGTGCTATCGTTAGCATTGGTTCGGAGTATGCGTGTTTGTACTTTGTATTTTTTTCCGACGGACTTGTGTACACACGTTTGGATAATCCGACAAGACACATTTGTTGTCGGATAGTGTTAAAGCATGCGTACAAACAGTCGGATTATCCAACTAAACCCTGCCATCACACATTTGTTATTGGAAAAAACGATTGTGTGTACAGGCCTTTAGACAGTTACACACAACCAGTTTTCCCATCAGAAAAAGTTCAATTGAAGCATTTGGCTGGGAATCCCGACCGTGTGTATTCTCCATCGGACTTTTTCCCATAGGAAAACTGCTGGGGAAAAAAAGAGAGCAGGATCTCTTTTTTCCCACCAGGAAAAAATTCTAGCAGGAAAACCGTTCGTCTGTATGCAATTTTAACGCGCAAAAAAATGTGCATGCTTAGAATCAAGTCGACGCATGCTCAGAAGCATTGAACTTAATTTTTCTCGGCTCGTTGTAGTGTTGAACGTTACCGCTTTTTTGACTGTCGGAATTTGGTGTGACCATGTGTACGCAAGACAAGCTTGAGCGGGATTGTGAAGGAACTTGACTGTCCTGACCTCAACCCCATAGAACATGTTGTCACTGAAGTCTATGTGTTGAAAGCAGAAAAAATGGGCAAGCATAATGAATTTGAATGATTTTGAAAATGGCCAAATTGTAATGGCTAGACGCCTGGGTCAGAGCAACTCCAAAACTGCAGCTCTTGTGGAATGTTCCTGGTCTTCAGTGGTCAGAAAAAAAAGGTATTTTCTTTTCACATGATTGGATAATTGAAGTGATTCTTCACTCACATGGGCAGGTTTATTAATGGAGCTGAGAATTTTTACACAATAGATTGTGTGAAGTTTGACTAAGTTTCATTATTTTGCTCCTTGGCCATTAACTTATTAAATCTAACAGATTCCTCCATCCACACAATACATTGCAGATGGACAACTCCTCCTGCTGGGCTATGGTATGCTGCCAACTGCCAGCTGAAGCTGTCTGAATACCCAAACAGCGTCTGCATCTGATGGATGCAACTGCTGTTTGGTCAAAAGTTCTGCCTGGCTCCTTTGATTTTTCAATCGAAAGATGTTGGGCAGGAATGGGGGTGACACAACCAACTATTAAGCAAACATACAAAGGTTCATGAAGAAGTTGACAAAATTTGAACAGTGTATGTCTAGCTTTAGAGAGGACCAAACTGTGGAAGCTGTGCCCAAAAAAAGGCACCCAGCGGGCAAAGTACTCTTCACCACTATTGCCCGTAGCAGTGGGGGCCGGTGCTCAAAATTTTTGGGGGGTGTAAACAAACAAACAAAAAAAAACATCAATTGCAGCCTCACTGTGCCATAAAACATCGCCACTGTGCCATCAAACGTGCCATGTCATCAAACGCAGCCACTGTGCCCAGCAATTGTCACCACTGCACTGTGCCAAGCAATTGTCACGACTGTGCCCAGCAATTGTCACCACTGCACTGTGCCCAGCAATTCTCACCACTGTGCCCAGCAATTGTCACCACAGTGCCCAGCAATTGTCACCACGATGCCCGTAGCAGTGGGGGCCGATGCTCAAAATTTTTGGGGGGTGTAAACAAACAAACAAAAAAAAACATCAATTGCAGCCTCACTGTGCCATAAAACATCGCCACTGTGCCATCAAACGTGCCATGTCATCAAACGCAGCCACTGTGCCCAGCAATTGTCACCGCTGTGCCCATAAATTGTCACCACTGTGCCCAGCAATTGTCACCACTGTGCCCAGCAAATGTCACCACTGCACTGTGCCAAGCAATTGTCACGACTGTGCCCAGCAATTGTCACAACTGCACTGTGCCCAGCAATTCTCACCACTGTGCCCAGCAATTGTCACCACAGTGCCCAGCAATTGTCACCACAGTGCCCAGCAATTGCCAACAGATTGCTTCCCTGTCCCTAAGCACTTACCTTTCTCGGGTCAGCCAGACTCCCTCGATGTCTTCTCCCAAGTCCCACCCTCGATGTCGCTTCAGCCAATCAGGTTACCGGTAACCAGACCTGGTGAACCTGATTGGCTGAGACGAGTGTCAGTATTAACCAGGGACACCCCCTGCGTCCCCTGGTTAACTGTTTGGAAGCCGCTGACTCTGATAGACACTTCCAAACACCAACAAACTGCTCTTATTCAGATGGCCCGGCGCTTTCCAGGGGGCCGGCCATCTGAATAGTGGGCGGCAGCGGTGACAATACATAGAGATTGATGCATTGCATGAGTCTCTATGTATTGTACACCTGACGGCAGGGATGTATTTAGGTTTTGTGCTGCCCTAGGCCTGACTAAACTCATGCATACCCTAATTTAAATATGACCCACCCCTTCCTGTCAATGCCACACCCCTTGCGGTTTAAGACCCACCCCAAAATTTTCAAGTGGGGACACTAGTTCTGATGGCCTTGGGGGGGATGGATTCCCTTAATTTGCATAGATCTTCTCTCACTTCCTGTTTGGCTATGGGACAGGAAGTGAACGGAAATCTCTGCAATGGAACAGGGATAGTAAAAGTTTTGAAGCAACGCCCCCCCCCCCCCCCCACAGTTGCAGAATGCCAACCGCCAACATACTGGAAGCAGTGCGGACGATTTATGGGGGCGCTAAACTAAATATGCCTAACAGTGTAGCGCAAGTCAGCGGGGACACTGTCCATGCTGCCCCCCTGCAAAGTGCTGCCCTAGGCTTGGGCCTTGTTGGCCTAGGCCAGGATACAGCATTGCCTGACGGTGCAGGGGAGAGAGGGGGCGGCGCTCCTGCGCCCACTATGGATGCACCGCCGATGGCCCGTAGGTTCCCTGAACTGATTCCCCTTAATAATTGACCATGTCTTGTTCTGCACTGTGACTGTGGCCTTGTCATGTCTGAGCTGGAGAGCAGTTTGACAGCCTAAAAGATGCTGCCCCAACGCTCAGGTCTGAGTTTAGCATCCATGTGCATCCAGCCTTAAAGGGTCACTAAAGGAATTTTTTTTTTTAGCTAAATAGCTTCCTTTACCTTACTGCAGTCCTGGTTTTATGTCCTCATTGTTCGTTTTTGCTCTGATGTTGCTGTAATTCTCCTCTGTTCTGGACACTTCCTGGTTGTCTGTTTCCTGAGGACCACAGTACTGGGAGCTTCTAGTTTCTTTTTCCAAACCATCACTGCTCTATGGCTCTGTATAGCACAGATACAGGATAACATGCAAAAACGAAACTAGAAACTACAGGTACATTATATGGTTGATTTTTATCACAGTCATTTCAGCAAAAAAATGTTGTTCCTTTACAACTCCTTTAAGCTGGATATACACTATACAATTTTCTTTAGATTTTTTTCCAAAAAGGTTTAACACTACAGCTATGACTAAGCACCAGTAAGGGTGTGAAACGCGTCAGTTGCATTTGTACCTGTACCTCTGCTGTTTATGGAATTTGATTTTCTACAATAAAGATGATTTGTATTGGAGTGGGGCTGTCCAAATCTCTCTCTTTCCTTCATTAGATTTACCAAAACCATATATGAGGTCTAAACACTTTAAATTTGTATGCAATGAGGCAGGCCCTCCTAGATGAAGGAAAGGAAATCAAACAACAAGAGTTGTAATGTTTAGTATGTGTCCAGCTTTAGTGGTCAGCTTCATCTTGAAGAAGGATTTTCTGGATTTTGACTGGATGTTAGTGATCATAGCAGAATTTAGTGTAAGGAAAACACAGAATAAAATGCATGTTGAAAAGGGGAGTGTAGAGGAGGGCGGGAGTCTACTGACATCATGACTCCACCCACAGAGCTCCAGACAACAGATCCACCCACAGAATCTGCAGTTTTTCAGTCCTTATAACAGACAGAGGGGAGACATTTGACAGATAAGGATACATGCAGGAGGCATGTATATCCTTATAGATCAGCACTATGGCAGTAGTTTAGAAAGGATGAGAAAGGGTTTACATCCACTTTAAGCAAGGTGGGTAAGGTGCATTGCAGACACTTCCAGCACTGGTCTATTATGCCTCGTTTCCACTGCACGGATCGGGTCGGGTCAGTAATTTTTGAGCGGTTCGGATGGGGCCGGTCTAATCGCGTGAGCGTTTCCACTGCAAATGGGACTGTGAGGGACCATTCAGGGTTTAGAAAAAATTCCTAGCGCATCCACCAATCAGTGAGATGCATTTGTAGGTCCGCCCTAACCGAACCGTTCCACTCTCTCTGGTCCCTCATCTGACGCAGGACCCTTGCTGGTGTGGTACGGTTCGGTTTTACGGTACGCTTTCATAATGGAAACATTCAAAATAGCGTACCGTACCGAACCGTACCGAACCGATCCGCTCAGTGGAAACGAGGCAATAGGGACATACATTTTTGGACTAGGATTTGTAACCTAACAAGTTACCATTCCTCCAAGAAGCCTTGGCGGATGGTGCCTGCTCTGAGCTCATAGATAATAAAGCATATCTAAACCAAAAAACAAAAAATTACGATTTTGCAGCTTACCAGTATTTAGATGTAGTGGTTTTCTTTTTTCAAGCTTTTCTCCTTGATTTTACCTTGTGGTCCTGCCAGAAATGCACTTTATTTCCTAGGCTGACAATACTTATTCACCATACTGTATCAATAGGGAAACAGCACTGTCGCCCTAAAAAAGGAGTAAAATAAGCTCTCCTCTTCTCCATAACATAGAGAGGAGAGGTTATGTGGATCTCAGAGATAACATGGAACAATAAAAAAAACTCATAAAAGCGGAGCAGATAGGAAGAGCACAGGATGTTGTCCTAAATTGTAAAAAATAAAAGTTACACCCAAGCACATAAAATTCCACCCAAAATAATTTTTTGAGGCCCTGCAACCCTACATGCATGCGCGTACGTAAACGCTCGCGTCAGGGGCACCTATGCATGAAAAAGCCGATTGTGATACACATAAACTGTACAATATTGTCGTGCATGCCGGAGTGAGACTAATATTTCTAGCGCCAGACGTCCTACGTTGTAGGTTTGACATGTTGGGCATCTATTTACTTGGTGTGACCTCGTCTTTTATATTTTACCAACAATTGGGTAATTTATTGCATTTATGTACCCTAAAATTATCTTTAGTATATTTTTTACTAAAATATTTAATTTCCTAGAACTTTGCGGCAATATCATGTGATATAAAAAATTAGAAATACCAATATTTTATTCTCTAGGGTGTCTGCTTTTGGAAAATACAGTATCTCACAAAAGTGAGTACACCCCTCACATTTTTGTAAATATTTTATTCTATCTTTTCATGTGAAAACACTGAAGAAATTACACTTTGCTACAATGTAAAGTAGCAAGTGTACAGCTTGTATAACAGTGTAGATTTTATGTCCCCTCAAAATAATTCAACACAGCCATTAATGTCTAAACCGCTGGAAACAAAAGTGAGTACACCCCTAAGTGAAAATGTCCAAATTGGACCCAAAGTGTCAATATTCTGTGTGGCCACCATTATTTTTCAGCACTGCCTTTACCCTCTTGGTTATGGAGTTCACCAGAGCTTCACAGGTTGCAACTGGAGTACACTTCCACTCCTCCATGATGACATCACAGAGCTGGTGAATGTTAGAGACCTTGCGCTCCTCCACCTTCCATTTGAGAATGCCCCACAGATCCTCAATAGGGTTTAGGTCTGGAGACATGCTTGGTCAGTCCATCAACCTTTACCCTCAGCTTCTTTAGCAAGGCAGTGGTCATCTTGGAGGTGTGTTTGGGGACGTTATCATTTAGGAATACTGCCCTGCAACCCAGTCTCCGAAGGGAGGAGATCATGCTTTACTTCAGTATGTCACAGTACATGTTGGCATTCATGATTCCTTCAATGAACTGTAGCTCCCCAGTGCTGGCAGCCCCAGACCATGACACTCCCACCACCATGCTTGACTGTAGGCAAGACACACTTGTCTTTGTACTCCTTAACTGGTTGCCGCCACACACGATTGACACCATCTGAACCAAATACGTTTATTTTGGTCTTATCAGACCACAAAACATGGTTCCAGTAATCCATGTCCTTAGTCTGCTTTTCTTCAGTAAACAGTTTTCGGGCTTTCTTGTGCATAATCTTTAGAAGGGGCTTCCTTCTGGGACAACAGTCATGCAGACCACTTTGATGCAGTGTGGGTTGTATGGTCTGAGCACTGACAGGCTGACCCTCCCACCGCCCCACCCCTTCAACCTCTGCAGCAATGCTGGCAGCACTCATATATCTATTTCCCATAGACAACCTCAGCATATGACGTTGAACAAGTGCATTTAACTTCTATGGCCGACAAGGGCGAGGCCTGTTCTGAGTGGAACCTGTCCTGTTAATCCACTGTACGGTCTTGGCCACCATGCTGCAGATCAGTTTGAGTGTCTTGGCAATCTTCTTATAGACTAGGCCAGGGATGCCCAACCCTGTCCTCAAGTCCCCCCAACAGGCCATGTTTTGGGAATTTCTCTTAGATAAAATAGCTGTCCAAAATACCAAGCCATTGACTTAAAGCACCTGTGCAAGGTGAAGGAAAACCTGCCTATGCCATCTTTATGTAGAGCAACATATGTATTTTTTAGATCTTTAGAGAGTTATTTGCCATGAGGTGCCATGTTGAACTTCCAGTTACCAGTATGAGAGAGTGAGAGCAAAAGCCGGGAGGGAAAATTACTAATTGGACCCAAATTGGACATTTTCACCTAGGGGTGTACTCACTTTTGTTGCCATGGGTTTAGACATTAATGGCTGTGTGTTGAGTTATTTTCAGGGGACAGCAAATTTACACTGTTATACAAGCTGTACACTCACTACTTTACATTGTAGCAAAGTGTCATTTCTTCAGTGTTGTCACATGAAAAGATATAATAAAATATTTACAAAAAAGTGAAGGGTGTCCTCACTTTTGTGAGATACTGTATATAAAGTATTGGGGTTTTATGTTATCTTTAGTCCTCAAATAATTATTTAGGCATGTGTGCAAAAAATGCAAACATGGCTCTGGCAGTGAAAGGGTAAAGCATATCTATGGTCAAGAGCTCCGTGACCATGACCGCGGGACCCGCGGACCCGATCGCTGCTGGAGACCACTGTGACGCCGTCATTGATCGTGTGTTCCCTTTTATAGGGAAACACAATCAATGACGTCACACCTACAGCCACACCCCCCTACAGTTAGAAACACAAATGAGGTCACACTTAACCCCTTCAGCGCCCCCTTGTGGTTAACTCCCAAACTGCAATTGTCATTTTCACAGTAAACAATGCATTTTTAATGCATTTTTTGCTGTGAAAATGACAATGGTCCCAAAAATGTGTCAAAATTGTCCGAAGTGTCCGCCATAATGTCGTAGTCACGAAAAAAAATCGCTGATTGCCGCCATTAGTAGTAAAAAAATTTTTTTTATAAAAATGCAATAAAACTATCCCCTATTTTGTAAACACTATAAATTTTGCACAAACCAATCGATAAACGCTTATTACGATTTTTTACCAAAAATAGGTAGAAGAATACGTATCGGCCTAAACTGAGGAAAAAAACTTTTTTTTATATATATATTTTTGGGGGATATTTATTATAGCAAAAAGTTAAAAATATTGATTTTTTTTTTCAAAATTGTCGCTCTATTTTTGGTTATAGCGCAAAAAATAAAAACTGCAGAGGTGATCAAATACCACCAAAAAAAACTCTATTTGTGGGATAAAAAGGACACAAATTTTGTTTGGGAGCCACGTCGCACGACCGCGCAATTGTCAGTTAAAGCGACGCATTGCCGAATCGCAAAAACTGGCCAGGTCCTTTACCTGCCTAAAGGTCCGGGTCTTAAGTGGTTAATTTCTGCATTGTATTCCAGTTATTTAGATCCTACTCCTATTAATCTAAACATCTTGAAGCTTGTAAACTTACTTTGTGAAGTTCCCCACACATTTCCTTCCTTGAAATCTGTGACATGTATTCACTATGCTCTGTTGATAGGCATTGCTGTGTCACAGGATTCACAGAGCCTGCCTTCTGAACTACAGAGGTGCTGAGAGGAGGAGTTTCAGGAGGAGGAGCCTGCGCTATGATCTGCAGGCAGAAAGGTACTGTGGGAAATGTAGTCTTTGTAAATGAAAAGTAAAAGAGGAGAAGCTGCAAAGCATGCAGGGAATCCAGGAAGTTGTGGAAAGAGATGGCCAGCAGACAGGCAGCACTAACAACATGACAGGTGACTTTTCAAGTAAGCCTATGCTGGATTGTCAAATATAACTATTGTTTGTATTGTTATTACAATGCTGATGTTGTAAAATGAAAGTATATGCTTCGACCAAAGATCTTCTTTAATTACCATGCAATATAACCACAGGGAGACATTCATTAAGTGAGTTTTTCAACGTTTTTCAATTTTGCTATATGGTTTCTTAGCATTTTTCCGTGTTAGCGTTTTATTTTTTTATTTATTTTTTCAATGGATCAAAAATGTCCCAAAACGCTGGTGAGCCGTTTATCGGCGTTAATCAGCATTAGAGCGTTTTTACAGCTGAAAAACGTCTCTCAGAACCCACTAGTTTTGGGCTTAAAAACGCCACTGCCCAAAACGGCTGTGTGCGTGGACACATAGGATAACATGATGGAGAGTTTTATGACTGTAGAAAAAAAAACGTCCAGCTGCTATAAAAACATCAAAAAACATCCAGTGTGCATGAGGCCTAATACACATTGTTTGTTCTTCATCAAGCAATCACCAGTACATGAAGACTTTGGAAAAAGGTACACTAAAGCTAGGTATACACTGATCAAATTCCAGCTGTTTTATGAGGATCCTAATAAAATTCGAGCAGTGGTTGACGGTGACCTTATAGACACCTAACTACCTGACATGCTTAAAGCGGATCTCCACCCAGTGAAGATCCGCTGATCGGAACCCCCCCCCCCTCCGGTGTCACAATTGACACCTTTCAGGGGGGGGGGGGGTGCAGATAACTGTCTAAAGACAGGTATCTGCACCCACTTCCGGCCCGCAGTCTCGGGCAAAAGTCGGGTTTTTTGCGACATCCCGTCGCCCCCCCCCCCGTTGTGTTCTGGGAACTCTCGGCTCCCAGCACAAAGCGGGAGCCAATCGGCGGGCGCAGCACGACTCGCGCATGCGCCGTAGGGAACCGGGCAGTGAAGCCGGAGCGCTTCACTTCCTGGTTCCCTCACCGCGGATGGAGGGGGGAACAGCAGAGAGACAAGCGAACGCTCATCCTTGGCTGCGGACGCCGCTGGACTCCAGGACAGGTAAGTGTCCTAATATTAAAAGTCAGCAGCTGCAGTATCTGTAGCTGCTGGCTTTTAATATACTTTTTTAATGGGACATCCGCTTTAAATCAGAAAATCAAAGGATTATGGCAGATATTTATCAGTCTACTAGTTGCTGCAGTCAATCAGTTGCATTCAGGGGTGGACTGACAACGCATGGGGCCCCCGGGCAATAGAAGACTTTGGGGCCCCTGGGCTTACAGGTGGCCACAACGCCAGGAGGCAGTGCAGAGACGGGGCAGCTAAAATCTTGGGATTTTCACATCAGAAGCATGTTGGTTTCAGACATATCAGGGACAGATGTAAAAAAAACATAGATTTTTACATACTGTCCCTGGTTTTACTGAGCCTGGCAACCCTGATGGGGCCCCTAGCGACATAGGGCCCTCGGGCAGTGCCCGAGTGACTCAATGGTCAGTCCGCCCCTGGTTGCATTCAATGTTTGGCAGGGCCCACTGTATTCTGACAGGTGCTGGCGCTGGTTGTCAGAATACAATAGCCTCACCCATTGGCGCGTGCAGGAGAGTGTGCTGGATGTGCTTGGGCACACCCTAATCACCCCATGCTGCGCAGATTCCCCCTGCTGATATTTCACCAAAGCCCCCATATGGGGCTCCTTAAAAAATAGTAAAAAGATTACAAAAATAAATAATTATTAACATGTGTGTGTGTGTATATATATATATATATATATATATATATATATATATATATATATATATATAAATGAGTGGGGTGTGTGTATGTGTATATATACAGTACAGACCAAAGTTTGGACACACCTTCTCATTCAAAAAGTTTTCTTTATTTTCATGACTATGAAAATTGTAGCGTCACACTGGAGGCATCAAAACTATGAATTAACACATGTGGAATTATATACATAACAAAAAAGTGTGAAACAACTGAAAATATATGTCATATTCTAGGTTCTTCAAAGTAGCCACCGTTTGCAGCAGACACATCTCTAGAACAACTGTTAAGAGGAGACTGTGTGAATCAGGTAGAATATCTGCTAGGAAACCACTGCTAAAGAAAGGCAACAAGCAGAAGAGACTTGTTTGGGCTAAAGAACACAAGGAATGGACATTAGACCAGTGGAAATCTGTGCTTTGGTCTGATGAGTCCAAATTTGAGATCTTTGGTTCCAACCACCGTGTCTTTGTGCGACACAGAAAAGGTGAACGGATGGACTCTACATGCCTGGTTCCCACCGTGAAGCATGGAGGAGGAGGTGTGATGGTGTGGGGGTGCTTTGCTGGTGACACTGTTGGGGATTTATTCAAAATTGAAGGCATACTGAACCAGCATGGCTACCACAGCATCTTGCAGCGGCATGCTATTCCATCTGGTTTGCGTTTAGTTGGACCATCATTTATTTTTCAACAGGACAATGACCCCAAACACACCTCCAGGCTGTGTAAGGGCTATGTGACCAAGAAGGAGAGTGATGGGGTGCTGCGCCAGATGACCTGGCCTCCACAGTCACCGGACCTGAACCCAATCGAGGTGGTTTGGGGTGAGCTGGACCGCAGAGTGAAGGCAAAAGGGCCAACAAGTGCTAAGCATCTCTGGGAACTCCTTCAAGACTGTTGGAAGACCATTTCAGGTAACTACCTCTTGAAGCTCATCAAGAGAATGCCAAGAGTGTGCAAAGCAGGAATCAAAGCAAAAGGTGGCTACTTTGAGGAACCTAGAATATGACATATTTTTAGTTGTTTCACACTTTTTTGTTATGTATATAATTCCACATGTGTTAGTTCATAGTTTTGATGCCTCCAGTGTGACTCTACAATTTTCATAGTCATGAAAATAAAGAAAACTCTTTGAATGAGAAGGTGTGTCCAAACTTTTGGTCAGTACTGTTTATATATATATAAAATTAGTGGGGTGTGTGTATTATATATATATATATATATATATATATATATATATATATATATATACACATATATATAAAATGAGTGGGGTGTATTATATATATATATATATATATATATATATATATATATATATACACACACCCCACTCATTTTATATATATGTGTGTATATATATATATATATATACACACATATAAATAAAATAAATGTGGTGTGTGTGTATTTTTTTTTTTTTTATGCCTGCCTTGAAGTGCTTTTTGTGTTTCTTTTCTATGTGAAGTTGCCAAGAAAAATTAACACAATATAAACTTTCTGTTAAAAAGCATTTTTTTTTCCTTGACAGCAATATCACCCCCTCCTTTCTTCCTTTCCAACTGTACCCCTCTCCTTAGTCAACCTCTCTCCCTTTCTCTCTCTCTCTCCCTCTCTGTCTCCTTCCCAAATATTTAGCACGTGATGCTGCTGCTCAGATGTGTCACTTCAGGCCATAAAAGTGAAGGGAGAGAACAAAAGGCACAGAGGAGTATAAATCCCCAGCAGGGATTCTCTACTCACTGACAGGCACCAGGCAGCTCCTCCGCACATACACACAGGAAAGAGAGAGAGAGAAACACTCAGGCAGAGAAAGAGAGACACAAAGAAAGTAGAACAAAGAGTCTGCTGCCATAGACAGTAGTAACTACTACCTCTATCATACAACCTGTGCTCTACTCAGAGAATGCATCTCCTCATGACCCTGCCTGCCCTGTGCCTACTACTAGGAGTACAAACATCACCTTTACCTCAGGGGACCTCCCAACACACCGTACAGGTGAGTCACACGCCGTCATTGGCTTTGTATGTCTTATTCTATACTTAGTAGAAAGTTATTAGAAAGTTAATACAAGCATGGCTGCTACAGAGTTCTTATATGCCTGGTAGTAGTGATAATAACATTGAGTTTGCAGTCATTTGGGAACATGATGTGATTTTGTGCCACGCTTTGGCAGCACTAATCAGACTTCATTCAATGTCCTCAGACTGAAGGAAAACTTGTAGCCAGGCGACTCTGGCCAAGCCGGTGTCATCTGGGGTGAGAATATGCACTCTGGGACATTTGGACTTGTGTCACCTCATTCTTCAATTAGGCTTTGATCTTTTTTTTTTAACTGCAATTTAAACAAATCATTGTAAACACCATACACACTTCAATCTGATTGTACAATGTATATGTAATGTGATCATATTTTAAAAACAAAAACAAAAATGGAATATATTGCATCTTATCAGTTAGATGTTTGTTTTGTTTTTATTTATATATATATATATATATATATATATATATATATATATATATATATATATATATATATATATATATATATATATATATATATATTTATTTATTTTTTCCTTTATTTTCATCTGTTATTTTTTTTTACTTTCTTTAACAAAGCTGTTCAGAAAAAAATGGCAGTTAGAGGGATGAGAGAAACCATTTACCGATGGTGGTGCTTACAATGATCAACTTTTATTCATTTATCCCAAAAATATAATTAATTTCATGAATTTTATTTATTTAATTTATTTTACCGTCCAGTGAAACTGGTCATTTAAAATAGCAGAACAGATCTGTACAGGATTAGCTTATTCTCTTAGATATTAAACACATATATTAACTTGTTACTATGCTATCAGTCATGAAGGAGAAAGTAATACATGCAAGTTTGTGACTACCTGCAGACTCTTCCACCTTGGAGGAATGTGCTGCAGGCCTGTATCCATCCAGAGGTGATCATTTTCTGATTGGATGAGTGTGACAGCCACAGGATGACTCTGACAGAGCCTGTTTGTATAAGGGATGTTGTGTTTCTGTGCTGTCAGCTGCCAGGGATTTGGAATCTGCAGGCTGGCATTTTTTTTATACATCAGTGCTAAGCACGGTGTATGTACTGACAGCTTTTAGCAGGCGTACATGTACACAAACCAGCATTTCAATTTAAAACCCCTATGCAATTGTGGGGATTTAGGTTGTAACACAATCATGTGTGTAATATGTTTGTGACATTGTATCCAATCGCCTGTCAAAACAATATGAGATTTTGTGGCGGCTGGTGCTTTGGGGGGGGCGCAAACAAAATACTGAAAAAAAAACATCAATTGCAGTCACTGTGACCCCCTCGGTGGCACCTAACCGGCATCTAACCAGCACAACCCCCGCGGCACTTAACCAGCGCACAACCCTAATTCTGGCCACTTGTCTGCCCGGTCCTTACCCCATCTTGGTGGTGGGTCAGTCAGCGGGTGACGGTTGGGAGCTGTGAGACTGGCGGCAGATCAGGCAGCGGCTCCTGTGTCCTCCATGCTTCCGTTGCACGTCTCTTCTTTCCAACAGGATCGCCTGTCCTTTCAGCCAATCGGGTATCAGACCCGTGCTTCCTGATTGGTGGAGTAGCGATTCAGTGTTGGAAAAGTGAATATTAATTTGCTTTTCTAACACTCCTAGTGCTCTGCACCACAAGTCCACCCTTTTTTGAAGCCTATAACCCTAATCAGGAGCTTCAAAAAAAAATAAAACACCACCCCCACTGCTTTAATTCATGCGCCCGTCATCCTGAAAGCGGTGGCAGCGGTGGCCATGGATAGACTCATGCCCTGTGGCCAGGGCATGAATCTATCGTCGCTTCGCCCTGTGGCCACTAGGGGCACGCTGGCCACTGGCAATCGCTGGTGACACAGCGAGAACCAAAAATACCATGTTGCCCTAAACTGAGGAAATTTTTTTTTTTTTAATTGGGATATTTATTATATCAAAAAGTAAAAGATATTGTGTTTTTTCAAAATTGTCGCTGTTGTTTTGTTTATAGAGTAAAAAATAAAAACTGCAGAGGTGATCAAATACCACCAAAAGAAAACTCCATTTGTGGGAAAAAAGGACACAAATAGTGTTTGGGTACAGCGTTACACGACCACGCAAGTCAGTTAAAGTGCTCTGGTCAGGAAGGGGGTAAAATCTACAGTGTATAATCAGTAAACATACCTTTTTTGAAGCCGATCCGGCCATATCCCATGTTGAGCTGTCAACCGTGGCTTTGCTGTGGAGGTGGGTGCAGAGGACACAGCCGACACAGAAAGCCCCATAGTAAGTCTATGGGTGACGTCACTTCCCATTCAATTCACAGCCATTGTCGGCTGTGTCCTCTGCAGAGCTTCCGCCGCTGGAGATCAGACCGGATTGGCTTCAAGAAAGGTATGTATACTTATTTCTTCTTTATAAGGCTAGATAGGTTAGTGTTAGAATGTAGATGTCTGTAGATGCAGGGATTTCAGTGTTAGGGTGGACTTATGCCCTGTACACATGATTGGATTTTCCATCAAAAAAAGTTGGATGTGAGCTTTTGGTCGGAAATTCCGACCGTGTGTATGCTCTATCCAACATTTTCTGTCAGAATTTCCGCCAGCAAAAGATTGAGAGCAGGTTCTCTATTTTTCCGACGGAAAAAGTTCTTGTCGGAAAATCCGCTTGTCTGTATGCAATTCTGATGCGCAAAAAAACACGCATGGTCAGAATCAAGCAGAAGAGCCAAACTGCCTATTAAACTTCATTGATCTTGTACGTCACCACGTTCTTGATGGTTGGAATTTCAGACAAGATTTGTGTGACTGTGTGTATGCAACACAAGTTTGAGCCAACATTCCGTCAGAAAAAATCCACTGTCTCTTTGTCGGAATTTCCGATGGTGTGTACAGGGCATTACACTTTAACCTATTTGCCTTTAGTAAACTCCATTGTCTCAGACTCACTTAGCTGATTCCAGAGGTGTGGACTAGATTTCTGTTTCTGGTGGCTGGCAGCATTGCCTTTATTAGATAGGGCACAATAAACATTAATAGAAGGCGTAATTTGCAGGAAACAATGATATGGGTAAATCACCAGAAAAAAAGAAAAACACCAAAACAAATCAAGTCATCAGACAAAGAAAAACTGAAAAAAAAAACATACTTCCGACTAGCAGCACTAGGTTTGTCAGTTCGAATCCCAAGCACGGTTCTCCTTGTGCCTGCGTGGGTTTTCTCAGGGTACTCCGATTTCTTCCCACACTCCAAAGACATGCTGGTAGGTTATTTGGCTCCTGTCTAAATTGGCCCTAGCATGTGTATATATGAGTGTGAGTTAGGGACCTTAGATGGTAAGCTCCATGAGGGCAAGGACTGATGTGAATGCACAATATATGTTGAAAGCGCTGATTTAGTGGCGATTCAAAACAAATTGATGGTGCTATATAAGTACCTGTAATAAAATAAAATAAATAATAAATCAAAGCTAAAATCCCAACCATGACACATGAATAGAGTTTTTGCTTATCTGGGATTCCTCCAGGTACTCCAGTTTCCTCCCACTCTACAAATGGTAGTAGTTTGCTACTGTCTAAAGTTGACCCTACTTTGTCTATGCATGCATACAAGATAGGAACCTTAAAGTGGAAGAGAAGCCTAATGCCCTGTACACACGATCGGCATTTCCGATGGGATAAAATCTGATGGAATTTTTTCTGTCGGAATTCCGTTCAAGCTGTCTTGCATACACACTGTCAGACCAAATTCCGACTGTCCAAAACGCGGTGACTTAAAACACTACCACGAGCCGAGAAAAAGTTCAATGCCTCCGAGTATGCGTCGACTTGATTCTGAGCATGCATGTTTTTTTCTCCGTCGGAGTTCCACACAGATGATAGGAATTTCCAATAGGACTTTTTTTCATCGGAAAAAAAATAAAGCATGTTCTATTTCTAAACTTTGACGGAAAAAAGTCAGATGGGGCCCACACATGGTTGGAATATCCAATGAAAAAATCCTGTCTGACTTTTTTAATTGGAAATTCCCAGTGGAAATTCACACTGATACGTTTTTCCTGCATTTCTACCTTGCAAAAAAATAAAACGCAAGAAAAATGTTCCCCTTTAAATCCTATGGGCTTTTTCACACCACTGCGCTGTGGGTGCGGTGCATTTGAAAAGTCCTGCATTCTGCATCATTGGTGTGGTTTTGAAAACTGCACCAAAAAAGCACCTTCCCATTAAAAATGAATGGAAATTGAAGGCCCACAACATACGCAGATTTGTGTCTTATTTTGTGCATGTTCCTTCGTGCTATATCATATGCTTTTGTATGTTGTAAGCAAATTTTTTCAATAAAAAGATATTTGAGGAAAAAAAAATGGAAATTGCAGCACAATTGCAGTAAAAACGCAATGCAATTTGCATTTTTTGGTGCATGTTTGAGTCACATGACCATCTTTCACAGGTGCAGGCAACCCGAACACGCACCAGAAATGTACAGGAAACGCATCTGAAGCACAGCACAATTTTGCTATGGAGCAATGTGAAAGGGCCCCGAAGCTGGGTATACACAGACAGGTTTTTTTTTTTTTCCATTTATAGATTGAACAAAAAAAAAAAAAAATGACACACATCCACACAAACGATGTGAAAGCAGATATCTCCCCCACTGTACTATTGTATTCTGACAGTGGAGACTCCCTTAAATCAGAATACACTGATCAGTGCTGCAGCCATTGGCTGTATGCGCACAGTCATGCTGGTTTTCCAGCAGGACTGTTCATCGGAACTCAGCTGGCTTCTGTTTAACAGAGATGGCTTCACAAAAGCAAACAGTTTAGCAGGAACAGGGTGAATTTCAATTTCTGTATACCATTATAAAGTTTAATGGTGCCCACGCACTAGATGAAAAATCATTCGAAAATCTGTAATTTGGACAGTTCATTTGTTTTTCTTCCAGTTAATGGGCACAAATCGAAAATCAGTTGTGACGTTTTTTGAGCCAAAGAATCAAAGGGAAAGTTTGGAAAACTTCTGCCGAATGGACGATACATTGAAAGATTAATGTGTTTCTCGCCCGATAAAAATTAAACTGTACTGCGCATATGTTAACCAACGCAGAAAAAATTAACGACCATTGAACGATTTATTGTTTGAAAATTCACATTACATGATGGCAATATTGTTTGCTCTCACAACCGAGTGTTTGTTTTTCAAAAACAGGTTTGAACGATTTTTTGACTGATGTATGGCTAACATTAGTCTGGTCACATGAACCTGCAACTCCAGCTTAGGTAGCAGTCAACTGTGATTTCCTGGAGTTGTAAAATTACCCATAAGCTTCCATGGTCCAGTCATTGTCAACACTCCTTCCTCTTCCCTGCAGCAGCTGCTTACTGACACAGGGGACCCGGAGCTGCGGGATCACATAACCAGACCAGAGAGGATTAAAAATAGGTAAGTATTTACATCTTTTTTTTATACAGGTTAGGCAGGATAGGTAGGAGGCCGGCAACATTTTTAGCAATAGATAGTGTTAGGCTTTTCTTCCACTTTAAAGCGTAGTTCCAGCCATTTCTGCGTTTATTAAAAGTCAGCAGCTACAAAAAGTTTAGTTTGACATTCTGCGATTGATGTTCTAGCCAATGGAATCATAACGTAAAAAAAAGGTGTTAACTTCCTGTGTATTTCCTGTTTTTTTGTGGCGAGTAGTGTGGTGGAATTCGCACATATGTGAACCATCAATGCGATTCCAGAACGATTTACATTGAAGTCTATGGAGTCAAAATTTGCAACGTATTGCTGTAAACTCGCACAAGACCCTTTTTTTATCGCATTACATTAGTAAAGGAATCACAACACATGCATGTGAACAACCGTAATTGAAAACAATGACTTTATGGATGACAAGCGAATTTAGAATGTTTTTGACGCATCACTCACGTGAACCGGGCCTCACAGCCGGATATGCACTGCGCATGCACAATTTGCACTGCGCACCCTGAATAGCCGGGTAATCTTCTGGGACCTGTGATGTGTCCCAGAAGATTATAGGGAGGGAGGGGAGAGGAGAACTTCTGCTCGAGCCGCCTAGGCGGGCCCGAACGGAAGTGGGAGCTGGGTACCTGCCAAAGCTAGGTACCCACTCCCCCCAAAAAAAATGACATGCCAATTATGGCATGTCAGGGGGTAGAAATGCTTAAAGCGGAAGTTCCCGTTTTGGGTGGAACTCTGCTTTAAGCTGATCATATGCTCTTTGATAAATGATGGATTTCCTAGAAACATAGAAGAGTGACTGCAGAAAGAAGACCAAGTTGTCCATAGAATCCATGTTTTCACCATGCAGTGTCATATTCTGATTGATCGAAATTCAATCAAAGTCATGAACAAAGCATCTCAGTGATTCTGACCGATCCTACGCAATTGTTAATTTCTATGACCGATTAAGTCCATTCTAAATTGAGTAGGAATTAATTGGATGTTGGATGGGAAATTATAACTGTTCAACTGTTTTGTGATTCAGTTGTTTTGGTAGAATTTCACATTGATTGAATAATAAAATCAAAGTGTCTATGACCACCATTAGATTGTAAGCTCCTTGAGGGCAGAGACTTGTATGAATGAACAGTATAAGTAAAGCTCTGCATAATATGTCAGCATTTAAAATGATAAATACCTGTAATAAATTGAAAAAAAAAATGAATATGGGTCCATCACCTGAACCAAAAGCCAGTGAGGCTGTTACCTTGCTGTAGTCACGTATACTCAGCCCAGGGTTCTTTTTGCCAAACCTATATCCTCATGATATAGATCACCAACAGGTCTTTCTTTCTATAAAAAAAAAAAACAAGCAACATGAAACACAGCATAACCCATAAGAACCAATTAGAATTCATCTCTTATAGATCTTCAGACAACTGAAATCTGATTGGTTGCTGTAGGTCACTGCCCTTTGCAGATGACTGTTGCAGATTACACTGCAAATGACAGTTGGATGGCAGCTACTGCAGCCACTGTGAGCCCTACTCAGATGGGTTCTGTGTTTTTGTTCAACGTTATTTCCGATCTTTTGAAATGTTTATCCTCTATATAAACAGTTTCTGAAAACATCTCACAGACTGGATGTTAACTGCAGAGGAAGACAGGGAGAGCGTGTTGAAGGGAGGAAGGAAAATATGTTAGGAAGAGAATGTACTTATTAAGAAATATCTTTTGTGTTTGGTAAACATGTTGCTCCTTCACATCATTTGTAGAGCTCAGATATACCCTTTGCCTTGACATGGTGGAGGAAGCGATACTTCGAGTTGAAATAGATCACAAAAAACAACTTGTACAATTCACTTTGTATCTGATATCCCATTTGCCAGTTGACTAATATGCTACATTTTGTAATTTTATGGGGTTGATTTACTAAACCTGGAGAGTGCACAATCCAATGCAGCTGTGGCAGCCAATCAGCTTCTAACTTCAGCTTGTTCACTTAGGCTTTGACAAAACAAATCTGGAAGCTGATTGGTTTATCTACAGAGCTACCCAATGTTTTGCAATCCCTAGTTTTAGTAAATTAACCCCTATGTCCCATTGATGTCAACTGTTGCTAATTAATTATTACGGATTCAGAGAACTGGTTGCAGGGTCAATTCAATTGATGAAATATCTCTACTACGGCCATTACGATATAGAGATAGATAGATATATAGATATATATAGATAGATAGATAGAAAGATAGATAGATAGATAGATAGATAGATAGATAGATAGATAGATAGATAGATAGATAGATAGAACGAGAGAGAGAGATTGTAGGATTGTAGAGAGAGAGAGATTGTAGGATTGTGGAGAGAGAGAGAGATTGTAGAGAGAGAGAGAGATTGTAGGATTGTAGATAGATAGATAGATAGATAGATAGATAGATAGATAGATAGATAGATAGAACGTGAGAAAGAGAGATATTGTAGGATTGTAGAGAGAGAGAGAGAGAGAGATAAATTGTAGGATTGTGGAGAGAGAGAGAGATTGTAGAGAGAGAGAGATTGTAGGATTGTAGGGAGAGATAGAGAGAGAGAGAGAGAGAGAGAGAGAGAGAGAGAGAGAGAGAGAGAGAGAGAGAGAGAGATTGTAGGATTGTAGGGAGAGATAGAGAGAGAGAGAGAGAGATTGTAGGATTGTAGAGAGAGAGAGAGAGAGAGGGAGAGAGAGAGAGATTGTAGGATTGTAGAGAGAGAGAGAGAGAGATTGTAGCATTGTAGAGAGAGAGAGAGAGAGAGAGAGAGAGAGAGAGAGATAGATTGTAAAGAGAGAGAGAGAGAGATTGTAGAACTGGAGAGAGAGAGAGATTGTAGAATTGGAGAGAGAGAGAGAGAGATTGTAGGATTGTAGAGAGAGATTGTAGGATTGTAGAGAGAGAGAGATTGTAGAGAGAGAGAGAGAGAGAGAGAGATTGTAGAGAGAGAGAGAGAGAGAGAGAGAGAGAGATTGTAGAGAGATAGAGAAGGAGATTTAGAGAGAGATTGTAGAGAGAGAGAGGGAGATTTAGAGAGAGGTTGTAGAGAGAGAGATTGTAGAGAGAGAGATTGTAGAGAGAGAGATAGATTGAAGAGAGAGAGATTGGAGAGAGAGAGAGATTGTAGAGAGAGAGAGAGAGATTGTAGAGAGAGAGATTTAGAGAGAGATTGTAGAGAGAGAGAGAGAGATTGTAGAGAGAGAGAGAGATATTGTAGAGAGAGAGATTGTAGAGAGAGATAGAGATTGTAGAGAGAGATAGATTGTAGAGAGAGAGATTGTAGAGAGAGAGAGATTGTAGAGAGAGAGAGATTGTAGAGAGAGAGAGAGCGATTGTAGAGAGAGAGAGAGAGAGATTGTAGAGAGAGAGAGAGATTGTAGGTAGAGAGAGAGAGAGAGAGATTGTAGGTAGAGAGAGATTGTAGAGAGAGAGAGAGAGAGAGAGATTGTAGCGAGAGAGAATGTAGGTAGATAGATGAGTAATCCTATTCTAATTGTAAAGTGCCACACCCCTGTATTGTAAATTTCTAGTAACGTATTGTAAAAGATGGGATTTTTGAGGCACAACTATTAAAAGTTATACTTTCTTTATTCAATTAAGTATAAAAACATACAAATATACCATACAATATTTCATAATCTTATTCATCGGTTTCACCAAAACATTTTGTAAAAGTGATATACATTTATCCTGTTTTTTTTTTTTTTTTGCGGCTTGACGCATTTCATGGAATACTCCACTTCTTCAGGAGATGCCAGTCTAGTATTGTATCAAAATTGATCTGAAGAAGAAAAGATATACATATACATGTGTCACAATTATGAAGTACCATCTTGACTTGAGGGCCCAGCCATCCACCACATGCCATGATAGAGAAAGGAAAGACAGCCATGGAATAAGGTAAAGAGTGGGGCCAACGGCAGTAAAAGAGTCATCTCCATAGTTTCCACACTTCTAATTCAATAAACAGTAATAAAGGTCACTCTACCTCAGTAAAAACAAATGGCCAAAATCGATCAATTGCTAGTGTAAGGAAAGGCATTATGCAAAATCCTCCAGTTTATACTAGATAGATAGATAGATAGATAGATAGATAGATAGATAGATAGATAGATAGATAGATACTGTTGCTAGGACATGTTAGCTGTGGCCATGTGCACTGCTCTTTTCACACCACACATCCCATAGTTCATAGTCCATGTCAAGAGGGAGCAAGAGAAGATGTCTACCTTCCTACATACAATGGGGTCATGGAGAATGAATGTAGTCGCCCTCTAACAAGAAGTCATGTCACAACAGCAAAAAAAATTGAGATTTGGAGGTGGCTGAGAGCAATTGAAGATACTTTTTTAAGTTAAGAATACATACTTGAATATATTTTTTAAACCAGCGTTTAGTGTCAACTTAAACTTAACTCCAAGTAACGTAAAAATGCTCCTAGTGGGGTATGCGTTCACTGCAAATATTAACTGCTCGTTTCTATCTAGGGGGCTTGGACTTTAGACTTTATCACACATGGTTCTCCACTCCTGCAGGTTTCTCCATGTTGTTAGACCAGTCTATGCAGCCAGGGCCGGACTTACCATTGGGCTTGACTGGACTCAAGCCCATGGTCCCCTGCCTGTTAAAGTCTCCTTACTTTTTTCTTTGATTATTTCTCCAGCGCATGCGCTTCTCGTCCACTGAGTCAAGGCATGCTCTGTGTTTGCCGTTCCCAGGGCCGTTCCGCCCTATACGCTTGCTACGCAAGCTGCGTAGGCACCCCGCAATGTACTCGGGGCCCCTGCCTCCCCCTTGTGTCCTTCTCCATACACAAGACGTGAATAGGTAGTGCTCGCCCTGAGCTATTGACTATCTGACGCTGACGGTGTGTCCTGCCGAAAAAGTTCCCCGGTGTCCTCCCGAAATAGTTTCATCGGCAGACCCCCCTGTACTGCGCAGGTGCAGCGCGGCCAGGGCTTTTTTTCTGGGGGAACTTGGTGGAACTCAGTTCCACCACCTTTGGCTCAGACCCTTTGGTGCCCGCTCACCACAATCACTTGTGAACACAGAAGTCTAGTTTCTGTGTTTACAAGTGACTGCTTTGTAACCCCCTGAACTCTGCACACTGTATGTAATGCAATTCTGGTATTTAATGCCCCTTTAAGACCCTTCTACTGTTTGTGAAATCTGAACGGGTCGTGGTTGAGTTCCTGCACCTATTTTTTGAGAAAAAAAGCTCTGAGCGCGGCACTTGCGCAGTTCGAACCTAGACTGAGCCTTCGAAAATAGCCCAACATGTAGAGCTGAGACAGAGTCAGCACTAGACGGCAGTACAGTCCTTATCTGCCGGGGGAACGTATTAGGCAGAACACCGGAGGCTGTTGAAAGGTAAACCAGCTTCCAGGCTCTGTCTGCATAATCACAATGTAATTATTGTATAATAAAACACTTGTTGCTGCTAGTTGACCTTAGTTTTGTCGCGGTTTTTATTAGCCTGGTCAGATGGTTATTACTAGGACGTGAATCATAGGGAAAAGGGAATATTTCTGTAATGACTAATGAATGATTTTAATTATTTAGCTCTCGTTCTCCCAGACTCCGGTGAGTGCAAAAGTGGGCCTTTTGTTTCTTTTCGGACCAAGAATTATTGGTTGTGGATATTTTAGCGGTGGCAGAGTCATTGATGTGCAGGGGGTAGCAAATAGACGTTAAAGAGCTTGTTTTTTTTCTAAGATGGATAGCTGAATTGATAGATCGATAGATAGATAGATACACATATTTTTATTGTGGTGTAGGATCTGGGCCTGCTGTCCC
Source organism: Rana kukunoris (assembly GCA_029574335.1). NCBI lineage: Eukaryota > Metazoa > Chordata > Amphibia > Anura > Ranidae > Rana > Rana kukunoris. The sequence goes on from CM056049.1 coordinate 223,699,012, forward strand.
TCCATATCTCTTTCTCTCTCTCTCTCTCTCTTTCTCCCTCGTTCTCTCCTTTCTTTCTCTCCCTCTTTCTTTCTTTCGCCCTCCATCCCTCATTCATCTCAGACTCTAACCACACCCCCTTCTGAGCCACGCCATTTGAGCCACACCCACTATTTTGCGTGAACAATGCCCATTTTTCATAATGTATTGAAGCTAGGGCCCGAAAGTGACTTAAGCCCAGGGGCCCCCACCACCCTAAGTCCTGCCCTGCATGCAGCCTCTCCTTCCCCATGCTTCGGTGTTCTAAGGTCATCTGGCTTCATCAAGACTTTTACAAAGACCATAAACCTGCACTGGACATAAATGCTGAGAAACAGTCGACTGCCAGAGCATGGAGGAGCATCTGGTGGGGCAGCAGAGGATCAGGAAAGAAAAAATGTTTTTCCATCCTCTAGACAAAAATTAGCAGTTCCCTGTTGCAGTGCAGGCTCAGCCCCACTGCAAAGGAGAGATATTTGCTTACCGTCTGTCAAATCTGAGTTTCTTGCTATGCCATGCCATTGTAGGACAGGATAGACCACAAGACATAAAGGAAAGGGCGCTCAGAGAGCAGGTCATGAGGTCATGTTGGAGGGATTAAGGCTAGGGTTACTTATTCAGAACAAACAGCACATCAGCTCATATACCCAAAAACAAATACATGTAGGCACCAGTTCTAAGCAAACCTGATAAGCCCATTCGTTTTTAGTCCTGAGTTACCAGGGTGAAAATTTTCAATTTTTACCGTCTTCATTGACCCATACACATTTTTGGTGTACTACTACAGGCCACTAGGGAATGGCCTGTATAATGTACTCTTTAGTCCATGTGATACTGAATACATACTGATGGAAAGCCAGTAAGTTTTTAGAGCTATTTTTCTGCAGTTGACGTGTTTGTAACACACAACAAACGCAGATCAACCGATTCCCATTGGCTCGAATTGATTCAAATACAGTTCAGAGGCTGTGCCTTAGGTCTCTTTCACAACAGGGTTCTGATCAGCTGCCTGTTAAACACACTGTAAAAGTAAGTGCACTCTTATGACCCAGAAGAGAAGTATGGCCAAAAAAGCTTCAGCCATACTTCTATTTTAATTTCACATTGTTTCTGGGGCATAACTTCATACAAAAGTCCAAAATACTGCCATGGACAATGGAATGAAAGTTGTCAAGGCACATCATAACTGAAGAGATTTAAATTGGAACCTCACCACTTCCACTACCCCAACTATTCTCTTAAATCTCTCCACTCTTCTTACCCCACTCTGATCTTCCCTTCTAACTTTGGGAACCCTAATGAAAGGAAATAGACTCTAGGGACCCTGATGTAAGAGGGCTTTAGGGACCCTGATGACTTTAATTGACAGCAGCTGGTGAAATCCAAAGTAACTCTTGCAGTGTGGCTCCCCCCTCCAATGCATAGGTTAAATGCTCTTGTTTCTAGGGGAACGATAAGAACCAGTTTTATTTTCCCTATTTCTCACTCCCCTGGCAGCCAGCACTCTTCTCTTGTGGGCAGTCCTTCAGTGTCCTCACTTACAATAAAGGATTGCTGATCCTTCATTAGCTGTGATGATGTCACCTGGGTCTTTGACCAACCGAGTGGCGAAGAGAAGAGGCTTTGAGGGACCTGCAGGAGTGAAGGATAAGTGAAACTGCTTTTTAATGTTCCCCTGGACAAAAACAAGCATTCATCCCTTGCAATATGGGGGAGCCCCACTGCAAGGGTAACTTAGGATCTTACTTTAATTATATGTAAAGGCAAATGTTTTTGTGTTAGTTTTGAATTGCTTAGAGAAGAGTCAGGGGCATAAGGACTGCCGATCAGGTTTTTTATTGCTGTCTCTATTATTATTGCTGGCGAGATTCTTTGTTTCTTTGACCTGGTGAGCATTGTCACCATAAGAAGTGAGGGGAAATCTGAAATAAGAAAGGTGTCACCAGAGCAGGACGTTAGTGAAAATCTTCCAATGAGGAACAAATCTTCTGGGTATGACTGTCTAAGATAAGAATTACCCTAATTTTATTGAGATTTCCTACAATTCCCTGTTTCACATCCAGGACAAGAAGTGAAAGGAAAGCTCCCCAGTGGGACATAGACAGCATAAAATAACCTAATAGGAGTTGTAACTATCCCCTGCTTTTTCCAAAATAAGCAACACAGTTTTGGCTATACTTACACTTTAGGTAACCTTCATACTAAGTAAAATAAAAGTAAATAATAAACTAGCATGGACTCTTATGCCGCGTACACACGATCATTTTTCGGCATGACATAATTCTTCGGGTTCTGAAAAACGAAATTTTTTTCCGAACATGCTGCATTTTTTAACGACGTTTTAAACTATGTCGTTTTTCGGGTTGTAAACAATGATCGTGTATGGGCTAAAACGACGTTAAAAACTCACGCATGCTCAGCAGCAAGTTATGAGACGGGAGCGCTCGTTCTGGTAAACCCACCGTTCATAATGGAGTAAGCACATTCATCATGCTGTAACAGACAGAAAAGCGCAAATCGTCTTTTTTTTATGCCGAAAAATGATCGTGTGTACGCGGCATTAGGCTTCATGTCCATGGACGTTTTTAAAAACGGGCTGTAAAGCTAGTACAGGCGCCAGGAAAAAAGTGGCGTTTTTAATTTTTTACACGTTTTGCATTGAATTCAATGCACGTTTTGCCGCGCTAGTTTTCAGAAAAACTCAGATTCCGATAAGCCCGCCGCCCATAGACCCCGACAACAAACGGCCAGGGTTGTCGGGAAGGGGCCCTTGTCCCCATCAAGGTGCTTTGGGGTGCCCCCCCTGCCCCAAAGCACCAATCCCCCCCCCCATGTTGAGGGCATGTAGCCTGGTATGGTGTAGGAGGGGGGGCTTGCTCGCCCCCCCTTCCTGACCTGCCTGACTGCGTGCTTGGACAAGGGTCTGGTATGAATCCTGGGGGAACCCCCATGCGTTTTTTTTTTCGGTGTGGGGGATTCCCCTTAAGATCCATACCAGACCGAAGGGCTTGGTATCATCCTGGGGGGAACCTCACGCAATTTTTTTTTTAATTTTCGCGGTGCGTCCCCTTCAAGATTCTCCGAACACGAGCTGCCCCGCAAGTCGGATCATCTTGATCCGACTTCTGGTGCGACCTCTATTCAAATCAATGGGCTGCCATAGGGAACCATTGATTTTGAATAGAGAAAGAAAAGCTTCGTTCAATTACGTTTTCCGGCATCTGACGTCTTTACAGCTCTAACGCTAGAGTTTCAGAAAGCACTGGTCCTGTTTTTTTTTGCAGCTTAAAAACGGCTCAGCCATTACCAGCTCAAAAACATCATGGTGGGCATGAGGCCATAGGCCAACACGGAGAGCTGTTTTTAAGCTGCAAAAAACGCTCAGAAAAATGTCTGTAAAAACGTCCGTGGACATGAGGCCTTATAAATATTTGTTTGTTGTCTTTAACTACTTGCCGACCTGCCGCCGTCGTTTTACAGGAAACCCAAAATACAAGGAGCAAACAATTAACTCTAATCAGAGGCAGTTGATGTGGAGGAGATTCATCCACCCAAAACCTTGTCAAATTTGAGACATGCGCCTAGGGTTCTGTGGCTGATTAAGGTGGTAATTAAATGGTGTCTTATCTGCATTAAAACAGCCTCAGGTTAATTCATAAATTCATATATTCTCGGATTTAAAGGGATCAGGTGGCAACCCTAGATGCGCTTCTATTCCTTCAATAACGATGATGATCTTCTGCTTCCCATGCTAGCTAAAATAGCAGCCTGGCAATTTAGAAACAACAGTTTTCTGCAATGAGAGATTCTCCTTGGTCAGCGTTACCGGTGCTGGCCAATGACCAGTCACCATTGTGAACATTATGATGTTATACCGCTCCCTGGCGTTATAGTGCATTTTATTTGTCGCAATAGTGAGGCTTCAGAAACAGCAGGTAGAGCAGGGGTAGGCAACCTCTGCCCTCCAGCTATTTTGAAACCTACAAGTCCCATGAGGCATTGCAAGACTGCTGTAATTGGTGGAAGATTATTATTGAAGGAGCTGCAGAAATTGTTCACCTTTTTATTTTTTGTGAAAGGGTGAAATAACCCTTTAAATAAAATGTATCTCTTTTATTAGTGTATCTATTGCAGCTTTATGTATGGTTCCACAGGGACAAAGACAAAGTGTTCTCATTGATCACCTTCGGAACTGTATTTCACAATACTCTATAGTTGAAGTCATACAATACCTTTGCAGATATAGAAGCAGTAGCCTCTGGTATGTATCCTGTCTCAGCTTTGTATGGGAAAGGTTAACCAGCCCATGCTTGTCTCCAGGTGACTTTGAATTTGAGTCAGTGGTGTCTTTAGAGAGCTGATAAGTGGTGATGTCACAGACAGAAGGAGAAATTAGTTGGGGCTTAGTGTTTAATGGACTGAATCCTTAGGCAAGATTGAAGTCTCCAGGTCACACAGTACAAACACAGACTGTTTACCACAGACACGCCGTAAACTACAAAGAAAATCAGAGAGAGTCGGCCATTACAAAACTGTTAAACAAAGAAAATATGTAGCGCTTAACACATATATAAACCAAAAAAAAACAAAACAAAACAAAAACAAAAACAAAAGCAATAGTGTATGTTAAAACACCATAGGTGCACTTGAAGTGTCCTTTGAAATAATATAAAGTCCACAGGGGTCAATACAGTGACTTGAGTGAGAATAATCCACCACCATAGGATAAGTTGGAGAGGCTTACCAGATAAATAGTGACCACATTAGGTGTACACCTATTGGTCAACTATAGCTTAAGGTTTAGACGCTGTTCTCACAAGGACTCAGAAAAGGTGAATATCAAAGGTGACCGATCGTTTTGAAGAATCAGACTTAAGGTTTTTCCTCTTCATCACAATGCATTCAGCCAGAGACATAACTCGGAAAGTCCAATGGCAAAGAAAAATAGAGCAGACATAGTATAACTCTGATAAAAAAGTTTTACTTGAATAAACAAAAAATAGTACACTCACATTTGATATGACCAATCATGGGCGAAAACAATTTATATAGGCAGTAGGGTCAATCACTTTGGGAAGTGATTGACCCTACTGCCTATATAAATTGTTTTCGCCCATGATTGGTCATATCAAATGTGAGTGTACTATTTTTTGTTTATTCAAGTAAAACTTTTTTATCAGAGTTATACTATGTCTGCTCTATTTTTCTTTGCCATTGGACTTTCCGAGTTATGTCTCTGGCTGAATGCATTGTGATGAAGAGGAAAAACCTTAAGTCTGATTCTTCAAAACGATCGGTCACCTTTGATATTCACCTTTTCTGAGTCCTTGTGAGAACAGCGTCTAAACCTTAAGCTATAGTTGACCAATAGGTGTACACCTAATGTGGTCACTATTTATCTGGTAAGCCTCTCCAACTTATCCTATGGTGGTGGATTATTCTCACTCAAGTCACTGTATTGACCCCTGTGGACTTTATATTATTTCAAAGGACACTTCAAGTGCACCTATGGTGTTTTAACATACACTATTGCTTTTGTTTTTGTTTTTGTTTTGTTTTGTTTTTTTTTTGGTTTATATATGTGTTAAGCGCTACATATTTTCTTTGTTTATATTGTGTTTTGCTAAATTGATCACTTAGTTATGTTGGCTGCTTTAGTGTTTTAGTAGCGCGGTGAGTGTATATACTCAGGTATTTACCAATTTTTTCTACATTACAAAACTGTTTACCCAGAAATGTGAGCCTCTGTTTAGTAACACTTTGCCTTTAAGTGAATGTGACTGGTATTGATACAACTAAACTGGGTACATTGACCATGCCTACTAGCTGGCATATAGTGAAAAATACCAATTATACCTCAGACAGGAGGCTCATATCTTATGCATTAATCTTTCTTTATTAATGCTCACAGCAGAAACAAAACTGATCAGTATTCACGCTTTTCTAAAAATAACATGAAACAGAAAAGCTGAAACTTGAAAACTAGAAAGAAACTACGTTTCCCAGCAGTCCTTGGGTCTGTGACCCCCTCACTCTGGCCTCTGCATATAAGGACTGCTCCTCCCCTTCCTATTCCTCTTTCTTTCTGCTCACAGGAGAGATAAGTATTGCACTGCTGCTAGTTATCTGTGAGGTGTTTTAATTTTGCTTTTACTTTTACTTGTACAAAACCTGTGTAACCTTATTATAACTTATTATTATAACCTAGTGCTTATTACTGAACATTGTTCGTTTATATAACATCTAACAGGTGTAGTACACCTCTCTCTGGCAGGCCCCCTCCTTCCCATAGGTCAGGATCTGAGGTGGTGATTTATCATCACCCAGTTACTTAGCATTCTATAACTGCACTGCCAGAAGGCAATGTCTGAGGACCGCTCTGTCCCCTTGAAGGGACCTGAAGTGCCTCTGGAGCCATCATGCATGCTTAACGCTGCACAGATTCAGGACCTGGTAGCCAGGTCTGTGCAAGCTGCCATGGCAGCCGTGGCGTTACCCTCGGGTTCACAACAAACCCCCAGGGTTGCCCCCACCGTAATTGAAGAACCTCTAGTAAAAAGAGGGAAATCCTCCCAAAAGATGAAGCATTTGGCTCATATCGAGGACTCCCCGGCAGGGGAAGCAAACAATGTGCACAAGGCTCTCCCTCACCCGGATTGCCACCCCACGCACCCACCGGACCCCTTTCAACCCCTGAGCCTCAGGGAGTCATGCATGAGGCGTACATCCGCCAGGCGGAACAAACCGGACTCCTACGTACTCGACTCAGACGATATTTCGTCTGACGAGTCCTCAGAAGCCGGATTCTCGGGGTCCGAGTACGATGACAATGATGATATGGGTGCTGGGTCAATGGCGATCCCACACGACGCCAAACCTGATATTCAGGGCAATACAATCACAGACGCTCTGGGAGAACCTCTCTTCCATCCAGATGCCATATCTCACCCGCGGTCGGGAGATTGGGCTCCCCTGCCCCACGTGTCCCAATACGTGGAACTCTGGACCCGCAGATCGCTGGATAGAGCTAACCGAAATAAATTGCGGGCGGAATGCCCACGCCCTTCCCTACCCAGTAAGGTGGCATGTACACCAGACATTGATCCCGTCTTATCTAAGTACCTGGCCAAATCAGGGAAATTCCCCAAGAAGGGGATAGATCGCTCATTCAGGAGCATCCAGGACCGGGTCCTCGACATGTTGGGCCCACTGACAAAAATCCTTAACTTGTCTGAGCAAACAGCTGCCTCAGCACAAGAGGTTGATGTGCAACAACTTCGGGGGTGGGCCCAGAGGGCCATATGCCTTTTAGGTAACGCCAACACGGCATGCTCCACGGAGCGCAGACGCTCCATCCTCATGCGCCTGGATCCACAACTGGCCCACCTGGCGGAGACCGAACCGGGACCTTCTGCTGAAGGCCTACTATTTGGGGACTCCCTTGTTAGGGACATTAACAAATTCGTTGGACTATTCAATAGTCTCGACTAAGCTCAATCGTCCCTCAAAAGGGCAGGCAACCAAAAGGTTTTTGCTAGGGCCGGCAGAGGTAGGGGCCGCTCTGCCGGCCGAGCTGGTTACTCCAGACCATTTAATAGGGCTCCCGCCCAGCAACATTACGCTCAGACTCCTGCCTCCTATACCACGGTGGCACAACCCGCACCGTTCTTTCCACCACGTGGCAGACCATGGAGAGGACGTGGGAGCAGAGGTGACCCCAGATCCCGTCCATACTCCGGTAAGTCCTCTTCTGACTCCAAGTTTTTCCACCTCTGTAGGGGGAAGACTACGTTTTTTTATCCACGCCTGGTCTGCGATTACGGCAGACGCATGGGTGATAAACACAGTCACAGGGTTCCAGATAGAACTGTTGTCCTGCCCTCAACTGGGCATTATTCCCCCCCCCCCCATTCGTTTCACTGCTCAGAACATTGCACTCATAGACAACGAGTTGGGAGAACTGATTTCCAAACAAGCAGTGCTCGAGGTAGACCCTCTCCCTGGGGTTCATAAGCAGTCTTTTTATAGTCAAAAAGAAGGGGGAGGTTACCGCCCCGTGATAAATCTCCGGGCCCTGAATCAAAACGTCACATACCGTCACTTCAAGATGGAGGGTATCCATTGCCTCCGAGACCTCCTCCACCCGGGGGATTGGCTGGCAAAGGTGGACTTAAAAGATGCATATCTCACAGTCCCCGTACATCCGGAGTCACAACACCTACTCCGATTCAAATGGTGGGATCGCACGTGGCAGTTTACATGCCTACCGTTCAGGCTGTCATCGGCCCCATGGTGCTTCACCAAATTACTCAAGCACGTGGTAGCCGCGTTGCGGAGCAGGGGCGTTCGTCTGATTATTTACCTAGACGATATCCTTATCATTGCGAACTCAAAATCTCAGACCCACGTAGGCTGGACCGTACGTCTCCTGCAGGACCTAGGCTTCCTCATCAACATGGAGAAGTCTATTCTAGCACCATCCCAGAGCATGGAGTTTCTCGGTTTCCTGGTAGATACCAACCAGGCGGTCTTGCGTTTACCCAAGGCAAAACTTGCTCTGATCCGCAAAGAGATCAGAGCAGTACTGCGCAAGCAATCCCTATCTTTACGGGTATTAGCCAGAATAGTGGGCCTCCTGGCCGCATCCATACAGGCCGTCTTCCCGGCCCCTCTCCATTACAGAGCCCTTCAACGCCTCAAAATCCTTCACCTGAGACAAGGTCTCCGTTATGCAGACGAGATTCCACTCTCCGCAGAGGCCAGGACGGAACTGAAGTGGTGGCTCGGTCATGCCGTCGATTGGAACGGCAAGACAATCTTCAATTCCTATCCGGACGTCGTCTTAGAATCCGACGCAAGTGGGGCGCTCGATTCGGAGAGATTTCAACAGGAGGGATCTGGTCAGTCAGGGAATCCTTCCTACACATCAATGCCCTAGAGCTACTAGCTGCCCTCTTCGCGGTTCAGAGTTTTCTCTCGAAGAGATCAAACTGTTGCGTATTGCTACGCATGGACAACATTTCAGCGGTACAATACGTCAACCGTTTGGGGGGCACCAGGTCCAAAATTTTGGCGGATATCGCCAAGGCATTATGGCACTTCTGCCTGGCCAGGAATATCGTCCCCATGGCGGAGTACATTCCGGGATCCTCCAATATCGTGGCGGACTGGAACTCCAGATACATTACCGATTCCAGCGAGTGGCGGCTAGACCGCTCGACCTTCATCAGTATCATCCATCTCTGGGGACCACTGTCCATAGACTTGTTCGCCTCCAGACTCAACCATCAGTTGCCCCAATTCTTCAGTTGGAGGCCGGACCCAACGGCAACAGCGGTGGATGCTTTCCGCCAATCCTGGACGGGGGGGGACGCATTACGCGTTTCCACCATTCCAGCTGATATGCCGGACCTTATTGCAGATCGCTACCCAGGGAGCCAAGGTGGTGTTGATTGTGCCCTGGTGGCCAACACAACCGTGGTTTCCTCTTCTGTTGGAAATGGTAATCGACCTTCCCAGGGTCTTGCCCTCGTTTCCAGTCCTCCTTTCACACCCGTCCAAAGACATACACCCGCTAATTTCAGACGGCTCTCTGACCCTCCTAGCCTGCCTGGTCTCAGGATGCCAGACGCTGACGGAGGCCTTTCACAGTCAGCTAGAGAGCTTCTCGCCCTGGGCCCCCGGGACTCGATCGGCGTATAGGTCAGCCTGGGGAATCTGGGTGCGTTGGTGTAGTCAACGACAGGCTGATCCGATACATACCCCTGTAGCACTTATAGTGAACTTCCTGGCGGAGGCTTTTGATACCGGTAGAGCGTACAGCTCCATTAACGTGTATCGATCAGCTATTTCGGCTTACCATCACCCTGTGGATGCCTTGCCGGTGGGTAGACACCCTCTCATTTGCAAACTAATGAGAGGTATCAAGTTTAAACGACCTCCTCGTCCCAAATACCTATCAACCTGGGACGTATCCAGGGTCCTAGACATGCTATCCACGTGGGATGACAATGAGGACTTGTCTCTCAAACATCTCACGTACAAACTTACGATCCTCCTCTGTCTTATCTCGGTCAAAAGGGTTTCAGATGTTAGAGCACTGGATATTTCCAGGCGACAATTTTCGCCCCTAGGAGTTAGGTTCTCGGTCGTGCGTAGGACCAAGACCGGCATTCAGTCGGTATTCTATACTTTCTTTTCGGATCGTCCGCGCTTATGTGTCGTCAAGTGCCTGCAGGCCTATGAAACGCGTACCGCCGAACTTCGTTCTCCATCTTCGCCCCAATTATTGGTTTCCTACGTCCAACCTCATCGCCCGGTGACTTCTGCCACTCTAGCGCGCTGGGTCAGGTCGACTATGGACATGGCGGGTATAGATACCACTAAATTCGGCGCACACTCCACTAGAAGTGCAATGGCTACTAAGGTGGTCTCGGCCGGGGGATCTCTGTCAGATCTTCTACTGGCGGCGGACTGGTCCTCGGAGACCGTTTTCCGCTCCTTTTACTTCAGACCGGAAACACATGTGTCTATGGCCGCTTTGGGGTAATCTGATGTATATTGTCTTCATTTTCTGTAAGAAATGCTAGCTTTGAACTTGCATAAGATATGAGCCTCCTGTCTGAGGTATAATTCGAGATTTTCCTAGCTTGTGACGGAAAATATTGATTATATGAAGACAGGAGGCGAGTATCTTCCCTCCCTACCCTACCCTATTATGGTTCCTTCTACTCTCTTACAGGATACTGAACACGTTCGACTGCGTTCAGGAAGGTCGAAGACACGTTCCTTCTAACATGGTTTTGTTTCCAAAGGCCCGGTTGGCCGTAGAAGCTGTCGGTTGGTCCCCGTTGGGACGAATGTTACCCCGCGTACAACGGAACGTCTGGGATTCAGAAAAGGCCGGCCAGCCGAAGTCCGAAGTGAGTTGGGGGACCCAGAGACTGGTGAATCATTTTCAATTCGTTTGGAAGTTCGCATGAAGAAAGAGGAATAGGAAGGGGAGGAGCAGTCCTTATATGCAGAGGCCAGAGTGAGGGGGTCACAGACCCAAGGACTGCTGGGAAACGTAGTTTCTTTCTAGTTTTCAAGTTTCAGCTTTTCTGTTTCATGTTATTTTTAGAAAAGCGTGAATACTGATCAGTTTTGTTTCTGCTGTGAGCATTAATAAAGAAAGATTAATGCATAAGATACTCGCCTCCTGTCTTCATATAATCAATATTTTCCGTCACAAGCTAGGAAAATCTCGAATTATACCTGCTACAGACATGAGATAGCAGCGTAAACCCGCAAAGCATGCACAGAGCATGAATTTGTAATGCCAGTGTTATGTCACGGAGCAATAGTATTATAAATATTAATAATGATTACCTTGATAATTTATAAATCTGTATGCTTCAGTAACAAATAATATGCATCGTATATACAGAGAGGCCAAAAAAATGTATGCATACTTCCAGAGGCGTAACTAGAGCCCCAAGGGCCCCATTTTTTTTTTTACCATTTTATTTATTTATTTCGTTTTTTTTTTTTTTTTCTCTTTATAATTTTTTACATATTTTTGGGACCCCTGTTGGGGGGCTTTGGTGAAATATCAGGAATCTATACCCCTGATGTCTTACTTTTGAGACAGAGAAAAAGACTGAGGACAGATTCATCAGTCCCTTCCTTTGCAGCCTCAGCTGCACAGAATGAATAAAAAGGAATAACTCTGTACAGAGCTTCCTGTTCACTCATTAATTGCAGCATAGTAAATTTACTATGCTGCAGGGAGCCTTGATGGGGCCTGCAGCTTATACATGTATTTGCAAATGCATGCAACTAAACCCCTGTTTTTAACCCACTGTTAGACAGGTGAATTTGGTTGGTTGCTGACTGGTTGGTAAGTTGAGCTTGGAAATTCTTTGTTTGTTTTTTGACGTGTGTTCGCCCTTCCAGTGCTCCTTGCTGTGAAGACCAGTTATAGGTAGAGGCAGTGACCTTTTTTGTATAGTAAATTTACTATGCCTCTGCCTTGTGACCCCAAATACTGTCTGTTGGGGCTGGTGGAACAAATGTCAGCAATTAGAGCGAGGAAAATTCTCATCTCCCTGCTACTGTATTACGCTTGTAAGGCTATCACAATGCACTGGAAAAAATTGTCTCCCCCCTCTATCGAATACTGGAAGAGCCTAGTGAATGCCAGTTTACCCATTTATAAATCTACCTACTCGGGCAGGGGCTGCCCACAAAAATTTGAGAAGGTATGGTCCTGTTGGCTAGACAATGCTACCACGGCAACTGATATTGTAAGCACTTCCTAGATTAATGATGTAATTTTGATCTGTTTAGGCAATGACCCAATTTTTGCCCAGCTTACATCATGCTGTTGACATTATGTTGAGCACTGTTCATCCTGTATTGAACCTCTCTCCATATTGGGGTTGTAGTCTTAATAAGTTGTTTGTGTTATCTGTTGTGCCCTATTGCGGTCTGATCACGCAATGGGTGACTGGCCCCTGTGTGGGCAACTGTTCGGCCCCTGCGTGGGCTATTCTTGTATAACAATGAAAACCGTAAAAAAAAAATTATTAAAAAATAATAATAATTACTATGCCTTAGCTATGAATTAATAAAAAAAAAATACAGAGTTAGTGATCGGAACCTATATTCTTTAAGGCAAAGAAAGGGTCGGTAAATCACACGATAATGTCACAATAGTGAGGCAGCAGGAACAGCAGGTAGAGCAGGGGAAGGCAACCTCAGCCTTCCAGCTGTTTTGAAACCTACAAGTCCCATGAGACATTGCAAGACCCTAATCACAGGCACAACTCCTAGAGACAGAGGCATGATGGGATTTGTAGTTTCACTACAGCTGGAGGGACCCGAGGTTGCCTACCCCTGAGTTAGAGATGCCAATGTCCTTAATTTCCATCCTGCAGCCGCTGAATGTCTGCGGGAGGGAGAGGAGGAGACGTGGGCATACATGGAGGGATCCGTTATTCTTAATGCCATTGCCTTCCTATCCAGCTGTACAGGGAGGCTGCACGGAATGGCAATGGCGACCTCTGCAACCCCTGTACGTACACCCCTGTACACTTCAACAGCTGTTATCTATGCTCTTTAGTAAAACCTGAATTGAATGATGGCAGCAATGTGTAGTATTATGTTTCCCCTAAATATGTCAGTACTCGCACCATTGTTGATGTCATCAAGTGACCGTCAGGAGAGAGTCAAAGAAAATAAGCATTTTTACTTCCAGCAAGATGGCACACCACCACACTACTACTGAGATTCTGAGAACCTATATTGATAACATTCTGCCAGAACGTCGGATAGGATGCATAGGTGCTGTTGAATTCCCCCCCATGTTGCCTGGATTTCTATCTGTGTGGAACACTAAAGGAATGTGGTGTACTGTAGAAAACCACCTACACTGATTTCACCATGGGAAGAAATTAAAACATTATGCAGAGCAATTCCTGTGAACACTCTGCCAAAATCAAAAGTATGGATGCTAATGGTGACCACTTTTATGCACCTAATGTGACTTCATAATTCAAACATGACTTACGGCAGGAATACATGATAGGAAAATCAGGCGAAAACTTCCGTTCTGTGAACGATCGGCAGATTTTCTACTTGTTGATGCCCAGCATCGATATTGTGAACGAAAAAGACAGATTGAAAAATTGTGTCGTATCGTTTGCGAACAAACAATATTCTATTCCTTGGTGTGAAGGTTGTCCGTAAAACATCTCTTGAACATTATCACGCATGAGCGGAACTAGTAGATGATCCCACTTGTACGTGAGATGTCATCATGACTTATAAAAATCGATTGCTCTTTTTATGTTTTTTTTAGATTGGTTATTGTTGACGACGATTAAGACCAACAAACGCTATTTCGTTGGTTGGCGGTCAAGCTACCGTGTATTCCTGCTATTATAGCTACCCTTTGATGTTTTAAACAAATCTAGTAATAACATTTTTATGCATATATTTGTATACAGCTGTCCAGCAAAACATACAGTGCGGAAAATAAGTATTTGAACACCCTGCTATTTTGCAAGTTCTCCCACTTGGAAATCATTGAGGGGTCTGAAATTGTCATCGTAGGTGCATGTCCACTGTGAGAGACATAATCAAAAAAAAAATTCCAGAAATCACAATGTATGATTTTTTTTAATATTTTTTTGTATGATACAGCTGCAAATAAGTATTTGAACACCTGAGAAAATCAATGTTAATATTTGGTACAGTAGCCTTTGTTTGCAATTACAGAGGTCAAACGTTTCTTGTAGTTTTTCACCAGGTTTGCACACACTGGAGGAGGGATTTTGGCCCACTCCTCCACACAGATCTTCTCTAGATCAGTCAGGTTTCTGGGCTGTCGCTGAGAAACACAGAGTTTGAGCTCCCTCCAAAGATTCTCTATTGGGTTTAGGTCTGGAGACTGGCTAGGCCACGCAAGAACCTTGATATGCTTCTTATAGAGCCACTCCTTGGTTATCCTGGCTGTGTGCTTCGGGTCATTGTCATGTTGGAAGACCCAGTCTCGACCCATTTCAAAGCTCTAACTGAGGGAAGGAGGTTGTTGCCCAAAATCTCGCAATACATGGCCCCGGTCATCCTCTCCTTAATACAGTGCAGTCGCCCTGTCCCATGTGCAGAAAAACACCCCCAAAGCATGATGCTACCACCCCCATGCTTCACAGTAGGGATGGTGTTCTTGGGATGGTACTCATCATTCTTCTTCCTCCAAACACGGTTAGTGGAATTATGACCTAAAAGTTCTATTTTGGTCTCATCTGACCACATGACTTTCTCCCATGACTCCTCTGGATCATCCAAATGGTCATTGACAAACTTAAGACGGGCCTTGACATGTGCTGGTTTAAGCAGGGGAACCTTCCATGCCATGCATGATTTCAAACCATGACGTCTTAGTGTATTACCAACAGTAACCTTGGAAACGGTGGTCCCAGCTCTTTTCAGGTCATTGACCAGCATCTCCCGTGTAGTCCTGGGCTGATTTCTCACCTTTCTTAGGATCATTGAGACCCCACGAGGTGAGATTTTGCATGGAGGCCCAGTCCGAGGGAGATTGACAGTCATTTTCTAATGATTGCTCCAACAGTGGACCTTTTTTCATCAAGCTGCTTGGCAATTTCCCCGTAGCCCTTTCCAGCCTTGTGGAGGTGTACAATTTTGTCTCTAGTGTCTTTGGACAGCTCTTTGGTCTTGGCCATGTTAGTAGTTGGATTCTTACTGATTGTATGGGGTGGACAGGTGTCTTTATGCAGCTAATGACCTCAAACAGGTGCATCTAATTTAGGATAATAAATGGAGTGGAGGTGGACATTTTAAAGGCAGACTAACAGGTCTTTAAGGGTCAGAATTCTAGCTGATAGACAGGTGTTCAAATACTTATTTGCAGCTGTATCATACAAATAAATAGTTAAAAATTCATAAATTGTGATTTCTGGATTTTTTTATTTTTATTATATCTCTCACAGTGGACATGCACCTACGATGACAATTTCAGACCCCTCCATGATTTCCAAGTGGGAGAACTTGCAAAATAGCAGGGTGTTCAAATACTTATTTTCTGCACTGTAAGTTGGGCATACATGCTTGAACACCAGCTTATTCCTTCTGAATGGGAAGAAAAGCAAGCCATGGGTGGCCCTATCATCACCACTAAGCTTGACAGACTTCAATAAAAAATGTAAGGAGTCTAGTAGAAAATTGTTGGTCAAACAGGTTCTGCATACAATTGAATGAAGCCAGTTACCGCTCAAGTATTCAGACCGCTGCAGGTGCTGTGTCTGTCTACAGCCAGCAGGGGAGATTTCTCCATCCAGACTGCTTAGTCTTTTACCCCAGAGAGCAGGGCCGGGACAAGGGGTGGGCAGGAGGGATGGCTGCCCCTGACACAATGGTTTATTGCAGGGATGGGGGGCACCCTGACCCTAACCCTAAGGAAAAGGAGGGGTGCAGTTTGGCATCTTTGCTCTGGGCGCTGGATGAACTTGTTCCGGCACTGTCAGGAAGCATCCAGATGTTTGCCCCAAAAAAGTACCAGCAGCCATTGAGTGCATGCACTGGTGTTTCTGCACATGTAGATTTGGCTGTTTGTAGTCACTTCACCAGGATGGACGCCTGCTGCGATGTGTACTTATCTTAGCAGTTCACTTTGGCTTACTTACCTTTTGCTGTCTCCAGCTTGTTCTGATCTCTGTCTACCTAATCTTCAAGAACAACTATGCCCACCAGCTGCTGCAACACTTCCTGTCTCTGACCATCCTGTGCCATGCCAAATTTGCTTCTTCAGATCCACTTTTTGGTGTCCTCAGTCTTCCTAAATTATCCTGAGGAAATGTCTGGGGTCCCTTCCTTCAAAGGCCCTGGAAAGACTGGTGCTGTTCAATTCTGTAACCAAGAGTAGCTTGTGCTTGGCACTGGAAGTCTTGAACCCCAACTACCCCACCATGAACTCAAAATGTTATGTTGTATACTATGATGCAATGTTTGCAGGCCTACAATTTGTACCCTTAGTTATATCTCATCAGGTCCAATTCAGTGTGAATGTGTGCACAATAAAGACAGTTACATTCAATAAGTGCATTCTTTCAATAATGAGTACACAAAAAAAGGGTAATTTACTAAACGAATATAGGCTGTTCACGTAGCAAAGTGAATTTTTACTTCGTGAGCACATTTTCACTTAGTTTAGAGAATGAGGTGAAGCTCTACTGACGTCAACCA
Organism: Rana kukunoris; assembly: GCA_029574335.1. NCBI lineage: Eukaryota > Metazoa > Chordata > Amphibia > Anura > Ranidae > Rana > Rana kukunoris. The sequence continues at coordinate 223,715,779 of CM056049.1, forward strand.
TCCAATCATGTGCAAGCAAAAATATTTTTCCTTCCACGTGATTGGATAATCTTTGCTAAGTGAATATTCACCACATTCACTAAGGTAAGTAAAAATCCCCTTTGCTAAGTGAACAGATAATATATTCCTTTAATCAGGCCAAATTTGTGTATTTATTATTTAAAGGATAAGATCACCTTTGAACATGTTACATGTTCCAACCATTTCTAGGGTGAAACATGTAACATGTTTCAGCATTTACAGCCCCACTCCTCCTCCAAGCTGATGGCTTGTAGTTCTCAATGAACTGAGAGGGCACTGGTGACAGTCCTTTGTAGTCCATTGATCTTCCTGTTCTCAGGTAACTGTCTGCATGTATGATGTGCAAGAAGACAGCGATCCTGAGAGTCTGCAGGAGCCTAAGATTGCATTGCGATCTGCTGAGCATGGCTGAAATGCTCTGCAGGCTCCTTAGAAGAAAAAATATATAAATATATGAAAATTTTTCTACCTGCAAAAAAAGTGCATTTTTTTTTTTCAAATGGTGGACTTATCCTTTGGAATGCACCTGTTGAATGTACCCGTCTTCATTGTGCACACACTCACACTGAAATTAACCTGAAGTGAGATGATCTTTCCATACAAGACTATTTTTAAATGAAGCCCCCCTTTGCAGCCAAAGCCCAAGTGAGAAAGCAATCTTTTATATTAAAGAAGTAGTAAACCCCAAAACAAAAATAGAATATTTTGCTGCTTTCCAAACCTTAAAGTGGCGACAGCATTTGTTTTTTTGTTTTTTAGGCTTTTTACTTTTATTTTTCATCTGGAGATCTGACAAGTAACACACGTCCTGTCGCTCCACTCTATGGACACAGCTTTTGGACAGCAGAATTGTCAATCTAGGGCAGGGGTGCCCAACCTTTTGTAGAGCGAGGGCCACTTAAGCAACTTGGTAACCAGTCACGGGCCACAATGAGCGAAGCGGTCAGATGACAGGTCACGGCCACTCTATAGGCCCTCCGATCCGCCCAGGCAAAAGGGAATGAATTCCCTTCTGTTTTTCGGATTGGAGGTAGGCAGGCGTAAACAGACATCTGTCACTCTATAGAGGTAAAATGAGAGTCCCATTTGGTCGGGCTAATCGTGTGAAAAGGGCCTAAGACTGCTTTCACACTGATGTGCTGCGGTTTACCCACAGTGCACCTGTGTCTGACCTGCGGGTTAGCTGAACTTTGCCATAGACTCCACCTGTGGCAAAAGCCGGCGCTGTAGAGGAAGCATTGGTTTATGGGGCTCTGCTCCGCAGCTGCTTCATTCCTCTACCACCAGCTTCATTCACAACACTGATGCTGTTGTATGGCAGGTGGCAACCTGCGATCTGGGCTTGCCAACCTATCATTCCAGAGCAGGAGGTCGCGGGACACATCAGATGGCTCCGCGGGCCACATGTGGCCCCCGGGCCACTGGTTGGCCACCCCTGATCTAGGGAGAGGGTAGTGTTTGATACACTTGCAGATTTAGATGGACATGACTAAAGGATTAAATAAAATAATTCCATTAACTGCTGTTTTAGATGGATAGCTTGGTTTATTAAATGGAGTTGAAAAACAGCAGACTGGCCGATCAACAGGTGAAAGTAAAGGGTAAAAAAAAAAAAAAAATGAGTGCTGTTATCCCATCTAAGAGTTTGGTAAGCTGCAATGTATTAAAGAACTTTATAACTAAAGGCATTTTTTATATTTTTTCGGAAAGTGGAGATAGGTTAAAACATCTGTAAGGTCTTTTGATAATTTTGCCCGTTAGGAAGATGCATTGTCTCTGTTATCATCAAAAGTGGTCGTAAAAGAAAATCTTGGGGTGTCCCCAGAACAGTAATAGAGGGAAATTCTTCCAATTGGGACAGTAGTTCTGGTGACCGGGGGGGGGGTATTTATTTGCAGGGATTTCCTCTTACTTCCTGTTTTTGTTAAAGACAAGAAGTAAAGATAAATCTCCCCAGTGGGACACAGATGGCAAAAAAAACTGAGAGGGACTATAACCTTCCCTTACTCTATCCAAAATGAAAAAAGTTGTGCTTTTAAATGCCTGTTTTGGGGTTAATTACTTCTTTAAGAACAAGCACATGGGCCCTGCAGGTTATGTGTTTTTGCATATTTGCCTTACATGCAAAGTGTATTAAACTCTTGATGGATCATCATAAGTGTACAAGGTAGAGAGCAGTGTTCAGGGCTATGTGGAATTCTGCTAAACAGGTGGTTCTTATATTTACATACAGTATAACATGATCCCCAGCAACATATTATACTTCAGCTGTGCTACTCTGTAGCTACAGTATGTGTATAAATAGTTCATGATTGTTTTTATAGAGTTCAACGTAGATTACAATGTTGAACTCTATAAAAATGAATGGGTTAGTAAAAAATAAAAATTTCTCTCTACTTTGCCCATTCCTAATACAGTACCATAATACAGTACCTATATTTTCAGATGCCACTAATTTCCTACACTCATTTACTGTATTTTTTGCTCCATAAGACGCATTTTCCCCCTCCCACAAAATGGGGGGAAATCTCTGTGCATCTTATGGAGAAAATATTGACCAGGCCTCTCCCCCATCGGTTCAGGAGATATTCACTTTCCATGCAGCCGATTGGATGCGATGTGAATGCCCAGCTGAAGGTCCAGCAGACGCTGCCGGACCTTGTCAGGAAGAACATGTCATCGCGGCTCCGGCCACTCACATCGCCGGAGCCGCGAACCTGGGAGAACCCAGAAGAAATGCAGAGGGCAAAATGTCAGCTCCCTCTGCGTGGACCAGGCTGTGATACAGGGAACTCATTCTAAAGTAAGTATTTCATAATGAGCTAGTATGTGGTGCATACTAGCTCATTATATATTTGACTTTACAGGTTTTTTTTTTACATTTGCGGGTATACAACCGCTTTAACATGCGGTCTCATGCTCCTCCTAAGCCCATGCAAAGGCAACGTCGCATTGCCTCCAATCGCAGTGCCGCTAGCCCAACGTGGGGCTGTGTCGTGGGGGTCTGCTGTCCCCAATCATGGTCATCCCCATGTCGTTTCTGGGGACGCCTTCCTCCTGGGCTGCTGCGAACCAATAGGGGCATGACGGAGGCTGGGCCAACTGCCAGAATGAGTGGGACGGGCGTTGAGAAATAGCTGCCTACCTGGCTGGCTGTGGGGGGACGAGAGCGTTAAGCGGCGTGTGTGTTTATAATGCTGAAATCTTTTCTTACCATTTCAATATATTTGCTTGTATTATGACAGTGGTGTGTGCATACTGTGCTATATATCTACAGGAACATGGGAGACATCCTGCTACAGATCTACACTATATGGCCTTATAAGATCCAATTACTCGCTCATCAGATTATACTCACATAAACACTAGTGTATCTTTATTTATTATAGGAATATTTACCACTGGCTAACGTACATTTTATTTGCCAGGCTTCTGTATGGGTCAAAATATTTTTTTTCTTGTTTTCCTCCTCTAAAACCTAGGTGTGTCTTATGGTCAGGTGCATCTTATGAAGTGAAAACAGTACATAAAATTAAGGAGTAGAGGATTAATGTTAGTATAGTCTATGATTTCCGACACACACAGGAGGTTAAATTACGAAGGTGTGAATGCTCACGCAGAAAATGTAGGAGGAATTTGAATTCTACTGTGACTGTCCTATGAGTCTGCAGGATCCCTGACTGCCTGTCTGGACAGTGCTGATTGTCCCTGTGCTGATCACATGCACCCTTCCAAGGAAAAAGACTGTTTAGCAAAACACACCAAACTGAGCATGTGCAGAGTGCCCCCCGAGGCTCTGTTGTATCAGGATTGGGGACAGTGGAAGAATGGGAGGATCAGAGAATGTAGGATCAAACAACCTTTTTACACAATGCGGAAGTTTAACTCCTTAGGTTCCACAGTAAGTATAACAAGCATTTACAGGATATAGAAACTGATTTTTCTGTTGTGGGTTTAGTATCACTTCAAATGCAAGAGTAAATACTGCATATACATACAGGAAGGGAAGTCACTATTTTTCTGTAGTACAAGAGAAGAGACCCACTAGTGAAGTTTTGTGTCTATACCGTCCGTGAGATCTGTGTAGCACCATCTTGAATAGGTTGCTAGGAAACCTAGATAAGTTTAATTGTGTTGAAATAGAAACGACACATATGTGAGGAGTGAAGAGCGATGCGCACCTCGATATAATGTGGCATGGAAGTTTTTCCCCGGGTGGGGTTTTTTAGCAGCGAAAATTTCAACAAGTATAAAATATATATTAAAATAATTTATTAATTATGTACATTAGGACACAATCATGACAATAAAAATTAGAATCTCCAGTTACAAAGAAATATATTATTAATAAAATACATAAACACAATTGCAAACACAATATTCCTTTAGAGCCGGTTCACACAGCCGCGGTACGACTTCGGGGGCAAATCTGCAAGTCGTCCTATAGACGACTTCAGAGGTGACCTGCAAAACGACTTCTGTATAGAAGTCAATGCAGGTCGCCCCGAGCCACCCCCAAACCTTTTTCTAAGTCGGAACAACTTGCGTCGCTCCTATTAGAACGGTTCCATTGCATTGAATGGGACGCGACTCTCAGCCGCTTGACGAGTCGCCCCAGTGTGAACCGGCTCTTAGGAACTCAACATATACAGATGTCCTTGTTATGTACAACTTGTATTTATAATGTTGTGTTTGCAAATGTGTTTATGTATTTTATTAATAATATATTTCTTTGTAACTGGAGATTCTAATTTTTATTGTCATGATTGTGTTCTAATGTACATAATTAATAAATTATTTTAATATATATTTCTATACTTGTTGAAATTTTCGCTGCTAAAAAACCCCACCTGGGGAAAAACTTCCATGCCAGTTTAATTGTGTTTGGTTCTGTAATCAGTGGAGTAGTTTGTGATTGCTTTGGGTTCTGCAAGTAGCAGATTTGATTGCTTTCCCCTGGAGGATTCCTAAAATAGAATTGGTTGGTGGGAGGCACTATGGACATTTATGCTGTCTCAGCCAATTCTTGGGGGGTGCCCAGTAGGTGGCTGGAGAGTGCATAAATAGTCTGGGACTTGACACAGCCCTTGTCACAGCATCTTGTCCAGGAGAAGAGATTCCTTGCCTGAAGGGTTGTTTCTCTTCTGGGCAGCTCAGCTGACATTTTTGCCTGTGACAGAGCTGGGGGCCTGTTCTTCAAAAATCTCAAAAGCTAAGCAAGGGATTTCACAGGGGATCTGGTCTGGAAGATTCACTGAGAAATGATAAACCTGATATTGGAAGGAGGCATCCAAGTATCCATGGACATTGTGAGTAAAGACTTGAGTGAAGGATCCTAGTGACTGTTGCTGCTGCTTACCTGACATCAATACTAGTGCTTGCCTGGCCTGCAACATTTCTAAGGGGGTCTTGGTGCTGTCCATAACTTTTTGGACCTTTACTAGAAGAACTGTCCTGAGAAGTAGTAACATAGTGAAGAGTGTCCTTAATTTAGCATTGTCGGTTCAAATGCCAACCATGGCACTACATGTATGGAGTTTGCATGTTCTCCCTGTGCTTGTATGAGTTTCCTCCTACACTCCAAAGACGTGCTGGCAGGTTATTTGGCTCCTGTCTAAATTGGCCCTAGCATGTGTATATATGAATGTGAGTTAGGAACTGTAAAGATTGTAAGCTTCTTCTGAGCACTGACTGATGTGAATGTACAATATAAATGTAAAGTGCTGCATAAATTGATGGTGCTATCTAAGTACCTGTAATAAATATAATCCAAGTTGGCAATACATTTTAAAAAGGCACTCGCTGACTCACCAATTAGGTGTGATCTATGCCCAAGTAAGAAGCTTAAAGCGGAGTTCTACCCAAAATTGGACTTTCGCTTATCCCACTCCTCACCCCCTTACATGCCACATTTGGCATGTAATTTTTTTTTGGGGGGGGGGGTAGGGGCTTCAGGAGAAGTGGGACTTCCTGTCCCACTTCCTCCTTCCGCCGACGGGGCTGGTTAGGCGATTAAGCTTAATTACAGTAGCCCCTCCCTGTAGGCGTTCGCCTAGGACACTGACAGGTCCTAGGCGATCGCCTGTCCAATGGGATGGCGCAGCGCCGCGAGCGCATGCGTAGTGCCGCTCGCGCATGCGAAGTGGGTGCCCGGCCGTGAAGCCGAAAGCTGTGCCCACAGTATCAATGAGGATGCCGGCCGGGGAGGGGGGGAGAGGAGCGGAGCCCTGGCCGGCGCATCACTGGAACGCTGGAGCAGGTAAGTGTCTGTTTATTAAAAGCCAGCAGCTACACTTTTTGTAGCTGCTGAGTTTTAATAAACATACATTTTGGCTGGAAACACCCCTTTAATGAAAGAAGAAAAAGACAGTTGTATAGTACAGACTGCAAAGGTATGCCAAAATAAGACAGGCAGCTTAGTCAAAACAAATCAGCTTGTGGCACTGCTGAGGTGTTATGGAAGACCAGGGTGCTTCAATAGCGGCCTTCAGCTGTTCTTCATTGTTTGGTCTCATGTCTCTCATCTTTCTCTTGGCAATGCTTCAAAGATTCTCTATGGGGTTCAGGTCAGGCGAGTTTGGTGGCCAATCAAGCACAGTAATCCCACGGTCATTGAACCAGGTTTTGGTGCTTTTGGCAGTGTGGGTGGGTGCCAAGTGCTGCTGGAAAATTAAGTCATCATCCCCATAGAGCTCATCTGCAGAAGGAAGCATGAAGTGCTCCAAAATCTCCTGGTAGACGGCTGCGTTGCCCCCGGACTTAATGAAGCACAGTGGACCAACACTAGCAGATGACATGGCTCCCCAAATCAAACTTCACACTGGACTTCAAGCATCTTGCAGTGTGTGCCCCTCCATTCTTCCTCCATACTCTGGGTGCTTGGTTTCCAAATGAGATGCAAAATTTGCTCTCATCAGAAAAGAGGACTTTGGACCACTGAGCAACAGGTTGTGTGTCAAAAAAAAAAACACAGTTAAAATCACAGAAACAGGGCACTCTGCAATCCAGGGGTGGAGGGATTATTTAAGGACAAAGTAATGAAAAGTAAACTTGCCCTTTGAGCCTATCTTAAAGCTGACCACATGATATCATTGGTTCTAAAATGTTGTTTAGATTCTAAAACCACTGTTTAGTGCAAGGGTTTATCTGACTAGATGTAATTGAATAGACTGTATGTAAGCCCTTGCGCTAGTTTGAAAATCTAAAAATAAAATACACATCAATTTTACAATATGACCATAATCAAATGTGGCCATCTCAACAATAGGTAGTCTTCTTTTTTTGCACAGGTTTTGGAATTATTTTAGGGCTGAAAGTTAGTTAAAACCCCCAAACATGATATATTTTCTGAAAGCAGGAACGCTGGAGAATAAAATGTTGGCAGATCCAGATTTTTGTATTACATAATATTAAAGCAGTGCTTTATGAAGTGCAGATTTTCAGTAAAAAGTACACTAGTTAATTTTAGAGCACACCAAAGCAATATATTACCCAATTTTCGATATATAAGGTTGCACAGAATAAATAGATACCCAACATGTCAAGCCTTGAAATTGTGCATGCCTGAGAAACGATAACAAACTTTGCTACCCCAAATTTCCTATAGACAATACTTTAAAGTGGTTGCAAACCCCTACAGACCACTTTTACCTACAGATAAGCCTAGATTAAGGCTTAAAGGATCACTTAAGGAAAACATTTTTTAAGCTAAATAGCTTCCTTTACCCTAATGCAGTGCTGTTTTTATGTTCTCATTGTTCGTTTTTGCTTTGAAGTAGCTGTAATACTTCTCTGATCTCCACAATTCCTGCTTGTCTGGCTCCTTATGAAAAATCTCATGGCAGCTTTTCACTGTGGTCCAAGCTGTGTCTCTAAAACTCCTCAGACCCAATCAGATTCATTTTAAAAACAAAACACTGCCCTGGGATTCAATTTAAAAACAAAACACTGCCCTGGATTTGTTTGTTTTTGTTCTGTCTCTCTCTCTACCTTACATAAACACAAAACCTTTTTAAAAACGAAAGTGAAACTAGAGGCATATTATATGATTGATTTTTATCTATTTTTAATCATTTTTAAAAGGAATCAGTTAACTTTTATGTCTCTATACCCTGTAAACAGTCATTTCAGCAAAAAAATGGTTTTCCTTTAGTGATCCTTTAACTGTAGGTGCAAGAAATATCTCCTAAACCTAAACAAAAAAGACGGGCAGCGATGACTACTGCGCATGCGCCATAGACAACTGCACACATTGTGGAAATCTTTAAAAATGGCGAGCCTGCCGTTTCTAAAGGCGATCGTACCATGATTGGCGGCTCCCGCGCTCATGCGCTGGAGTGATGTCGTTGCGGCTCTGGCCAGTCACAGCATCGGAGCCGCGATACTCGGAAGTCACTCCGGGAGAGATGGCGGTGACGGAGGAGGGGAATAAGGACCGCTGCGGGGGCTTCGGTCTCAGGTAAGTAATTCATAATGAGCTAGTATGCATGGCATACTAGATTATTATGCCTTTGTATTGCCGGGGGCTTTTTTTTTGCAGAGGGTTTACTTCCTCTTTAACCTCTTTCTGACCGCCCACCGTAGTTTAGGGTGGCAGGTCGGCTCGGCTGCACAAAATCACGTGATATTTGCATTGCATTGCAGCCACTATCACTCATTGCAGAGCGAGAACCGGGAGCTGTGTGTGTAAACCCGGCCCTGTCAGGGGGAGAAATTACTGATCATCTGTTCATACAATGTATGAACAGCGATCTGTCATTTCCCCTAGTCAGTCCCACCCCCCTTCAGTTAGAACACACTGAGGGAACATTTAAAACCCCTTCCTCGCCCCCTAGTGTTAACCCTTTCCTTGCCAGTGACATTTTTTCAGTAATCAATGCATTTTTATAGCACTGATTGCTATAAAAATTCCAATGGTCCCAAAAATGTGTCAAAAGTGTCCGAAATGTCCGCCATAAGGTCGCAGTACCAATAAAAATCGCAGATCGCTGCCATTACTAGTAAAAAAAAAATATTAATAAAAATGCCATAAATCTATCCCCTATTTTGTAGACGGTATAACTTTTGCGAAAACCAATTTTACGAAAAATATGTAGAAGAATCTGTATCGACCTAAAGTGAGAAAAAAATTGTTTGTTTTATATATTTTTGTGGCGATATTTATTACAGCAAAAAGTAAAAAATATTCTTTTTTTTTTCAAAATTGTCGCTCTATTTTTGTTTATAGCACAAAAAAAACAAAAAAAACACAGGAGGTGATCAAATATCACCAAAAGAAAGCCACGTTGCACGACCGCGCAATTGTCAGTTAAAGTGGCGCAGTGCTGAATTGCAAAAAGTGGCCCAGTCATTGACCAGCAAAATGGGGCTGAAGCGGTTAAATGCCTCTACACGCCATCTGTTATTCCTGATTTAATGGTCCTAGAATTATTGCTCTCACTCTAGCATGCATAACAATATACTGTATAACCTGTGGAGCGCAATCAACATTTTTGTTGTGTTTGCATTAGAATGAGCATTTACAATGGGGGGGGGGTTTACATTTTGTTTTTCTTTAAGTTCTTGAGTGTAGCTGTAGTCTTTAAACTATTTTATTTCCCTTAACTTTATTTTTTGACTAAGGGGACTAGAAGTCCCCTATGTGATAACATTTCGCTATGACAGGTTCACTTTAATGAGACAATAAAGGTCTGTTAGGCCCCTAATATCTCAACTGCCTCCTATGGAAGAAATTGGAGCACAAATGAAGTTTCCTTAGCGTTTTCCTTGCACACAGTGGCTGTAGAAAGTGATAGCTGAACCCAGAAGTGATGTAATGCGTCATTCTATCATGGGGAGATCTGTTTCTTGGTCTACCCTGTGCTACGCCACGGAAGGAAAATGTTGCACTACTAGGGGCCTGTACAACAGCCCAATCGCTTTCACCTGACAGCTGACAGTCGGCTTCTGCAGACACATGCCATACATCAGTGGCTGTAAAGGAGATAATGCTATTTATCTAACAACTTGTCTAGATAAGTCATCTAGCTTATCTAACAATTTTGATCTTTGTGGATTGTGCAATCAGATTATATTGTGTGTGGCCTCCTTCAGACAAATTAAATCAAAATGTATCAATATTATAAATTAGTGAGTAGTTCAATGAAAAAAAAATGAAAAGCAGGATGCTTGCATGCATTTGATTGGATGATCAAAGTCAGCACCGATTCACCTCATTCACTAAGCTAAGCAAATTTTCTATTTGCAAAATGATTTTTCCCAGAACCCTGATTTTGATTTGACTTTACTAGCTGCATCATTGTTTCAGGTAAGTGTCAAAAAATGTATTAAAGTCGGTGATAACCAGGTACCAGAAGGCTATAAGTAATGCTCTTCTAACCATCATATTATTCTCAGCACAGGTTTCCTTGAAGTGTATGTAGGGCTACCCCCAGAGGAGATGCTTAAGCTAGTTTATATTGGATTGATAACCTCTACTCACATTTGGCTCTATGAGTCAAGGCAGGAGGAGAAGACTAACCTTCTTTATTTTAGACCTCTCTCTTCTGTCTTCTGACACCACAGGCCAAACAACAATTCACTATTTAATGGCTTAACTTCCCAGAAAAACTGTCCCGCACACACCCACTGCATATACGGAGCCCTGAGCATGAGGGCTCCGTATTTTAAAGAAAGATGAGCCTTTCTATCTATCTATCTATCTACCAAATAACACAACTGGCCCAGATTATCAAGTAAAGAATTCAGGATCTTCCACAGCAAGGTGAAGGAACAATGGTGTCTGTATACATTGTATCTGTGAATGGATGACCTTATCCTTTAGCCCTGTGGCACTACAAGTGTCAGCAAGATGACTAACAGCAATTAAGTCTGTATGCAGTGTCCATTTAATTCTGTCTGTGTGCAGTGTCCTTGTTTCCTGCAAATGGGCCAAAGTCCTCTAACCCAATCCTACAGCCAAGGCCCAAACAAACATCCTGGAACAGGCAGGCAGTTCTAGGGACCCAACTGGTCACCTCACACTGTAACGCTTCACACCATCAGTGCAGGTGCGTCTGGATATGCACCTGGGATCCCTCGCTTTCAGGCTGGGTGTAGATGCCTGAAGTAGCACAAATAACCTGGGAGGCAGCACCTCTCCCCTAGGTCTAATCTCTTCCTCTGCCTTGGGGACTCTGAGCAATAGTCTTAGATCAGCAAGATGGAGTCTTTAGTTCCTTTTCCCTCAGAGCAAGCTGGCTATTGTAGTTCTGTCCCCATAGGAAGCTATGGGGCTGTTTTAGATGGGGACTACATATCCCAGAATCCAGCTGCTGCTTGTTAAAGTCCTTCTGATTTGCTCCTGTCATTGGCTCTCCTTCTCCTGCCAATAGGGACACAGAGGAAGATGCAGAGTGAGCAGCCCTGTGTGTCTGTGTGGGGAGAAAAAAGGGAGGGGGGAAATATCCCCCTCAGGCACTTTCTCCTTCACAGAATAATCTTGGCCAGCTTGGCCAGGTGCTGGATATGCAGAGCACCTGCTACACATCTAAATCTAAGGATAAAAACATTTAAATGCTGCAGCTTGCCAATTCTTAGATGTGGAGGACTGCATTCGTTTTCTTTTTTCAATAATTTTCTTTTACTTTTGCTTGGTGATCCTATCAGTAACACAATTCCTGTGCCAGGTTGATGATGGAGGAGCAGTGTTGTTACTCTAGAGCAGGGATCTCCAAACTATGGCCCTCCAGTTGTTCAGGAACTACAATTCCCATCATGCTTAGTCATGTCTGTGAATGTCAGAATTTTACAATGCCTCATGGGAAATGTAGTTCCGAAACAGCTGGAGGGCCGTAGTTTGGAGACCCTTGCTCTAGAGCGCTTGCTCCTGATTTGGATTACTAACCTTTTCCTCTTCTTAGCTCCATAAAATAGAGGGGAAGTGTTCTGTAGGCTACAAAGTTGAACTGAGCAGTGCAGCAGAAGTGTTAACGGTTCATTACAGGAAGTTAGGAACTCCCAGGTTTTCTGACACGCATTTTGCTGCGATTCCACTGGCAATTCCGAATAGTGGCAAAACGTGTAACACGTTTGCGATGCCATTACTTCCGGAAATTTTGTTTGTGATTTGTCGGATGCCATTAAAAAGTATTTGTCCTAATGCTAAGCTAATACTGTTCTGACAAGGGGACTACCCAGCCCCCCCACCCAGCCAGAACACACTGATCAGCAACCGCAGCCATTGGCACTGATCTGATTAGCGCTGATCAGAGGCTGGTTTTCAGGCATGCTTGTTTGACAGAAGCCAGTCATGAGATCAGCTTCTGTCGGATGATAAGCTGTACATACGGACTTAAAGTTCTGGCAGAACAAACAATTTTCAGCCTGTGTGTACCCAACTTAAGACAAGTAAGCAATTTAGAAGCTCTAACTTTACTCTGATCTCCATGTTTATTCTGAGTTGGTATCTGCATTCTCTTAGTACAGGTTTTCTTTAACACAAGTAACACATACATTTGTTTACCATTTCAGGATACTGAGTCACCCAACTTTGATATGCGTGTTAGGCTGCATATACATCTCAGTCCTAATTGAGGGGAACAAAGATGGATCTTTACACATCCCTGAAGGAATAACTTGATCTATTTTACATTTAGGACCAGAAGCACTCCTCAGTAAAACCAAGGCCATGGACACGTAACACTCATACAAAGGGATTGCTCCGACCTCACAATTCATGGAATCCCCCTCGCTGTGGAGTTCCTGATATTCCTGCCCCCCCAGATTCCTCAGGACGTAACAGACAAAAACGCTTTGTACTCTCTGGTGGACGCTGGGAAAAGACCAACCTAACATACAGGTAAAACTATGTTCATTTCATCTTACCTGAGTGGTTTATATCCAGTTTTAACGTGGTAGAAGTTGACAATGGGGGTTATTTGGGAAAGGCAAATCCACTTTGCACTACAAGTTCACTTTCAAGTGCAGTCACTGTAGATCTGAGGGGGACATGCAAGGGAAAAAAAATAGCATTTTAGCCTGCAAATGAGTGGATGATAAAATCAGCAGAGCTTCCCCTCATTCCAGATGTTCCCCTTAGATCTACAGCGACTGCACTTCCAAGAAATATTTTTAATTATTTTACTTTTTGACAGAATGTGAGAAAGTTAGAACCTATGTTTTTATTGCGGTCTGTGTTCCTGCTGGGGAAATTGAACTATTGGTCCTTGTGACAATTGTTATTGAGGAAATATTTCTCACTTTGGTATGATCTTCTTGAAATTCCTGATGTTTACCTGAGACAGAAAGTGAAGGAGATTGTCTCTGACAGTACATAGATAGATTAGTCATCATCCATGCATGATAACTTTTCTTCCAATGTTTTAGGATTATCCGCTTCCCATGGCAGCTCAGTAAAGTGAAGGTACGAAGGACTCTTGCTGAAGCACTGAGAGTATGGAGTGAGGTGACCCCTCTGACGTTCACTGAGGTGTATGAAGGGCGGGCTGACATTGTTATTGATTTTACACGGTGAGTTCAAATGTTATCCTCCATCACACACATGGGTATATTTACATATGGATGTACTGTATAAAGCAGTTCATGTAAGAATATGTATTCTAGGTGTTTACCTACCATAGATCTATAAATTATTATGATTGCTAAAAGAACCCCAAATATATAATGATCAAAAATGACCTGATATTTGGGAAAGTATTAAAGGCTTTAAAAAAACTTCCAACCTGCACCTTGTATTTTGCACCTGTATAAGATGTGCTCTGATCATGTAGTTTCAAGGTGTCATTTGTTGAGGCATGTGTCATGCCACTACACAAGGTAGCACGTAACTTGTTTGAGAACTGAAATTTCCTGTAAAGAAAGTATATATCCCACAATCCCTGGGTCTATCAGTCTAGTGCTCTGCAGGTGAGAGCTAAACAGTAATTAGATCTGACAAAGAAAATAACAGGCAGACCAATAAAGGCTGGGTTCAAACTGGTGCACTGCTGTTTGGCCGCATGGTGGGTGTATCCACGGTTTTCATGCATTTTACCTGCGGTTTTAGCGGTTTAGACTTCTATTAGGTTGCGCATATTTGTTGCGTTTTCTGGAAGTGTAGCAAAGATGCAACATGCAGGACTTTTGGAGTGCTCTCAGAAAATGTGCGACCTATTAGAAGTCTGTTGCTAAAACCATAAGTAAAACAGATGAAAACAGTGGATACACCCAGCCTGGGGCCAACTCAAAGCGCACCAATGTGAACCCAGGCTAACAGAGAGCTCAATCAAGCAGTGTTTCATCAAACTACCGCTTGTACATTTGTAATCCAACATAGAAGAAATAGAAATGCCTGTCAAACACTGAGTGATTGAAAAGGCCAAAGTTTTTTTTTTACTTTAATGCATTCTCGGCATTAGAAAACAGCAGTGCCCCCCAGCCCCCTCTCTAACACTTACCTGAGTCCTGTATCAATCCAGCACTGTGACCTGCTTACATTTCTCTCTCCCCTCTCTGTGCTCTTACAAGCTTTGCTGAGAGCAGTGAAAACCATTGGCTCCTTTGCCTGGTAGCTAAATCATGAGAAGAGGATTGCAGATAGGCAGGTATGAATGGACACAAGTCAGTTTACACTCGCCGGTCCATAGGGATACATGTGCCATTTGATCAGGCCCGGTCTGAAAGACTGACAGGCAGACCTGATCGGGGCCTTAGATGCCCAATCCTCATATTTTCCAGGGTTTATTTTTATGTGAGCCAAACCATGATATGTATATAGATTATGCCACCGTCTGTTGTCCTCTTGTGCTGCCTTTTATTATCATATAGATAATAGTAACACAAAAAAAACATTTAAAAGCAATAAGCCCTAATGCTGGCCATGTACATAAAGCAATTTCCAGGCAGTATCAGCCACTTTCAAGTACCTTTATATTTAAAATAAATACCTTCTACCAACCGTTTATCAAAACCAAGAGATGTTAGTGGGAAAACATCTATACGTGTATTTTTTTAAATTTAGTCATTAAAATTGCCTGAAAGAAAATAATCATGCGTATGGCCACCATTAAGATATTTAGCTTCTAGCCCCCTAGCCTACACAATAGATCACATTTGTTAATGCGTATTATCTTATATATCTTCCTGACAGGCTGCAAATAAACAACAGCCGTCTGGTACTGTATACCATATTTCTAATATCTATGCCAGGGCAAAACAAACACACCATATTTCCAGATTATTAAAAAACTGAAATACATACACTCCCTTTAACCACTTAAGCCCCGGACCAATATGCTGCTAAATGCCCAAAGGTGTTTTTACAATTCGGCACTGCGTCGCTTTAACAGACAATTTCGCGATCGTGCGATGTGGCTCCCAAACAAAATTTGCGTCCTATTCTTCCCACAAATAGAGCTTTCTTTTGATGGTACTTGTCTCTGCGATTTTTTTTTTTTTGCGATATAAATGGAAAAAGACCGAAAATTATGAAAAAAAAATTATATTTTCTACTTTTTGTTATAAGAAAAATCGAATAAACTAAATTTTAGTCAAACATTTAGGCCAAAATGCATTCAGCCACATGTCTTTAGTAAAAAAATAAATAATCACAATATAAAAAAAAAATAGCTACCTAGTGGCAACAGTGACACTAATACAGCGATCAGAAAACCGATCGCTTAGTGACACTGGCACCTGAAGGGGTTAATGTGCCTATGTGTATGGTGTCAGTGTAGTGTTGGTGCAACTTACTATGTAATGTCTTCTCTCCTCTCGCCGGATCAAAAATACCGCCGAGAGGAGAGGTGACATCACTTCCTCTGCCTGTGTTTACATTACACAGGCAGAGGGCAGGCAAAGCGGATTCGCTGGGAGAGAAACGAACAGCCGCCCCCTCATCCCGGATCGCTCCCACACACTTACTGACCGCCGCATGTAGCGGAGGGACCCCCGACCTGTGGGAAGGCAGGGACGTACCCGCATGTCCATCTGCCTGTACGTGCCATTCTGTGGACGTACATATACACAGGGCCGTCTTTAATATGGTTTGGGCCCTGGGCAAACATTTTTTTTGGGCCCCCCTTCAGCTTATTTTGGGCCTGGCTGGTTCACATGTATGTGTTTTGTCGGCCCTCATTTGTGCAGGCACAGCAGCCCATTGATTTGAATGGGCTGCCATGTCTTTGTTTCCTGCAGAAAAAAGGTTCATTCAGCATTTTAAAAATCAGTTGCCTTGAAATCCATTCTGCTTTTGCACCATGCTACTTACCTGCAGTTCTTGCACACACAAACGCACTGTGTTTTTAAAAGCGTGACCTAAACGTCTAAAAATGCAGCGAGTTTGACAGTGCGGGAACTGCAGATAAGTCACAGCAGACAGCAGAATGGACAGACAGTGCTGTATTTCATCCCTTGATGGGCATAGGTGTGCCGTGTGTGCAGCCTATTACATGAGGCATCAAATGAATGGGCTGCTGTGCCTGCACAAATGTGGGCCGCCAAAACACATACATGTGAACCAGTCAGGCCCAAAATAAGCCCATCAAGCAGTTAAATAAAGACAGTAATGCCATGTGCTCTGAGGCCTCACTCAGCCTGGACTGCAGGGCTGCTCTGTGACTTAAAAAGTTCCTCTATTTTACACACGGCATGGCCTGGGGTCCCATGGTGCTAAAGCAGAATGGACAGACGGTGCTGTGACCCCATGCCATGCCATGTGTAAAATACAGGAACTTTTTAAAACACTGACCAGACCTGCAGTGAATCATCAAATATTATAAAGACTTTGGGCACACTCTACAGAAAACTTCTATTTACAATATAGATTAGCAAACAGTGACATACATTGAGGAGCAGGACATGAAGAAGTCAGCCTCGGGAAGAGCAAACTGGGGATGTTATAAAATCACATTCTAATTCACTTTTATATACAAGCAGCACCCAGTGGCAGGAAGGGAGAAGTGCACGTCTAAAGGGAAGCCAGGTGTTCTGTACATTTTAAAACACTGGGAAGGGAAGCAGTACTGTCACCTGGCTGCGTGCCGCTGATGATTTTCAGCCTGATTTGTGGGCAGCACAGGGGCTTAACGGGCGGCAGGGCCGCCATCAGGAATTATGGGGCCCCTTACACAGCTTCAGGCATGGGCCCCCTGGAGCAGAGAACGGAGGGGGTGCTGCCCCCTTAAATTAAGACGCGGGGGGGGCGGGGCTGCCGCAAATTTAGAAGCGGGAGGCCCTTTACAAAAAAAAGATTTAATAAAGAAAAATATATATAAAAAAAGGGGTGTTGCCATCCGGGACCTCTGGACCCTTTAATAAAAAATAAAATAAAATTAATATATTAAAAATAAACACTTATAAAAAAAAAGTGGGGTTGCCATCCAGGGCCCTGGGAACCTCTGGGCCCTTTAATAAAAAAAATATATAAACAAAAATAAAAAAATAAACATTTATAAAAAAGGGTGTTTGCCACATGGGGCCCTGGGGACTTCTGAGCCCTTTAATTTTATATATATACATATATATAAATAAAAAGAAATAAAAAGAAAAAAAAGAAATAAAATATAAAAAAAATTATAAAAAAAGTGGGGTTGCCATCCAGGGCCCTGGGGACCTCTGGGTCCTTTAATAATAATAATAACATTTATATTATATAATATGTATATATATATATATATATATATATATATATTTATATTTATATATATATATATATATATATATATATTAAAAGAAATATATAAAAAAGTTTTTTTTTTATAAAAAAGGGGGGTCTTCATCCGGGGCCCTAGGGAACTACGGGCCCCTGGGGACCTCCAGACCTCTAAAAAAAATTGGCCCTTTAATAAAAAATAAAATAAAAATATATAAAATAAATATATTTTTTTTATTTAAAAATAAATAAAAAAAGGGGAGTTGCCATCTTGGGCCCTGGGGACCCCTAAAAAAAAATTGGACCTTTAATATAAAATAAAAATATATTTAAAAAAATTGGCCCTTTAATAAAAAATAAAATAAAAATATATAAAATAAATATATTTTTT
This sequence comes from Rana kukunoris, assembly GCA_029574335.1. Lineage (NCBI taxonomy): Eukaryota > Metazoa > Chordata > Amphibia > Anura > Ranidae > Rana > Rana kukunoris. Next base: position 223,733,820 of record CM056049.1, read on the forward strand.
TATTTAAAAATAAATGAAAAAAAGGGGGGGGTTGCCATCTTGGGCCCTGGGGGCCTCCGGGCCCCTGGGGACCTCCGGACCTCCGGACCCCTAAAAAAAAATAAAAAAAAATAAAAAATTTTTTTTTTTCAAAGCGGGTTGCTTTGGGCCCCCAACAGTGACAGGGCCCTGGGCAGCTGCCCCTGTTTGCCCTATGGTAGAGACGGCCCTGCATATACATGCAGCGGTCGTTAATTGGTTAAAATATGTCTAGAACAACATTTGCTAATACTGAACATACAGGTGAAACTCCAAAATTTGGAATATCGTAAAAAAGTTCATTTATTTATCTAATGCAACTCAAAAGATGAAACTAATATATGAGAGAGACTCATTACATGCAAAGCAAGATAGTTCAAGCCGTGATTTGTCATAATTGTGATGATTATGGCTTACAGCTCATGAAAACCCCAAATCCACAATCTCAGAAAATTTGAATATTACATGCAATCAATAAAACAAGGATTGAACACAGAACAATCAAAGTATAAGTTTAAGTATAAGTACTCAGTACTTGGTTTGGGCCCCTTTTGCAGCAATTACTGCCTCAATGCGGCGTGGCATGGAAGCTATCAGCCTGTGGTACTGCTGAGGTGTTATGGAAGACCAGGATGCTTCAATAGCCGCCTTCAGCTCTTCTGCATTGTTCAGTCTCATGCCTCTCACCTTTCTCTTGGCAATGCCCCATAGATTCTCTATGGGGTTCAGGTCAGGTGAGTTTGCTGGCCAATCAAGCACAGTAATCCCATGGTCATTGAACCAGGTTTTGGTGCTTTTGGTAGTGTGGGCAGATGCCAAGTCCTGCTGGAAAATGAAGTCAGCATCCCCATAGAGCTTGTCTGTGGAAGGAAGCATGAAGTGCTCCAAAATCTCCTGTGTTGACCCTGGACTTAATGAAGCACAGTGGACCAACACCAGCAGATGACATGGCTCACCAAATCAACACAGACTGTGGAAACTTCACACTGGACTTTAAGCATCTTGCAGTGTGTGCCTCTCCATTCTTCCTCCATACTCTGGGTCCTTGGTTTCCAAATGAGATGCAAAATTAGCTCTCATCAGAAAAGAGGACTTTGGACCACTGAGCAACAGACCAGGTCTGTTTTTCTTTAGCCCAGGTAAGACGCTTCTGACAGTGTTTGTTGTTCAGGAGAGGCTTGACAAGAGGAATACGACATTTGAGGCCCATGTCCAGGATCCGTCTGTATGTGGCGGCTCTTGATGCACTGACTCAGTCCACTCCTTGTAAAAGTCCAATACTTTTGAATGGCCTTTTCCTGACAATCCTCTCCAGGCTGCGGTCATCCTTGCTGCTTGTGCACCTTTTTCTTCCACACTTTTCCCTTCCACATAACTTTCTATTAATGTGCTTTGATACAGCACTTTGGGAACATCCAACTTCTTTTGTAATTACTTTTTGAGGCTTTTCCTCCTTATGGAGGGTGTCAATGATGGTTTTCTGCACAACTGTCAGGTCTGCAGTCTTTCCCATGATTGTAATTTCCACTGAACCAGATTGAGAGACCATTTAAAAAATCAGCAACCCTTTGCGGGTGTTAAGGCTTAATTATCTGATTAGAGTGGGACACTTTGGGGCAGATTCACAGAGAAATGGATTATCGTAGCGTATCAGAAATACACTACGCCGCCGTTTTTTACCTTGCTCTACGTGGAATTCAGGTAGATTTTCTACGGTAAACGACGGCGGCATAGTGTATTTCTCCTGTCGCAATCCATCTGCGCGAGTAGGGGGCGTGAAACATTTAAATTAGGCGCGTTCCCGCGGCGATCGATCTGCGCATGCTCCGTTCGCAAATTTCCCGCCGTGCATTGCGCGAAATCACGTCGTGACGTCATTCGTTGTTTATGTAGCGTACTTTACGGGCGATCCACGTCCCGACGAGTTACGTAAACAAAATAAAATTTTAAATAAATTCGAAGCGGGAACGACGGCCATACTTAACATGGGCTACGTAAAGTTAGAGCAGCAAAAAGCTGCTCTAACATTACGTATAAAAAAATAGACGAAAACGATTGCGACGGCCGCTCGTATGTTCGTGAATCCCCGTAAAAACACATTTGCATATCCCGACGCACCAAAACGACGCGAACTCCTCCCAGCGGCCGCAAATAGATGGCAGCGTAGATCCGAAGGCTTACGAAGACGTAAGCCTCTCGGATCGAAGCCCGAAGCCGGCGTATCATGGTTTGAGGATTCAAACTAGTGATACGCCGCGCAAAATTTGAAATTACTCCTGTCTAACCCCAGTTAGACAGGCGTAATTGTTTTGTGAATCTGCCCCTTTGAGCCTAGAATATTGCACCTTTTCACAATATTCAAACTTCTGTGATTGTGGATTTGGTTTTTTTTATGAGCTGTAAGCCATAATCATCACAATTATGACAAATCACGGCTTGAACTATCTTGCTTTGCATGTAATGAGTCTATCTCATATATTAGTTTCACCTTTTAAGTTGCATTAGTGAAATAAATGAACTTTTGCACAATATTCTAATTTTTCAAGTTTCTCCTGTAAACGCTTTATAATCCTGAGAGGCATTTAATGTATATTTAATTTATTTATTCATTTTACACATTTATGTATCGCTGACACTTCTTCCACAACATTTTACAGAGAACTCAGAAATACATTTTTTTGTTTCCTTTGCTTGATGTGCTTGCCAATTATGGGTTACTCGTGTTGGTAAGTACTAATGCAAGTGCTTATTATTACTAAGTGCTACTAATACTAGTGTAATACAAGAGTACATACATCCAGACACAAGTGGAAACAGATCTTGAGATCAGAACAGAGATATACTCTGAGCCAGTAGCGGCACCAGGAGGATCATAACAGTAATATTGACATAATATGTAATACAATACTTTACAGGTACTGGCATGGAGACAACCTGCCTTTCGATGGTCCTGGGGGCATCCTTGCACATGCTTTCTTTCCAAAGACACACAGAGAGGGGGATGTACATTTTGACTATGATGAAGCTTGGACCATTGGTAACAGTATAGGTAGGTTCTAGCTATAAATTACAAACAAGAATGGCAGCCATAATTCTTGTTGCACACTGAAACCTTGTACTTGAACTAGCAAATGTTTCTTTTCATATGTATTGCAGGCACAGATCTTCTGCAAGTAGCTGCTCATGAGTTTGGACATGTGCTGGGCTTGCAACATTCCTCAGTCTCCAAGTCACTGATGTCTCCATTTTACTCTTTCCGTTACCCACTCAGTCTTAGTGCAGACGATAAGCAAGGCATTCAGTATTTGTACGGAGCACCGCATCCCCCAACCACAGCTCCAACTCCACAGCCAGAAGGCAATCAGCCAGAACCTGAGAGCAATGAGATCCCTTTTTCAGAGGTTAGAAGATTCTTACTATCTACATGTATACATGTATCAAACTGTGGAGCAGATTTACTAAAACTGGTGCACTCAGAATCTGATGCAGCTGTGCATGATAGCCAATCAGCTTCTAACTTCAGCTTGTTCAATTAAGCTTTGCCAATGAGTCCGGGTTCACACGAATGCGGTGCAGGACACTGCATGTTATTTACACAGGAATCGCAGCACATTCCTGTGCGAATCACATGCAGTAGCTCTGAGGTGCGATTTAAGCCATGAATTTGTATGGCTCAAACCACACTGCATTTGAGCCAAACTAGTGCAAGACCCTTTTTTTGTCCACACCAGAATCGGATCACCCATGCCTGGTGTGAACACCCATGCGATCTGGTTCTGCAAATCTTGCTGCATTTTGTTGTAAACCTATTGCGGGGTGTCCTTAACTTAACATACACTCCGCAATCGGTTTGCATAAACCGATTGCGATTTAGATGCAGTGCCCTATCCGCAGTGATATAGCAGTGAATTTGCACCACATCTATTGTGATGGACCCAGACTAAAGCCTGAAAGCTAAAGGGGTTTTTATGCACCAGATTTTGCTCTATCCAGTTTTAGAAAACTTGGGGGCTTTGATTGGATTAAAATTACTAGAAAAACTGTGACGTATAAAACATTAATTTTACCAATCAAAATATCTTTTTGATAAAGGCTCAAGAACACTGATTTGCCTTTTAACACTTATAATCAGAACATTCAATGTGATATTTATTGGTGATTTGTGAAATGAATGTATATGATTATCATGATATGACAAGTGCTGTAAAGGTACCCAAAAACAAGGAATAGGAGCTTCCAATCCCACAGTAGTCATATGATCATTTGTGTATTTCTGAGAATAAATAATATAATATAACTATATAATAAAAAATCAATTTGAAAAATAATGCATTCTGGAATCACAAATATCTATAGCTATCTTTTTAGATGTAATTGTAATAAATAATAGCTTAAGCTCTGTGTATTACTTACATCATTTTTGGCTTATGTTTCGTGCAGCCTGATGCCTGTTCTACAGATTTTGATGCTGTATCCACAATCCGTGGGGAGCTGTTTTTCTTCAAATCTGGCTATGTATGGCGCCTTAGAGGAGGTAAAATGCAAAGTGGTTATCCAGCTTTGGCTTCCCGACACTGGAAAGGAATCCCTGAGTCTGTGGATGCTGCTTTGGAAGACTCGGCTGGAAACATCTGGTTCTTTTATGGTAAGCAGAATACACCGGTACTGAAAGTCTTAGCTGTTAGTCTGTAATGGCGACCACCAGTTTGCTAAAATAGCATTACCATTGATTATTAAACTGTGACCGATTATATCATCTTGGTAATAGCACCAAATTAATTCTAGTGGTCATGTGGAACCTCTGCACCCCATTATTATGTTAGGTAAATATTCAGGTAACCCCTGATTTATGATAGGGATCAATGAAAAACCACTACAAGTACAGAAATAATGTACTGATTTTCTCAAAATAACCTTACTGTTGGGCAATTAGGTAAATACCTATTTGGCCCTGGATCTTGGGTCACAAAGAACAGCAGAAGGCTGTAATGCCGCGAACACACGATCAGACATTCCAACAACAAAACCGTGGAATTTTCTTTGGAGGGAATGTTGGCTCAAACTTGCGTTGCATACACATGGTCACACAAATGTTGTCGGAAATTCCGAACGTCAAGAATGCGGTCATGTATAACACTACAACGAGCCTAGAAAAATTAAGTTCAATGATTCCGAGCATGCGTCAAATTGATTCCGAGCATTTGTAGGATTCTTGTGCATTGGAATTGGCTACAGACGATCGGAATTTCCGTCAAGAACTTTTGTTGTCGAAAAAATTAAGAACCAGCAATCAAACATTTGTTGTCGGAAATTCCGATAGCAAATGTCCGATGGAGCCTACACACGGTCGGAATATCCGACCAAAAGATCACATGGAACATTTGTTGTCAGAAATTCTGACCGTGTGTAGGCGACATAAGACCCTACATACTTCAAAGGAGCACTTGCAGCATGTCTCTTTTGCAGCAGTCCATTTTAGACAGCAATTAGAGTTGCCAAAACAAAGATGTTGTCATTGTTGCAGCCAGGTTTAGGCAGAAAGTAATAAAAATAAAAAGTAGCTAGAGGTCCGTTACGTCAGCACTCACATAGTTACATAACGTTCATTAAAAGAAAAAAAAAATTACTGTAGGGCAATATATCATTAAACTGGAAATGTAACACTTCTAAATGTGTACAGTTCAGAGCACATCATGTTTATGAGAATGAGGAAGCTATTATTACACAGCCATAAATAGAGATGTCGTCTGGCTTTTGTTTTTGTATTCAGCAAATTGGATATTGGTGGGATGATACAAGTTAGGACGGGTCTTGGGATCTGCGCACATTCTTAGCCCATGGTTGTGTCTGCACACAGGAGCCTCGGCGTGTCATATTAACCCTAAGGCACAGCAGATTTTCTAGCTTCTGCCAGCTCCTGACATATCTAACTCCCACTACTTCACTGCCCAATGAGACAAAAAAACCCTAGGGCACAATATTTCACCAGGTGAAAGAAAAAATCAGGGCACAAGCAGAATGCAGACACAGGGTGTACAAGGAGCAAAAGGGAATTATACTTTAGAAAATTGTTAGAAATTGGATAGTGTGTACTGTCTATAATATGTGCATCAGAAACACATGAACTGCAGCCATAAAAATAATAATGAGAGATACAGAGAGATACAGAGTTTTTCAACCGGGTGCCGCAAACAGTCGTCAGGGGTTCCGTTAGCAAAAATCCCGATCTGAGCGCTACTCCCGTGTCCTACCAACCAAAGACATCATTGGTTTTTAAGTACATGTCGGGCAGCACTACAGTTTTCTGTTTTACCGGCCATAGTACACAAGTACACATAGCTGCAGTCAGGGCAACCATCAGGTTTTGGGGCAATTTGGGAGGGGGGGTTTGTGCTAGGAGAGGGGATTTGTTAGGGAATTTGTGCTAGAAGGGGTAAATTGAATCACTAAACTGCTGCTCAGACTACATTTTAGGGCTTCTTCTCACCAGGTGCAGTGAGGTAAATTGCATGCCTTTTGCAGTTGCATGTGAGTGCCATTATTTCTTAATGAGCGCTCCATTCATTTGCAAATGGGTATACGTTTGCGCGCATTAAAAAAAAGTGTCATGCGCGAACATGCAAAAAGGTGTGTACTCAAACTCACCTCTTGCTATGAACATGTCCTCAGACTGGTGTACCCCGGGATTGTGCACAATTCTAAAGGGTGCCTTGACTAAAAAAGGTTGAAAAACACTGACCTAGAAGACTAATAGGTAAAATGCAGAAGGTACAGAGAATTTGTAATTTATAGTAGGGATAGTCTATTTGGTACTGCTACTCCCATCATTCGGGTCATGTATTATACTACTGCAGGCATCATGTTACGAGGGAATCCGTGTTGATTAAAAATACTTACAGATATCTGCATGATACTTTAGTGTACAGGGGGAATATTCAGAACACTTTGACTTCTAGCAAAGTGATCCTCAGAAAACCTCTAAATACACGATTACAGTGTGCATAACTTCCAACTTTCTGACATAGGATAGAGGGACACCTATTAGCAAAAGTATGTAGGCATAGGACACACACCCCTGCCACACCCCCTTACAAGGAGAATTAATACATAAAGATTATTGGTTAGACCCAAGTTCTTTTTCTTTTTTTTAAATCAGAAACAGTGTTTATTGAAACTGAGATAAAAACACAAGGGAACCATACAAGAATGCAAACTTTACACACTATAATAATGTGCAGCAGAAAGAATAAATACCGAGTACAGACCGACTCCTAATGCATTTCTCTTAACATATAAACAGGTTTCAAAACAAGGTGTACTGTACCCACACAAAATAATCGACAATGGTATACATAATGCTGTACTATATCACGCCCAAAAATCCATCCCTTGTACCTCAACATAGGGAGACTTGTTATGAAGAAACAGTGTAGAGAAAAAGGAAAACAAAAAGTCCAGGAAAAGAAAAGGGAAGAGAGAAAAAAAAAAAAAGAGAAAGAAAAAAACCTATACCGCAGGGAAAATAACAAAGTGGACAAGTTTCACAGCCCCTATACATGTCACATAAGCAGTCAATCATGCAATCTGCCTTGCAAGAGGAATACAATGGCAATACTGCAAGATCCTATTACCACATAGAAAGGTCCAGGTCTCACCTCCACTAAGAACAATGATTGCAGAACCCCGCACCACAATAAGTCATGATCACCACAAGAAGGTCACCCTCTCCACTCCCCCAGAGCTCTCATCACTCACCCACCCTTTACCTCAACAGTCGGTCCATCACCAAATCCACTGGGGACAGGCCGGGAGTATCTAGCCAAGGTTCTCACAGTCTGTCGAACTTCCCCGACCGACCCCTATGCTGATATATATACTTCTCCAAGCGAATGGTATCACCCATTTGGGTAATCCATTCCCCCACCGTTGGTGGCTCAGCAGCCTTCCAATGCCTCAGAATCCTGAAACAAATCCCTAGATACGACCTGTTTAGAATTTTCGTCCATGGGGATGTCGTCCAAGATTCCTAATATGCATGGTTTCGGGTCTGTAGGTATGGTAGTCTGAAACACACTGTTAACTGTAGCTACAACCCCTGCCCAGTATAGGTGTAACTTGGGGCACCTCCACAACAGATGGATTAGGTCCCCATGAAGACCCAAGTTCTTTAATACCACTACTATTCCTTTATATTGGCGTTTGAAATTTACAAATGCAACAATTGGATGAAAGGTTAAACACTGTAAAACACTTTTTTATTGATAAATGGTGCATTTTAATACAAGTATATAGATGATATCAAAATGAGGGACAAATGAGGAAGAAAGAGGGACAGAGAGACTTTGGGCCAGATTCAGGTACACGTACATTTGCGCAGCGTATCCGAGATACGCTACGCAGCCGTATTTTACCAGGCTCTACACCAAATTCTGTTAGATTTTTGCCCGTACGATACGGCGGCGTAGTCTATTTCTCACCGCGTAATCGAAATACGCGATTAGGGGGCGTGAAGCATTTAAATTAAGCGCGTCCCCGCGGCGATCGAACTGCGCATGCTCCATTCAGAAATTTCCCGTCGTGCATTGCGCGAAATAACGTCGATACGTCATTCGTTGTTTGAGTAGCGTCGTTTACGGATATTCCTATTCCCAGACGTTTTACGTCAAAATCAAAAAAAGACGTCGGAAAACATTGATATTCGACGCGGGAACGACGGCCATACTTAACATGGGCTGTCGAATATTAGACCAGCAAAAAGCTGGTATAGTTTTACGCAGCAAAAAGATGACTAAAGATGCGATAGACGTTCGTAATTTCGTGGATAGTCGGCAAAAGCTCATTTGCATACCCCGACGCCGAAAACGACGGGAACTCCACCCAGCGGCCGCAATTTTATTGCAGCGTAGATCGGAAGGCGTACGAACACGTCTTTTCATGGTTTGAGGATTCAAACTAGTGAAAAAACGCGCGTAATTAGAAAGTACTCCAGTCTAACACCAGTTAGACAGGAGTTACGGCTCTCTGAATCTGGCCCTTTGTTCCCAATGAGGTACAGTCCCATAAAATCAGGGACAGTTGGGAGCTATACATTGTGTGAAGGTCCCCAAAGTCCCCTCAGTGGTGCAGATGGGGTTGCAGCTTGAGTTATATGCAAACTTAGGGACCCTTGCATTCCTCGTGACCATAGTACATTCACCAATTCAGATACCACATATGTAAAAAAAAAATATTTGCCATGACATTTTAGTTTTTTTTTTTTCTTTATAGGACCGCGATATTGGATTTTTGATACAAAGCTTCAGGTCACAGGCCCCTTTAAGATATCAGACCTTGGATTGTCTGTAACCAACATTCAAGCCTCCTTTTTATGGGGCACTGACAAGAACAAGAAAACATACCTATTCAGAGGAACAGGGTATTGGCGAATAAATACTGATACCCGTCGTGTGGAAAGTTGGCACTCACGCAGTATGAGTGATTGGAGAGGAGTACCTCCAGGAATAAGTGCTGCATTCCAGGATGAACATGGTAAGATTGCAAATACGTTTTTAGGTATAAACTGGTTTAATTGGTTGCCATTACAACATTAATAATAGAAAAAAAAAATTGTCCTATTACCTATGACTTTTTTGTGTTCCAGGTTTTGCCTACTTTTTGAGGGGCAGATACTACTGGAAGTTTGACCCAGTACAGGTGAGAGTTATGGAGGGTTTTCCACGTTTGGTCAGCCAGGATTTCTTCAACTGTCCTGCAACGTCTTCTTCAGTCAATTCATTACGATGAAGCTGAATTCTAATACTGTTGGAATAACTTCAATGGGATACTAACTTTCCTCTTGGTTGACCTATTCTGGCAAGGTTCTGAGGGCCCCAGATTGTACTGCAATGTATAGAGACAAGAGGAGACCAGTCTTTTCTTTTTGTTGTATTCTGGTCTTATGTTTTGTTACCCAACGATCTTGTTACACAGCAGACAGGTTTTCACACTTCAGGTACTGTACAAAGTTTACCAAAGGGTCATTGCTACCCTATGTCAAGTCATTTTATATATTGGCATGACAGGCGAAAAACTGACATGGTATGTCAATGAATGAAGTAGCTTGCAGTTGTGTGCGGTATTACACATTCAACTCTCTTCTACAGTGTTCAGATTTACACAAGGTCACTGAAATGGCATCTAAATCTATATAAGGATCACTGCCCTTGCAAAATGTTTTTACAGTGTTACGGCTCCCTTCAATGGACAAATCAAACAAGGCTTGCAACTGAAAAATCATGAAGTGACCATTCAGTCATTCATTGCAGTGGAATGTGTATGTTTCTGGAGCCAATGAAGATTTTACAGCAACTTAAAGCAGTGCCAAAAAAGACTTTTAATTTAATATTAGTGTATGTATAAAGCCATTACCTCTATCAGTGCTGGTCACTGACCTGATGAGGGTTATGGTTCAGTATTGCTAATACATGTTACTGTCTGGAAACAGCAAATGTTGTCCTTACTAATTACAATTTTGTACTACGGTAAACTATATTTGACAAATTACTTATTATGTTGAACGTTGGCTGGATACCTTCACATGCTTACAATTTATTGCCTGAGCATCATGTATAATTATTCTTCTGCAAATTAAACCCAACTTAGTAGAGTAAAAAGACAGAAGCTGTTATTGGAAAACATGCCAATCAAAATGGGTAAAAAAAGTAGCATTGCCTGTATTCTAGCTAACAGAGATGAGCAAACTGACCTGCAAAGGTTTAGATTTGACTGGGATTGGACCAATTTGCAATAATAACATTTAATAAGATCTAAATCCTAACCAGACATCATTTAGTTTACTAAAGCAGGGTGTCTAATTTACAATTACATCATGGCTTTAGATTTCATAAAATAGTCTTTTCACCTTTTTAAATCTTTGTTTGCATGAACAAAAGATTGCATTTTTTTACATTACATAACATATTAAAGCTTTCATGACATTATAGATATTAGGTTTATCTGCTTTAAATCTGTAAGGTCCTCCCTTTAAATAACCACTTGGCACACCAGCATTGGGCTCCCCTCAAGTTCTTACTAAGCACGGATGCCTCAAAAGGTGGTGTGGAAATTAGGAGCTTATTTCTGGGAATGTTTGACCATTCTTACAGAAATGCATATATGAGGTCAGGCACTAGTGTTGGACAAGAAGGCCTGGCTCGCAGTCTCCACTCTAATTCATCTCAAAGGTGTTCTATCGGGTTAAAGGGGTTGTAAAGGGGAAAAAAAAATCATAATAAGCATCCTTTACCTGCAGACATTCCTCTTTTCACTTCCTCATTGTTCGTTTTTTCTCAGAAGTTGCTCTATTTCTTCTCTGTTCTGTTCACTTCCTGCTTGTCTGATTTTACTGACCACTGTGAAGGGAGACTTTACTGCGGTGGTCAGTAACGTGCTTGCCCCCTCCTGGGAACTACATCTGTGCGGCAGGACACTCTCTACGTGTTAGAGACTTCAAGGAGGTGTGAAATACTGGGTATGCCGCAATTCATACTGGGAAATGTAGTGAGGTGATATAGATGAAGGAATTTAATAGGTATTTACTCATTTGTTAACAGAATCATTACACTATTCTGTCTGTCTACCTTGCAGATATTACATTTAGGCAAAAAATGTTTTTCCCTTTACAACTCCTTTAAGGTGAGGACTCTGTGCAGACCAGTCAGGTTCCTCCACCCCAAACTTGCGCATTTAAGGGCCAAGCCCTTAGGGGCTTGGCCCCTTAGTTAGCATACCAAGACATTTTGGACAATTTCATGCTCCCAACTTTATGGGAACAGTTTGGGGATGGTCCCTTCCTGTTCCAACATGACTGGGCACCAGTGCACAAACAAAGTCCATAAAGACATGGTTGAGTGAGTTTGGGGTAGAGGAACTTGACTGGCCTGCACAGAGTCTTGGCCTCAACCCTTTGGGAGGAACCTGAGCGGAGACTGAGAGCCAGACCTTTGCGTCCAAAATCAGTGCCTGACCTCATAAATTATTATTATACAGGATTTTGTGCTTTTGGAAGAATGATCAAACAATTCTATAGACACACTCCTAAACCTTGTGGACAGCCTTAACATAAGAGTTGAAGCTGTTTTAGGGGGCCAACTCAATAATGAACCCTTCAGACTGGGATGCCATTAAAGGTAATGTGTGTGTGTAAAGGCAGGTGTCCCAATACTTTTGACAATTATATATATATATATATATATATATATATATATATATATATATATATATATATATATATATATATATATATATATATATATATATATATATATATATATATGTGTGTGTGTGTGTCTATAGAGAGAGAAAATCGAAATACTGCTGTGAACCTGTAAGTAATCCAATGAAGTGCGTAGCAGCATGAACAATAGCCTTTACCAATAACTGACACACTACCTCTTGTGTCAACAAAGGTATCTAAAAACTGCACTTCTGTCAGCACAGGGCTGCTGTTTGAGAAGTGTTTGTGGGGAGGTTATTTTATGTTCTCCATTTGAAGCACAAGCATATCAGCATGGAAAATGCTCTCTAGCTATAAAGAAATTAGACTTTATGCTTGGTGTGTTGGGCTAGAACCTTGGTTAGGGGAGACCACATTTTAAATATCTTCTGTGCATAGGTTGCAAACCCAGCAAATTAGTTTGCTTTGTATTTTAAGAACATTTCAGTAAAACTGAACGTTTCATATTTGCACATCTCTGTTAGTTTAGTGTCACTTTAATACAGTGAAAACTATTTTTGTAATTTCAAGTGCCTGGAAGGCTTTGACACCTGTTATTTGTTGAATACAGATTATTTAATGGACGGAACCCTGTTATCATGAAATATTCAAAAAAGTGTTCATTGCAACGTGTTAATGCCCAACTGAACTTGCAGTTCAAACAAGCTTAATATATTCCAAATAGAAAAGAATAGAAAAGCCTATTCCTAGCAGCTTGCTGCAGACAAAAAAGTACAACCCCCCCCCCCCCCCCCCCCCCCCGAGTCAGACCAATAGCAATCAGCAGAGCTCATGCTCCCCTACTGATTGGAAAACTCTAGTTCTGACTCTGCAGGGTATGAGTTGGACCTTTGCAGAATGACTACTGCTTCCACTCGAAGAGAAAATATCCAATTTTTTTTTTTTAGCATGCTGGCAGGGGATTGGCTTTTCTGTTCAGTATATGGCTGTTTTCTAAAGAAATAAAGCTAAGATTTTGCACATCTTGTGTTTTCATGCACTTGGAAGGTATTTAGCTAATTAAACAGCAAGTTCAATTAGACTCTAACTGAAAAAGGTATCCCTTCTTAAAAAAAAAGCCATTATTCAGTGTTATGGTTAATTGCTAATTTTTAAATAACCAATGTGATCTTTTTCACTTTAATGTTGTATATACATTTTTTATGATCTGCAATAAACAAACTTTGTTTTTTTAAACAGTTTTGTGCTTTCACTAGTTAGCAATATTTAACATGAAACACTGGAGCACTGGGCACACTACAGGTAATGGTATTTTTTACTCAGGGCCGCCATGGCAACCATTAATGTCCCCAGGGGCCCGGATGGGAACCACACTTAGGGTCCGAAAGTCCCCAGGGGCCCGGAGGCCACCAAGGGCCCCAGATGGCACTTTTTTTTTATAAAAAAAATATTTTTTTTTAATATATTTTTTTTATTTTTATAAAGGGCCAATTTTTTTTTTCTTTTTAGAGGTCCGGAGGTCCCCAGGGGCCCGGAGGCCACCAGGGCTCCAGATGGCAAGCCCTTTTTTTCTTTTTTTTTAATAAAAAAATATATTTTTTATATAAAAAAATATATTTTTTTAATTATTTGATCTTTTTTATTGCCAATTTTTTTCTTTTATTTTTTTTTTAGAGGTTCGGATCCACAGGGGCCCGGAGGCCCCCAAACACCCCCCTTTTTTTATTGATTTTCTATAAAAAAAAAAATTTTATATATTTTTATTTTATTTTTTTTTAAAGGGCCATTTTTTTTTAGCCCGTAGGCCACCAGGGCCCCAGATGGCAACCCCCTCTTTTTTATTTTATTTTTTATTAAAGCCAATTTTTTTTCTTTTTTTTTTTGTGACCTGGAGATCCCCAGGGCCCCAGATGACAACCCCCCTTTTTTATAAAAAAAAATGTATAATTATTATAAATTTTTTTACTTTTATTGTTATATTTATTATATATATATATATATATATATATATATATATATATATATATATATATATATATTATGATTATTAAAGGGCCCAGAGTCCTTTTTTATAATTTATGTTTATTTCTTTCTTTTTTTTTTATATTATTTTACATGAAACAAACCCCCTTTTTTTATAATTGTATTTTTTATTTTTGTTTATATATTTTTTTTATATTTTTATTTTTTATTAAAGGGGAGTCCCCAGGGCCCTGGGCAACCCCCTTGTTTTTTTTTTTTTATATAAATGTTTATTTCTTTGTTATACTGTATATATATATTTTTATTTCTTTCTTTTTTTTTTAGGGCCCAGGTTTTTTTTTTTATTAAAGGGCCCAGAGGACCCGAATGGTATTCCTTTTATAAAAAAAAAAAAAAATAAGGTCCCCGGGGCCCCAGCAACCACCCTTTAAAAAAAAATATATATATATATATATATATATTCTCTCTTTTTATTAAAGCATAGAGGTCCCCAGGGCTGTACTTTTTTATATTTATTCTTTATTTCTTCAGGGCCCCCCCGCTTCTCAATTCGCGCCAGCAGCCCCCCCCCCCCCGCTTCTCAATTTCATGCGGACACCCCCCCCCCCCCCCCCCCCGGTTTCTTCAGGGGGCCCATCCCTGAAGCTGTGTAAGGGGCCCCAAAATTCCTGATGGCGGCCCTGGCTGTACTATATACAACTGACAGACATTTTCAGGCTAGCCCATTTGCTGTGTTATAAGTATGGAAAATAGAGTAAGTGATGGTGAATGTTCAACTGTCAAACATTCCATAAGACCTTAAGAGTCGGTTAACACTAGGGCGACACGACTTCCAGCACGACTTTCAGAAGCAACTTCAACACGACTTGAGCATGAACCACAGGGCGATCTGGGGCGATTTACAACACGACTTGAAGTCCTTTTCAGGTCAGGAGACATTCCAGTGGCCAATAAAACAACAATCAGCTCTGGGAGAGGGAAGGGGAGGGAGGGGTTTGCCTGAGAAGAGAAATGTATGTTATCTTGCTGGGAAGTAGCTTCAATTAAAGCAGTGATCAGACTTGGAAGCGACTTCCATTGAAATCAATGTGTACAAATCGCCTAGAAGTCTTATTGAAGTAGTACAGGAACCTCTTCTGAAGTCGGAGCGACCTCAGTAGTGTGTATTAACACCGCTCCCATTCACTTACATTGCTTTTCTGGACAGCGCGACTTGGGACGACTGGATCCCAAGTCGCCCCAGTGTGAACCGACTCTCACTGATGAATGTTTTCTAAATATGCTTCAAAGTGTCAAAAATTGCAATAACAGTCAAAATCAGGAAAGAGGCAAAACTTTTTTAATGCAATGTATTATGGTGACCAGGAGTTGCACGTAATTGCTAAGAAGTTGAATTATAGGAAATGTTTTACAGACTTGGGAAGGATTGCAAACTCATTCAAGTTTTACTTCTGTATACCCCCTCCCATACTCTGTAAAATAATAATAATTAAAAAAGTGTTGGTTGAAGTTTCACTTAAAGTCCACTCCATTCCAGGGGCTTTCCCATTCTACAATCCCAATTCCCCAAAAAGTTGGGACACTGTGTAAAATCTCCATACAAACGCAAATGCAATGATGTGCAAATCTCATATTTTGCAGTATTCACCATAGCAAAAAGAAACATGAAATGTTTAAACGTAGAAAATTTACTATTTAAGGAAGAAATATATATTTTGAAATTGTTGGCAGCAACATGTCTCAAAATAAGTTGGAACAGGACCATGTTTACCATGGTGTATTATACCCTCTTCTTCAACATTCTTAGCGGATATAGGATTCTAAGGCTTCATATACACAAGGCCTACATTTACAGCAGCCATAGGAAAACGCAAACCACTGCAAAATCCACATGAAGCCTAACTGCTCAACAGTCCTGGGTCTTCTTTGTCATTTCAAGATGCACCAAATTAAATATTTCTAATTTGTGAAATGTCTGGACTGCAGGCAGGCCAGTTAAACGCCCAGACTCTTCTTCAACAAATCCATGCTTGTTGTCATGCAGTATGCAGTTTAGCATTGTCCTGCTGAGATATGCAAGGCCTTCCCTAAAAGAAATGTAGTCTAGATGGGAGCATATGCTGCTTTAAAATCAGGATATATCTTTCAGCATTGATGGTGCCTTTCCAGATGTGCAAGCTGTCCATTCCATACACACCAATGTACCCCATACCATCAGAGATGCAGGCTTTTGAACTGAGCGCTGATAACAAGCTTGAAGATCCCTCTACTCTTTTGTCCGGAGGACCCATAGTTGCCAGAAAGAATGTAACATTTTAATTTGTCTGACCACAGAACAGTTTTTCACTTGGCAGCAGATCATTTTAAACAAGCTTTGGCCCACAGAAGATGGCAGCGTTCCTAGATTATGTTCAGATATGGCTTTTTCTTTGCATGATAGAACTTTACCTTGCATTTTTGGATGGCACTGTGTAACATGTTCACAGACAGTGATTTTTGGAGGTATTCCTGAGCCTATGCAGTATTACAGAATCATGCCTGTTTTTAATGTAGTGCCGTCTGAGGGCCCAAGGATCACGGGCATCAAGTATTGCATTTTGTTCTTGTTACTTGCGCACAGAGATTTGTCCAGATTACTGGAATCTTTTGATATTATGTACTGTAGATGATGATACACCCCTCACATTTTTGAAAATATTTTATTATATCTTTTCATATGACAACACTAAAGAAATGACACTTTGCTACAAGTAGTGTACAGCTTGAATAACACTGTAAATTTACTGTCCCCTCAAAATGACTCAACTCACAGCCATTAATGTCTAAACCGCTGGCAACAAAAGTGAGTACACCCCTGAGTGAAAATCTCCAAATTGGGCCCAAAGTGTCAATATTTTGTGTGGCCACGATTATTTTCCAGCACTGCCTTAACCCTTTTGGGCATGGAGTTCACCAGAGCTTCACAGTTTGCCACTGGAGTCCTTTCCCACTCCTCCACGATGACATCAAAGGGTTGGTGGATGTTGGAGACCTTGCGCTCCTCCTCCTTCCATTTGAGTATGCCCACAGATGTGGGTCTTAAGACTTGCTTGGCCAGTCCATCACCTTTACCCTCAGCTTCTTTAGCAAGGCAGTGGTCATCTTGAAGGTGTTTTTGGGGTCGTCATCATGTTGGAATACTGCCCTGCGGCCCAGCCTCTGGAGGGAGGGGATCATGCTCTGCTTCAGTATGTCACAGTACATACATGTACATACATGTTGGCATTCATGGGTCCCTCAATGAACTGTAGCTCCCCAGTGCTGACAGCACTCATGCAGCCCCAGATCATGACACTCCCACCACCATGCTTGACTGTATGCAAGACACACTTGTCTTTGTACTGCTCACCTGGTTGCCACCAGAGACTTTCTTCTCTCACAATAGCCATGCAGACCAATTTGATGCAGTGTGCAAAGACAACCTCTGGATATGACGCTGAGCACGTGCACTCAACTTCTTTGGTTGACCATGGCGAGGACTGTTCTGAATGCAACCTGTCCTGATAAACCACTGTATGGTCATGGCCACCGTACTGCAGCTCAGTTACAGGTGTCTCTGCAATTTTCTAATAGCCTAGGCCATCTTTATGTAGAGCAACTATTCATTTTTTCAGATCCTCAGAGAGTTCTTTGCCATGAGGTGCCATGTTGAACTTCCAGTGACCAGTATAAGAGAGTAAGAGCGATAAAACCAAATTTAACACACCTGCTCCCTATTCACACATAAGACCTTGTAACACTAATGAGTTACATCACCCCGGGGAGGGAAAATGTCTAATTGGGCACAATTTGGATATTTTCACTTAGGGGTGTACTCACTTTTGTTGCCAGCGGTTTAGACATTAATGGCTTTGTGTTGAGTTATTTTGAGGGGACAGAAAATTTACACTGTTATACAAGCTGTAAACTCACTGCTTTACATTGTAGCAACGTGTAATTTCTTCAGTATTGTCACATGAAAAGATATAAAAAAAATTGAGTTTTGCCTCAAAGTTAAAGCCTTGTACAAAAAAGGGTGGAGGGAATGGACTATCTCGGTACTAATAAGTAACAAGAAACTTTGAATAAAAAAAAAAGTATATTTATAACATAAAAAAAAACACACATATTTTACAAAACATCAAAACAAGAATAGAAAGTCAATACAGTATACATAATGTATGTTTGTAGAATTCCAGGTGAATGTCTGGTTATGAAACGTTCTCACAGATTATACAATCCTCTACCAGTTTTGCGATGAAAGGACCGCTTCATCAGGAGGATAAATCTGTAAGATAAATAATAAATTTGGAAACAGATAGAAAGAATAACAATGGAATATAGGGAAATACATTTACATTATACATATATCAGAACCAGGTATATATCAAATACAGCCAAAAAGTCTGGGTACAATTTACATTTTTTACTTACCATCCCATCTTGTGACTGAAGCTTGCTTCTGGCTTTGGACTCATGGGTAAGCGAGTGTACCCAGACTTTTTTGCTGTATCTGGTATATACCTGGTTCTGATATATTTCTAATGTAAATGTATTTCCCTATACAGTAAGGCAAAAAAAAGTATTTAGTCAGCCACCAATTGTGCAAGTTCTCCCACTTAAAAAGATGAGAGAGGCCTGTAATTGTCATCATAGGTATACCTCAATTATGAGAGACAAAATGTGGAAACAAATCCAATCACACTGTCTGATTTGGAAAGAATGTATTTGCAAATTATGGTGAAAAATAAGTATTTGGTCAATATCAAAAGTTCATCTCAATACTTTGTTTTATATCCTTTGTTGGCAATGACAGAGGTCAAACGTTTTTCTGTCACACACTGTTGCTGGTATGTTGGCCCACTCCTCCATGCAGATCTCCTCTGGAGCAGTGATGTTTTGGGACTGTCGCTGGGCAACATGGACTTTCAACTCCCTCCGAAGGTTTTCTATGGGGTTGAGATCTGCAGACTGTCTAGGCCACTCCAGGACCTTGAAATGCTTCCTACGAAGCCACTCCTTCGTTGCCCGGGCGGTGCGTTTGGGATCATTGTCATACTGAAAGACCCAGCCATGTTTCATCTTCAATGCCCTTGCTGATAGGAGGAGGTTTGCACTCAAAATCTCATGATACATGGCCCCCATTCATTCTTTCATGTGCACAGATCAGTTGTCCTGTTCCCTTTGCAGAGAAACAACCCCAAAGCATGATGTTAACACCCCCATGCTTCACAGTAGGTATGGTGTTCTTTTGGTTGCAACTCAGCATTCTCTCTCTTCCAAACACGGCGAGTTGTGTTCTACTTTGGTTTTATCTGACCTTATGACATTCTCCCAATCCTCTTCTGGATCATCCAAATGCTCTCTAGCAAACCTCAGACGGGCCCGGACATACCACCATAATTTGCAAATAAATTCTTTCAAAATCAGACAATGTGATTGTCTAGATTTGTTTCCACATTTTGTCTCTCATAGTTGAGGTATACCTATGACGACAATTACAGGCCTCTCTCATCTTTTTTAGTGGGAGAACTTGCACAATTGCTGGCTGACTAAATACTTTTTTGACCCACTGTATTCCATTCATTGTTACTCTTTGCATCTGTTTCCAAATGTATTATTTAAACTGGTAGAGGACTGTATAATCTGTGAGAACGTTTCATAACCAGACATTCACCTGAAAGTTTACAAGTATATGTATACTGTATTGACTTATTCTTCTTTTTATGTTTTGATCCTTTGTAAAATATGTGCGTTTTATATGTAATAAATGTACTTTTTTATTCAAAGTTTATCGTTGCTTATTAGAACCAAGATAGTCCATTCCCTCCCCCCCCCCCCTTTTTTTTTTGTTGTAGGAAGACAGCTTCAGCAACTGTCCCTACTTCTTTTTCTTTTGCACATGAAAAGATATAATAAAATATTTACAAAAATGTGAGGGGTGTACTCACTTTTGTGAGATACTGTGCTCGGCTGGGATACGAGTGAGGGCAAGATGGCCCCCACCCGTCCCCATAGCATAGCAGCATACGTCAAAATGACAGTTCCGCCCATGCTTCTTAAAGCAACATTTCCTAAATGTAATTTTTTCAAATACAATTTTTTTTTTTTGCATTTAAGTCTAAATATGAGATCTGAGGTCTTTTTGACCCCAGATCTCATATTTAAGAGGACCTGTCATGCTTTTTTCTATTACAAGGGATGTTTACATTCCTTGTAATAGGAATAAAAGTGTTTTTTTTTTGTGTGTGTGTGTAAAAAATAATAATATAAATAGAAATAAATAGGAAGACAAAAAAAAATTTTTTTTAAAGCACCCTGTCACGACGAGCTCACGCACAGAAGCGAACGCATACGTGAGTAGTGACCGCATATGAAAATGGTGTTCAAACCACACAAGTGAGGTATCACCGCGATCCTTAGAGCGAGAGCAATAATTCTAGCTCTAGACCTCCTCTGTAGCACAAAATATGCAACCTATAGAATTTTTTAAATGTCGCCTATGGAGATTTGTAAGGGTAAAAGTTTGATGCCATTCCACGAGCGGACGCAATTTTGAAGCATGACATGTTGGGTATCATTTTACTTGGCATAACATTATCTTTCACAATATATAAAAAAATTGGGCTAACTTTACTGTTCTCTTATTTTTTAACCACTTAAGACCCGGACCAAAATGCAGCTAAAGGACCTTGCCCCTTTTTGCGATTCGGCACTGCATCGCTTTAACTGACAATTGCGCGGTCGTGCGACATGCCTTCCAAACAAAATTGATATCCTTTTTTCCCCACAAATAGAGCTTTCTTTTGGTGGTATTTGATCACCTCTGCGGTTTTCATTTTTTGCGCTATAAACAAAAATAGAGCGACAATTTTGAAAAAAAAATCAATATTTTTTACTTTTTGCTATAATAAAATATGGGTTTATGATATTTTCAAATTATTGCATGCTGTTTATGAAGATTTTACACAGAAGTTTTACAAAATTGATACCGAATACAACATACACCATAATCTGTTATTTATACATTATTTGTAAAAAATATGTTTTTAGCATAAGAAAAGTGTTGCAGTTGCTTTGGACAAAACAAGTTACCTTGATTTAACCTAAGTGTGAGCACCTTAAAGGGGTTGTAAAGGTAAAAAATTCCCCTAAATAGTCCTCCTTCACTTACCTCATCCTTCCATTTTGTTTTTAAATGTTCTTATTCCTTCTGAGAAATCCTCACTTCCTGTTCTTCTGTCTGTAACTCTACACAGTAATGCAAGGCTTTCTCCCTGATGTGGAGTGTCGTGCTCGACTCCTCCCCTGGAATACAGGAGAGTCAGGACGCCCACTAACACACAGCTCCGATCTCTATCTGCAACATAGAGAGCGTCCTGCCTCTCCTGCTCCACACCAGGATTACTTGCATTACTGTGTGTAGTTACAGACAGAAGAACAGGAAGTGAGGATTTCTCAGAAGAAATAAGGACATTTAAAAGCAAAATCAAAGGATGAGGTAAGTGAAGGAGGACAGCACTAAGGTAAAGGAAGCTATTTAGGGGATTTTTTTTTTACCTTAAGGTAATAAGGTAAATAAATTTAAAAAAAATAACAAACATGTTGTCTATACTTAACTGCTCTGTGCAATGCACAAGGTAATCCAGCTCTATATTGTTTAAAGTGGAGCTCCAGTCCTCATAAACATTTTTTTTTTAAAAGCTCCCCCTTGATTGTCATATTTATACATTAGAATACTGGTAGAACAGTATGCATGCTGATTAGTTTTTAATCTTTCAAAAATGAACTGATCTTGGAAACAGACATGTGGCCATCTATGTGAGCATCTGGAACCCACTTGTGTCTTTTTCTGGGATTCAGTGCAGCAAATTGGCAAAAAAAAAATGCCGAACCGAAATCTCAGCAAAATCGCCCGTGCAAAAATGCAAAACACACAGCAAAATGCACTGTAGAAACAGATCAAAAGCAAACTGCATAGGTGTGAACCAAGACTTATGCTGGTCATACATGCATCGATTTTTGGACGAGGGTACTAACACAAAAAATCTTTGTACATTCGCTGAGCGAAAGAATGTTGTTTGAAATTGTCACTTGCTTTTAAAGGATCACTAAAGGAATTTTATTTTTAGCTAAATAGCTTCCTTTACCTTACTGCAGTCCTGGTTTCATGTTCTCATTGTTCGTTTTTGCTTTGAAGTTGCTGTAATTCTGCTCTGATCTCCACACTTCCTGCTTGTCTGGCTCCTTATGAAAAATCTCATGGCAGCTTTTCACTGTGGCCCAAGCTGTCATTACTGTGTGTCTAAAACTCTTCGGAACCAATCAGATTCATTTTAAAAACAAAACACTGCCCTGGATTTGTTCGTTTTTGTTCTGTGTGTCTCTTTACTTCACAGAAACATGAAACCAGTTTAAAAGTGAATCTAAACTGCAGGCACATTATATGATTGATTTTTATCTATTTTTAATCATTTTTAAAAGGAATCAGTTAGCTTTTATGTCTCTATACCCTGTAAACAGTCATTTCAGCATTCCTTTAATGCCGTCTTCTTTTTTTTGGTGTTTAATACAATTAGTATGGTTTGATAGCTGCCTTTTTCTTCTGTACAATACAACACAGTCATGGTAAATAGAAGAAAAACAAGGAGCCAATTAATTGTGCTGCAGACGGTGCAAGGAACATGGTAATAGGGAGGAAATAAAGTTTGTTTCTTATATTCAAATCTGTCTACTACATTGCACAACACATAAGAACAGCAAAGACAAACAGGAAAGATCACATGCTAGACAATCATAACAACATGTCAAGGAAGATTTCTTCAGAATACTATAAACAGGCTTATTGTGCTATCCAAATCCCACTGGTGGTAAAACAGTAGAAAGAGAATTTACTTTGGAATATATTTCACTGCTCACAGCCCGTAAAGCTGTCCTTTTTTTTAAAATGTGACGCTTGTAAATGTTCAATGTTCAGAGCAGATGCTTGTTCCAAAAACTGATGCTATCAATTCAAGTTGCCTATAGTCAGTGAAAACATTAAAAAATATAAATGTACAAATACAAAAAAGCAATATCGTAGACTATTTTTATAAATGTTTCCATTAAGCTGAAAAGAGAACAATCAGTTCCTACAGTTGGATCACTCATTACTGCTCTCATGTGTAGCCCTAAATGGCTATATCCTTGGCAGAGTACTGGGCATCAGACCAGGGAGGGGTTTAGGCTAAATTATGGCAAACCTAATACTCAGACTCAGAGGAATTTTTAAATTTTGCTATTAAACAGACGTTGGGGTTGATTTACTAAAACTGGAGAGTGCAAAATCTGGTGCAGCTGTTCGTGGTTGCCAATCAGCTCCTAGCTTCAGCTTGTTAAATTAACTTTTAGCCATCAGTAATGCCCATCAGAGCCATCTATCAGTGCCATGTATCAGTGCCCAGCAGTGCCTCCTATCAGTGCCACCCAAAAGTACCCATCATTGCAGCCTTTTCAGTGCCCTTCAGTGTCGCCTATCTTTGCCCACCAGTGCCACCCATGAGTGTGCATCAGTGCTGCCTATCAATACCCATCAGTGCTGTATATCAGTGCTACCCATCAGTGCCACCTTATCAGTGCCTGTCAGTGCCGTCTTATCAGTGCCCTTCAGTGAAGGAGAAAACTTACTTATTTACAACATTTTATAACAGAAACAAAATAAAAAAATGTCTTCAAAACCCCCTAACTGTTCCACATGTAGCCCCACTCTTCCTCTACAAGTGTGCAAAGTTTGTTGTCTGGGAGACCAACGGCTGGGGAGCACAGATTTTTCAAAGCTGGGCACCCCTTCCCTAGACTCCCATGTTAAACATCAGTCTAGTCATGGACACATTGAGGCATGGGTACAGTGAAGCATGGACACAGTGAGGCATGGGCACAGTGAGCCATGGGCACAGTGGGGCATGGGCACAGTGGGGCATGGGCACAGTGAGGGAATGGCACAGTGAGGCATGCACATGGACAGACTGAGGCACAGTGAGGCATGCAGTTGGACACCCTAGGCCAGTGATGGCGAACCTTGGCACCCCAGATGTTTTAGAACTACATTTCCCATGATGCTTAAATACACTGCAGAGTGCATGAGCATCATGGGAAATGTAGTTTCAAAACATCAGGAGTGCCAAGGTTCGGCCATCACTGCCCTAGGCTTATACTCGAGTCAATACTTTTTCCCATATTTTTTTTAGGTAAAATTAGGTGCCTCGGCTTATATTCGGATCGGTTTATACTTGAGTATATACGGTACCTTTTGTGCCACCTTCCCCTCCTTTTATATTGTAAACTCCATAAGCAGGGCCCTCCAATTTCTTCTGTTTTGAACTGTATTGTAATTGTTCTGACTCCTTTTATATTGTAAATCATTGTTCAAACTGTTGGCACTATATAAATCCTGTATAATAATAATAATGGGCCATGCAAATGAATTATTTATGATCATGTGACCAGCAGTACAACTGCAATCAATTAATAGCCCACAGAAAAACAGTTGGGTGTCTGCTGCAACCTACAGTGATAGGGAACAGTCAGATAATACTGTTCAAACCTCTGACGACTCTAGTGCTAAATTATATGCTAAATACACCTTTGGAATATGTATACGTGTAGAGACCCTGCAATAGATTTGAATTCCCTTAGTCTAAATGTTGTGTTTGCAGCAAGGCTGTAGCCAACACTAAGCTTTTTTTTATGTTATCTAAATGTGTTAGGCTTTTCCTAAATCCCCATACACATGGGCCGAATGTCGGGCGGCATCGGCTGGTTCAATAGAAACTGGCAGACATTCAGCCCATGTGTACTGTATGAGGTCCACTCCGACAGAAGCCAGATTTTTTACCTGTGGAAGGGGTATGACTGAAAAGGGTCTGCTAACCGGCTCCCGATCAGTGCTCTCAGTCAATGGCTAAGAGACCTGACCTGAGTGTTCTGGTGCAAGGGTCAGCACCCTGTCAGAACACAATAGAACACCAGGGGAGATCGGTGTACTAACATTGGTTTGTTATTACAGCTGCTCCAAACTTAGCTGTCAGTTTTTTTTTTTTTTTCAGTCTACTGTGTTGAATAAAAAAAAAGTGTGTTGTGCTCTACGCTTAAGCACCAGGCATTGTTTTCTCCTGTCTGCTCCTCATGAGTGTTTTTTTATGAAGATAGAGGGAGACAGTCTGCTCTCACTCGTGGGATCACCAGGAGGAGTCAATTGTCATTTGCCCTCTGTCCTGCTTGCAGTGAGGTTTGAAGCACCTAATGCCAGAGGAAGGTTAGGTAGTCCAGTCAGCAGTATTCCAGCCTCCAACATCCAGCAGGACTCTGCACCCCCAGCGCTGACTCCTAACTCTGGGGCCTCGTACACACGATCGGACATATCCGATGAAAACGGTCTGCGGACCATTTCCATCGGATATCTCCGATCGGGAGTTTGATCCGATGGCGTGTACACATCATCGGATCAAATTCCCCGCCGCCGGACGGCGCGGTGACGCGGCGGTGACGTTGACGCCGCCACGTCACCGCCACGTCACCGCACCAGGAAGTTAAACACTTCCGCGCATGCGCCGAATCCATTCGGCGGCGGCGCGGCGGCGGTGGGGCACGACATGTCTGCTGGTAAGTGTACTAACCAGCAGACATGTCGGGCGGACAGATTTCACCGGATGGATTTCAAAGCATGCTTTGAAATCTGTCGGGTGGAGAAATCTGTCCGCTAGCCCATACACACGAGCGGAGATGTCTGCTGAAACGGTCCATCGGACCGTTTTCAGCGGACATATCCCCTCGTGTGTACGAGGCCTCACTCTCAGGGCCAGACAGGCAGGAGTCTCCTCAGCCAGGATCCAGGACAGCTACTCTTCCTCCACCTTTGGCCTCCTTCTTTCCTCCCTAACATCATCAAGGTAAGGCCTTTTTTCGTTCAGGCCTATCCACCTCCCCTTAGGCTAATTCGCGGCCGTCCTTTTCAGGATAAGCCGTGGCTGCGGCCCAACAAAGGGGAAAACTGGCAAATCTTTCATCCCCCACACTCCCAGCCGCGATCGTGGCATCACCGCTGCCACCATCCTCAATCCCACCTCGGCCTGAACAATTCGGCATCAAGCTCACGGCGACCGCATTTAGGAAAGTCTGCGGCTTCAGCCGCGGCCTAGCGGTGCGCCGCACTTGCTCCTCACAAACCCCCTCAAACTTCACTAAACCACCCCTGCCCCTGGAGGCTCGCCCCTTGGTGCCCCAAAGCCCCCTCCTCCCTCCAACCGGGCCTTACCCAGCTGCACAGCCCCCAGCTCGGGCCTAGTCCCGGTCAGTGGCCATCTTGCTACACCCAGCAACTGTGATATTGCTGGGACGTAGCCCCACTCCCCTTCCCCAGCCCAAAAGCTGGGATTTGACTCCCGCCCCCACATCCTCAGGTCCAGCAGTTCCAATTCCAGGGACCTCCACCACTTAGTGCTTGATCCAGGGCCCCCCCGATCGCCCTTGTGGGATCAGGAAGGAATTTTTTTCCCCCGGTCACGGCAGATTCGCATAGCACAGACAGGTTTTTTTTGCCTTCCTCTGGATCAATCGCCCTTCCTATCATCATTGAATACCTCCCCGATCAATATTACTTTCCCCGGCATTTTTCTGCGATTATGTCAAATCTGAGATACTCTGCAGAAATCATTGGGGTCTAAAGCCATTCGCCTCAATATTACCAGCCGCCACCAAAAAAGCTCTAAGGAATGAGCAACTGTTAAGAATCAATCGACGATCGACAGTCAAAAATTACACGCATTTACCCCAACCTAAGCACATATCATGCACTTTGGTCAATACAAGATCGGCAGGAAAACACAGACAAGAAATCCATGATTTCAGTCTACAAAACTATTTAGACTGATTTTTATCACAGAAAGCTGTCTCACAGCCGACTGTAACACCATTCTAGGAGAATTGGTGCCAGAGAATTGCCGCATTCTAACAGAAAACAGAGTGGGGCAAAGAGGAGGAGGCCTGGCGGTGATCCACAAGACTCCCCTCTCGATCACTAAACCAGGCCTTCAGTACTCACTTCCATTCATGGAAACCCTCATCCTGCAACTGCAAACAAATTTCCAGGACACTGTTCACATACTCCTGTGCTATAGACCACCGGGTCCAAAAAGGCACCTGCTAATGTCATTGACAGAGTTCATCTCCACCTATACCCTAAACACCAAACACCTCCTGCTGCTCGGGGATTTTAACCTTTGGGCCAACTCCTCACAGGACCCCGTTGCCGACGCCTGCATTGACCATTTGGAAGGATTAGGTCTGCAGCAACTAGTATGTGGGCCCACACATGCTTCAGGTCACACACTCGATCTCATTTTCAGACAACATCTGGAAATTAATATTCTAAAAAATGAGCCGCAACCATGGACAGATCACCATGCCATTAAATTCACAATCAATATAAATGCCCCCTCAAAAAAAAAATGGTAAAACCGGTGACAACACACTGGACTAGATCTCAGAAGAAGCTCTATTCAGAACTCTTCAAAACTACATTAGGGAACAAAATAAAAACAATCCAACTACATCAAACAGCCACAGAAACTCTTGATGCTATAAACAGTCAGCCGTCTTAGTAGCGCCAAAACGCACAACATGCATCCGGGAAAACAACTCCATCTGGTTTAACGACCAGCTCTCGTTGCTAAAGCAAGAGCGCAGAAGAGCTGAAGCAGCCTGGAAAAGAAGCTCTTTAGAGTAAAACCTCTCTATTTATAAGATAATAACAAAAAAATACCATAAAGAAATCTTTATTGTCAAAAAATAAATAAAAATTTCCAATATTATCACCAATGCCCTAAACCGCCCCCGTGAACTCTTCAATCTAGTCACCAACACCATGAACCCAGTAAGTCTAGAAGCCCCTTATTCTGATTCACAAGAATTTTGCAACTAATTATCGGATTTTTTTATCAACAAAATTGAAAGAATCCGTGAAAGTATTCAGCAAAATACAACCTCCATCTACCCCCCCCATAAATCACAAACATAATACCCACATAATTCCACCGCAATCACCTAACTTCACTCTAAAACCCATTTCCATTGATGCCACTAAAAATATCATTGGGACTCTGCGAATTAGCACAGCACCCAATGATATCATTCCCACCAAACTGCTGAAAGAATGTGCCGATATTTTGGCACCAGCTATCATGCAGCTCATAAACCAGTCATTCAAGGAGGGCTTGGTGCCACCCTTGCTGAAACAAGGTATAATCAAACCAATTCTAAAAAAAAACACCCTCGACCCCAAAGACCCTAACCACCGTCGTCCCATAACTGCCCTTAATGTCTTCTCCAAGGTAATGGAGAAAGAAGTTGTACAACAGCTACAACATCATTTAGACACACATAAATTACTTGATCCGTTTCAATCGGGTTTCCGTCCTGGTCACGGGACAGAAACAGCACTGCTCAAAATATGGGATGACGCTCTTGAGGCCGCAGACGAAGGAGAATCTTGTCTTCTGGTACTGTTGGACCTAAGTGCTGCTTTTGACACTGTAGACCACGAATTATTACTGACTCGGCTAACTGAAGTAGCCAGAGTCGCGGAAGGTGATTTATCTTGGTTCTCCTCCTTTTTGAAAAACCGATCACAAATAGTGAAATTGGGGCCTTTCACTTCTGAAAAACGCACAGTGTCATGTGAAGTCCCTCAGGGATCCCCTTTGTCGCCTGTTCTGTTCAATATCTATCTCTGCCCTCTTTTTGAAATCATCAGCAAACAGAAGTTACTCTATCACTCTTATGCAGATGACACACAATAGTATTTTTGCATCTGTAATAAAAAGGATCATCATCTCGGACTAGAGAAATGCCTTACTATGATAGAAAACTGGATGACAAAGTTATCTTAAACTCAACGGCTCAAAAACACAACTTCTCACATTTCACACCAACCAAAAATATCATCCCGCAACAAAATGGATACCCCCGCCCATTCTGGGTAAAACCATCGCCCCTAGCACCAAAGTCAAAAGTCTCGGGGGCATTTTCGACACCAACATGACAATGGATGAGCAAATAGGGTCAGTAGTCAGCGGATCGCATCATCTGCTGCGCCTACTACGCAGACTTACCCCCTTTATCCCAAAAGAAGACATAGCAGTCGAGGTGGGAACAATTATCAACTCCAGACTTGACTATGCAAATGCCCTTTATCTCGGACTCCCCAAATACCAAATCACTCGTCTGCAAGTCTTTCAAAATAGGGCCGCTAGACTTGTGACTGGGAAAAAAACATGGGAATTAATCTCATCTTCTCTGAGATCCCTTCATTGGTTGCCAGTAAAAGACAGAATCACTTTCAAGGCTCTCTGCCTAACGTATAAGTGTATTCAAGGAAATGCCCCCCAATATCTATGTGAAAAACTAAAAGCTCACAACCCCAATCGCGTTCTGCACTCCACCAACCAAAATCTATTCCAGATACCCAAAGCCAGATACAAATCCAAAGGAGAATGTAGATTTGCAGTCCAAGGACCTAGACTGTGGAACGCTCTACAAACCACCATCCGATTGGAGGTGAACCACTTGGCCTTCAGAAGAAAGATCAAAACCTATCTCTTCTGAGGTCAAAAAAAGTTTCACTCAGGGAATGGATACTAAGCGCCCAGAGGCAATTCAGTTTGCATGTGTTGCGCTAACTCACTCACTCACATAAAAATGTTGAGGGTTATATTCATTCTACCCTGGCCACTCGCTGAGAGGTTTAGGCTGAGGAAGAGAATACATGTTTAGGGAGACCTTCTGGAAGGGTCCTTTCCTTTCAGATTATGCCTGTAGAGCAGTGGTTCTCAACCTGTCTAGTGCCGTGACCCATTGATAAAATCTCCCAAGTTGTGGGGACCCCTAACGGTAAAAAAAAAATCCTATCAAGACAAGTAATTTGCACCCCTAACCCACGGATATTTAGCACTCCCTGAGTCCTTTCCACTCAGTATTAAAACTCCTGAGGCTGCGTACACATGATCATTAGAAACTGATGAAAACGGACTGAAGTTCAGTTTCATCGGTCCAAACCGACCGTGTGTATGGCCCATCAGTCTTTTGTCCTTCAGTCCAAAGTTTTAAAACTTGCTTTAAAATCAGACTGATGGACGCCTGACCATCGGTCAAAACCGATGGTTAGTACGCAAAAGCATCGGTTCAAAACCCGCACATGCTCAGAATCAAGTCGACGCATGCTTGGAAGCATTGAACTTTGTTTTTTTCAGCACGTCGTTGTGTTTTACGTCACCGCGTTCTGACATGATTGATTTTTGAACTGATGGTTTGTACGCACATCAGACCATCAGACCGTCTGTGAACCGATGAAAATGAACTTCAGTCCGTTTTCATCGGTTTGGACTGATCGTGTGTACAAGGCCTGATGCCGCGTACACACGGTCGTTTTTTGCGATGAAAAAAAACGACGTTTTTTAAAACGTCATTTAAATTGATCGTGTGTGGGCAAAACTTAGTTTTTTGTCTTAAAAAAAACGACCAAAAAAAAATTCCAACATGCTTGAATTTTTTGTGTCGTTTTTCAAAACGTCGTTTTTTGTGTCATAAAAAGTGATGGTGTGTGGGCAAAACGATGTTGAAAACGACTTTTTTAAACCC
Source organism: Rana kukunoris (assembly GCA_029574335.1). Classification (NCBI taxonomy): domain Eukaryota; kingdom Metazoa; phylum Chordata; class Amphibia; order Anura; family Ranidae; genus Rana; species Rana kukunoris. The sequence goes on from CM056049.1 coordinate 223,764,724, forward strand.
GCGCATGCTCAGAAGCAAGTTATGAGACGGAGCTTCAATGGAAAAGAGTGCCGTCGAACGTGGTGTACGTCACCACGCTTTGCTAGAGCTTTGTAGAAAAACGATGGTGTGTACGCAACGTCGTTTTGGAAAATTAAGTTTGAAAAACTTCGTTTTTTTTCATGATTGAAAACGTTGTTTTTTTTTTATCGCAAAAAGTGATCGTGTGTACGCGGCATTATAGTACATTTTATGGTGTACCACTCTCTCTATGTTCCTCTTTTCTTTCCCTTTTATCTCTCTATCCTAATTTCTTGTTTGTTATCCCCATCCCTCTCTAGATGTCTTTCTTGTTTTTTCTCTTATTCTTTCTCTCCCTTTTTCTTTGTTCCTCCCCCTCTTTTCCTCTCCCTTCAATGTAGTCTCTATTTTTATTCCTTCTCTTACTCCCTGGTGGGGAGTATGGGATGAGTGGCAGTGCTGGCGGGGAGTTGGGATCAGCCAACTTAGGTGCTCTTGATCAAGGTCATCTGCTGATCTGAGAACTGTAGTGGGGACTTTGAAGGGCAACTCTAATCACAGGTAGTGTTACTCACTGTGTCTCCCACTTTGTGGTTTCTTGTAGAAGTGACACCTATGCTGAAATCAGCAGATAGGGTCTCCTCCAGCCCCTCCCACTTCACTTTTCTCACCAGTCAGCTGACCTCTAGTCCCTGCCCCCTAGCTATGCCGTGAACTGAAGGAGCAGTGAAGAGTCTGAGTGTGCAGCCGCAAGCTTCAGGAACACCCCTTGTTTTGGGGACCCCTGGCAAATCCTCATTTGACCCCCAAAGGGGTCCCGACCCCCAGGTTGAGAACCACTGCTGTAGAGAATGAATGTGTAAAGGGTCCAGTCTTGCCTCAAAGGCCTGCTGTCTAGGCAGGGTGTGAGAACAGAGGTCCTTACCTCCCATGCTCAGTATGGAGGTATGGAGAGGATGCTAGTCTTTGTTTCCTGGAATCTTGCCAGGAAAGAGATCCTTCCTACCCATGCTTTTCTTGCACAGGATGTGTGTCTAGTAAGCCTTTTACACACGACCGGATTTCCTTCCAGGAAAACTACCAGAAAAAACTTTTGGCTGGGAGAATCGGTCGTGTGTATGCTTCCTGGCAGTTTTCCCGACCGGAAAACTGCCAGGAATCCCAGCGGGAAAATAGAGAACCTGTTCTCTATTTTCCCGCCGAGATTCCCGGTGGTTTTAAACCCGGCAGTTTTCCTATGTGAAAACACTGCGAGAGAGCATATACACAAGGCCAGGATTCCCGGCCAAAGCTCTCCCTGCAGTTTTCCAGACGGGAAACGCGGCCATGTGTACACGTTGAAACTTACCGAGCAGGTTCTCGGTTTTCCCGTCGGGATTCCTGGCTGACTTTATACCGCTGGGAATCGTGTGTACAGGGTTTAAGGGTCCAGTCTATCCTTTTATAAGTCAGACCTGTTGCCTAGGGAGGGTGTGAGAAGAATGCCCTTGTTTCTATTCCGGCTGGAGGATTTATCTACAAAGATGATATAAAAAAAAATGTAAGCAAAATTATGCTGAGAGCTGTGTCTATAGTTCCAACATAAAACATTGGAGCAGGAAGGAAGATAGGAAGAGAAAAAAGTCATTTTAATAATTTACAAGAAAATATAAAATCACACCATAGAGCAGTACAGGACTATAAAAATAAATACTGGGCATTAAACAGAAAAAAGCTTTTGAGAAGAAAAAAACTAAAACCATTTTGCTCTTCATAGGAAGAGAGTTAGAAATGTACATAAACAATGAACCTATTCATTTTCAATGGGTGCATGCCTGGACCACACAAGTGCACTTGACCCTTCACAATGCATAGAAAACACCAGCGTTGATGTAGTATATTGAGAAAAATTATTTGGGTATGATTTAGTCTGTGGAAATGTGTTACCGTCCGATGGAAAATGAATGAACACATGCAATTCAATGTGCGTTGATTTGCTAAACCAAACATGCATACCTCCCAACCGTCCCGGATTTCACGGGATTGTCACGCGATTCGCGGTAATTCCTGCGGTCCTGCGATCACGGCAAAAGTCCCGCGATTACACGGCCCCCCGCGATTACCGCGATTCGCGGAAAATCCTTGCAAATCACGGTAAATCCCCGCGATTCGCGGTAAAACCCCCCCTCAACAACTTCAATCTGCTGCGAAACCCCCCCGCTCAACAACTCCGAGCCGCGGAACCCCCTCACTCAACAACTTTGATCCGCGGACCCCCCCGCTCAACAACTTTGATCTGCGGACTCCCCCCCGCGAACCCCCCCCCCCCCGCTCAACAGCTTTGATCTACAGCCCCCCCCCCCCGCTCAACAACTCCGATTGTCCCTCATTCTGAAGTTGAAAAGTTGGGAGGTATGAACATGGGCATGCATGGAACAGTGTGAATGGACACCTAGGCCCCATCGACATTTAAGTCGGGTGTCTTCAACAAGCCTGCAATACCTGAGAAGGACAGCAAGCCAACAACAACTAAAAAACCTCAAAGCAACAACAACCAGTGTTAGAAGGCAAGTATCATACTCCATGCAGGTGTACTGGAATCATTACAGAATGTATAACAGAATCAAACATCCTGGAGCCTTGTGTTTCCTGGCTGACTTTTTACCGCCGCAAAACCCGAGGAGAAAGTTGAGGACCGGCTCGGCAGCTTTTTTTCCCCTACACACGGCTGGTTTTCCTGGCAGGAAAACTGCCATGAGAGCTTTGGCCGGGATACCTGGCCGTAAGTATGCTCCATCGCAGTGTTTCCCATAGAAAAACTGCCGGGAAAAAGACCACCGTCAATCTCGGCAGGAAAAAAGAGAACATTTTTCTCACTGGGATTCCCGGCGGTTTTCCTATCAGGAAAACTGCCATGGAGCATACACACAGACAGTTTTCCCAGTCAAAAGCTGTCACGGCAGTTTTCCCGATGGGAAAACTGGTCGTGTGTACGAGGCATCTGAGTACATAGGAAGAAAAATATGCCTGAAATACCTGAGCAGAACTGTGTTGGACTTTATGTTCCACTCTCAATCACACATTACCCAGATCCAGCTGAGTGAAAATATATGTTCGAAGGTCACATGGGCGGGCTCTAGAGGAGCAGACATGCCTGCCTAGAGCTCCGCTACTCGGGGAAGAAAGCCGTGGATAACCCGGTATTTGATCCGGTCAAACCATCCCATAAACGGACCACAAGCTGTAGGAAGGTGAGGGGGACATTTGGGTGAAAGAATGGTGCTAGGAGGTGCCAGAAACAGGACAAAAACGAATCCTCCATGCAGCCCTCAGCTGAGCAAAGGCACCACTAAGACAGCACTGCTCGCCTCAGAACAGCTCCCCTCAGGGAAACAGAGAAAGCAAACGGCAGCTAAAACTGCCAAAACAACTAATCTTATGGCATCTCTGTCCAATATTACCTCAGATAGTGAGGGAGAGGACTCAAATGTGTCACCACAGTTGGATAAAGGTGACAAGGAAATCCCCTCAGGATTGCTCAAACAATTTGAAAAGATGCTTCACAGAGCACTTAAACAGACATCTGAACAAATCACCTCAAGTCTCACAAGAGAAATAAGGGAGATAGGGAACCGCACAGATGCCCTGGAAACCAAGGTAGATGAAATAGAAATCTTTACTCAGGAATGCATGTCTGATATAGATACCCTCAAGGAAGAAAATTTAACCCTGCAAAATAGACTGGAGGATTTTGAGAATCGGGCAAAAAGGTCAAACCTGAGATTTAGGGGCATACCAGAGTCTGTAGTAGACCTTCAATCCACCATTCTTGCCCTATGCCAAGAACTGCTCCCAGGCATCCCTGTAGAGCGCCTAGAAATGGACAGGATTCATAGGGCTCTCACCCCTAAAAAGGCTGACGGTCCCCCCAGGGACATAATAACCAAATTTCATTACTATAGGTCCAAAGAGCAAATACTGCAGGCAGCAAGAGAAAAAAACATCTTGACTTTTCAAAACTACAACTACCAAATTTTTTGCAGACATCTCACAACAGACAATTAACAAGAGAAGAGCCATGAAGCCCCTCCTGATTGAGTTACAGCAACGCAACATTAAATACCAATGGGGTTTCCCTTTTTCCCTCCGTTTTACACTGCAAGGGACAAAGATAGTCTGCAGGTCACCTGACCAGTTACACCAAGCCCTTGTGGACTTCAAATTAATTGAGCAACCCTCTGCCACATCATCCACACGCAGAAGATCGCCATCATCCTCAGCCAACAACCATGCTACGCAGCAGGACCAAAATGAAGACTTCCATCAGTCAAGCAAACGAGGCAGATTCGTGTCACATCCTCCTGAACGAGAAGACTCAATGAACTGATCATCTTACATTATTAACCATTTTTCCCTTTCTCTCTAGGTTGGAACTCTGGTCACTTGCATCTGAGCTGCTTGTACCACCCTTAGGGTGACCCCCTCTTCTGGTAACGACCCCAAATCCATTCACTAGGTAATAATATTGTAACCACCACCCTACCCTTTTATCACACATTCCCCATAGTAGCCTACCCAACTATACCCTTCCCTCCTTTTCTGGAACCACATCCATGGCTCTGTACTCTGAAACTTTGGTAAAATCCAGAGAAAGCAAGAATAGTTTATCACGCCAATCCCTCCTAACCGCAACAAATTCATGACCACCTTCCTTTAATTGTTAAATCCACTCTCTTTAAGCGAACGGTTGCCTACTGCACCCCCTCTCCCTCAAGTCATTCTGGCTATCGCAATAGATGACAGCCATATGGATTTAATCCTATTGTTCTAATCTATCCCTAATAATCCAGACTCCACTCTACTCCCACTCCCAACCTAACCTCCCGGTATATCTCCTGGGTGATCCCGCCTGTCCCAAGACCCCTATACCCCATTAGGCAGTACCATTTACCTCAGGTACGATAGGGTTCCCCCTCCCTTGCTCAGCTAATATTGTAATATTCTACATAGCCAAGCGCATCCTCTCATCTCTTACAATTGCTCTTCTCTCCCCTTTTTGTACACTACGGAACGCGGCACTCTGACCCTTGGAAAAACATGTGCCCCATTTGGTCTAACTCAGACCCCCAACTTAATATGTGGGGATCTGACGGAGACGCCCTTTTCCCTGGTGGGGATCCTTTTCCCCAACCACGGACTTATGCTAAATATGTTTGTTACAATTTGTTAACTGTTGTTGCACTAACTTTTGTTGTCTTTTATTTTTCCCCTGAAACCTCCTTTCCTGCCCTTCTCCCCATCCAGTCTGCACGGAGTGGTCCGGGTAATTGCTACACGCGGAAGCACGGTAAGATTGAGTTGTCGGTTTGGCTACCATGGCACCATTGAACTTATTGTCACTCAATGTTCAAGGCTTAAACATACCACAGAAGCGATCAAAAGCTTTCAGGCTTTTCCAGTCAAAAAAGGCCCACATAGTCTGCCTTCAGGAAACTCATTTCACCCCAAGCACAACCCCTAAGTACTTTCACACAGCTTATCCACAAGTTTACAATGCATCCGCCTATCACGGTATTTAAGGATAAACTCACCCAGGCCGAGATGCTGAGGGCGGCTCCCTTTGCGACCTAGCGCGATCCGCCCCCTGGAGTGGGTACAGGGAGACGGACGCACCCGGAGGCACCGGTACCGACAGGTGGACGTAGACTGGATCCGTGGAGCAGAGACTGATCTGGAAGCAGGTCACTGAGGTCGGCTGAGGAAGCACACAGAGATGGTCCGGAAGTCCAGATAGCTGGAGCTGGGAGCAAGCAGAAGATTAATCCGGGAAACAGGCCGTGGTCAGGAGGGCTGGAGAAATCAGGAAGTCCGATAGTTCAAGCCAAAGGTCAAGGAGCAGGAGAAAAGCAGCAGTCCGGTAAACAATAGCCAAAGGTCAAAGGATCAGGATCAAAAGGTAGTAAGTATCGGATTCACTTTAGAAGCTGTGACAAGCCAGCAACCAGACAGGAGGAAGAGGCTGGCTTAAATAGCCCGCCTAAGCCACTGATTGGTCGGATGTGGAGTGTGTCCGTGCGCGCCCGTGCGCGCGCCCGCGACGCGTGCCTATACCGCGCACGCGCGCGCCTAATACATGCACGCGCGCGCCCGAGCCGCGCATGCGCGCGCTCGCGGTAAACGGCCACGAACGGGCAGTTCTAATGCCCTGACAGTGCCCCCCCCCAAGGGGCGGGCTCCGGACGCCCAAACTGTTCATCAACTCCGGATGGTCTCGATGGAATGTTCGGATCAGCCGAGGGGCATGTAAATTTCTGGAGGGCTCCCAGGAATTGTCCTCAGGAGGGTAACCCTTCCACTTGATTAAGTACTGAAGTTGCCTCCCCCTCTTTCGACAGCTCAGAATGGATTCCACCTCGAACTCCTTTTCACCTTCGATCACCACCGGAGGCGGTGGGAGTTCTTCTCTTCCAGGGAAGGTGTCTGGTATGAAAGGTTTGAGCAGGGATGCGTGAAAGACAGGATGGATCCTATAAGAGTCCGGTAATTCTAGTTCGAAAGCCACAGGGTTGATCTTCCGCTTGATTTTAAATGGGCCGATGAACCTAGGGCCAAGTTTCCGGGAAGGGATTGGTAATTTGAGGTTTGTGGCCGATAACCAGACCTTTTCGCCAGCTTCGAAATTCGGGCAGTCCTTCCTCCCCCTGTCAAAAAATTTCTTGTAGCTCTCTTGGGCTTGGTGCATGGTCTCCTGGAGTTTCTGGAAGTTTTGTTGCATGGCAACTATACGTTCCTGGACAGCTGGGACCGAAATTTCAGGAATGGAGTCCGGAAGGAAGGTAGGATGGTATCCGAGGTTGGCCCAAAACGGGGTCTGGTTAGTAGATGAGTGAACCGAATTGTTGTAGGCAAACTCTGCCGCTGGTAGCAAAGAGGCCCAGTCGTCTTGAGATGATGAACAGAAACAACGGAGGTATTGCTCCAACGTTTGGTTGGTCCTCTCTGTCTGGCCATTGGACTGCGGATGGTAGGCAGACGAGAGGCAGATCTTAATTTCAAGCGACTTGCAGAGCTCCTTCCAGAATTTAGAAGTAAATTGCACACCCCTATCTGACACGATGCTCTTGGGTGTCCCATGGAGTCTTATGATTTCCTTAAAAAAAATTTTGGCTGTCTCAGATGCGGAGGGTGTACCAATCATAGGCAGGAAGTGTGCTAATTTAGACAATCGGTCAATTACCACTAGAATCGTAGTAAAGCCTTCGGAGGGAGGCAGGTCTACGATGAAATCCATTGACACATCTGTCCAGGGGCGTTCCGGAACAGGAAGGGGTTTGAGAAGGCCCCAGGACTTGATGTTCGGACCCTTACAACGTTGGCAGCGGGTACAAGAAGATACGTAGGTCTTACAGTCTGATTTCCATTTTGGCCACCAGAAAGAGCGTCCGATCAACTCCGCGGTCTTCCGTGTTCCGAAGTGGCCTGCCATCTTGTGATCGTGGAATGTGCTTAACACCAATTGCCTTGTTTCTGTAGGTACAAAGACTTTGCCCCGTGACCACAGTAGACCGTCTTGTTTCTCCAGAGAGAGTGCCAGTTCGTCGGTGCATTGATCTGAGGCCCTTTTAAGAGAGGTCAGTAGGTCAATTGGAGAAATTAATAAAAAGTTCTTAGGGGTTAGGATGGTACTAGGCTCCAGCGGATCGGGTGTTTCGGTGAACATTCTGGAAAGGGCGTCTGCTTTCCCATTCTTAGACCCCGGTCTGAAGGTGATGTGGAACTGAAAACGAGTGAAGAATAAGGCCCAACGAGCTTGTCTTGGTCTCAGACGTTTGGCGGATCGCAAGTACTCTAGGTTTTTATGGTCCGTAAAAATCAGAATGGGGTGAAGGGCACCTTCCAGGAGATACCTCCATTCCTCCAAGGCAAACTTAATGGCCAGTAATTCCCTGTCACCGACGTCATAGTTTCTTTCCGGGGAGCTTAGTTTCCGTGACGCATAAGCTACAGGATGTAGCAGAGATTTAGGTCCCTGTCTCTGCGATAGGATTGCTCCGATGGCTATTTCCGAAGCGTCCACCTCCAAGATAAAGGGCAAGGTTGGGTCTGGGTGTTTTAGAACAGGCGCGGAAGAAAACAAGGTTTTGAGCTTTGTGAATGCCTCCTGTGCTTCCTGGGACCAGTGAAAACGACATCCCTGCTGGGTTAGTTTGGTAATAGGAGACACAGTGGATGAAAAGCCGGCAATGAATCTTCGGTAAAAGTTGGCAAAGCCAATAAACCGCTGTACCCCCTTTTTGTCGGTCGGAGCTGGCCAGTCCTGGACTGCTTTAACTTTCTGCGGATCCATGGATATCCCATTGGTCGAGATTGTAAAGCCCAAGAACTGAATGGTGGTCTTTTCAAATTCGCACTTCTCAGCTTTAAGGTATAATTTATGTTGCCTGAGGATGGTTAGGACTTGTTTAACGTGGACCCGGTGCACTTCAAGGGATACTGAGAAGATGAGGATGTCATCTAGATAGACGACCAGGAAGTCATCCAGGAATTGGCGGAAAATGTCATTTACCAGGTGCTGGAAAGTGGCAGGGGCATTACAGAGCCCGAAAGGCATCACCAGATATTCAAAGTGGCCAAACCTTGACCTGAAAGCTGTCTTCCACTCGTCTCCGGGCCGGATTCGGATGAGGTTGTATGCACCCCGGAGTCGAGTTTGGAGAAAACCCGGGCTGAACGGAATCGCTGGAATAGTTCCGGGATCAGGGGTAAGGGATACCGGTTCTTGATGGTTATTTTATTCAACTCCCGATAATCGATGCAAGGCCTGAGGGAGCCATCTTTTTTCTCGACGAAGAAGATCCCTGCCCCAGCTGGGGAAGAGGAAGGACGAATGAATTTCTTTTCTAAGTTTTCGTCGATGTAAGCTTTAAGGGCTACTAATTCAGTCTCTGATAAAGGAAAAATTCTTCCGAAAGGGATCTTAGAACCAGGCAACAGGTCAATAGGGCAGTCGTATGACCGGTGCGGAGGAAGGCGGTCTGCCTGTTGTTTGTCAAACACGTCTCTATATTCTGAATAAACCGCGGGAACGTGTTGAAGGTCTTCTGACGCTGTCATCAAGGTAGCACAAGCGGGTTTAGTAGGTGTGAGGCAGTGTTGGGCACAATAGACTGAGGGGAATTTGATCTCCTTTTCGCCCCAGTCTATACTGGGTTGGTGCACTTGTAGCCATGGAAGACCCAAGATGATGGGGGCTAAAGGAGACGGGATAAGGTCTAGGCATAGGTATTCTTGGTGTCCGGTATCCGAGACGGCCGGAATAGGTAGGGTTTCGTGGGTCACAAGTCCTGAGCGGGGAAGTGAGCCGTCTGCCAGATGGATCGGTAAGGGGAGGTCCTTAGGACGACAAGGGATCTGCAGCTTCTGGGCCAGGGCGGAGTCTATGAAGCAGCTGCAGGCCCCAGAGTCAACGATGGCCGGTAGCCGGGTCGCCCCCTCCGGGAGCTGTAGAGAGAGAAAGAGGACAACATAAGTCTGAGGTAAGTTGGTAATGTGGTAATTGAAGGTGGATGATGGTCTAGACTTACTGGGTCTAATGGGACAAGTGCGGAGGAAGTGGCCTGCTCCACCGCAATACAGGCACAGGTTTGACTGGCGTCTACGCTGCCTCTCTTCAGGCGTGAGGGGAGCCCGGATCATCCCGAGTTGCATGGGCTCAGGGTCCTGAAGCGGGAAAGCGGGCGGAACCGGGAGAGGCGGAGGAGCTGGAGGGAACCTTGGTGGGGTCCAGCTGGGACGAGTGGTTTGACAGCGTTCTGAACGTCGCTCACGTAGGCGTCTGTCAAGTTGGGTAGCTGATTGAATCAAAGCTTCCAAAGTAGCAGGTGGATCAATTCTAGCCAATTCGTCCTTGAGGGACTCCGAGAGACCTTGGCGGAATTGATATTTTAGAGCGGCCTCATTCCACCCTGTGTCAGCAGACCACTTTCGGAATTCTGCAATAAAGTCCTCCACTGGTCTCCTCCCTTGGTTTAGCTGGTGGAGAGTTGCTTCGGCCGTAGCTGAACGGAGGGGGTCATCATATAGTTCAGACATGTTTTTTAAAAAAGTGTCTAAAGTGTCCAGTATTGGGCTCTTCTGTTCCAGTAGGCTGTGTGCCCAAGCCTGTGGCTCATCCGTGAGTAAAGAAATCACAAAGCCTACTTTCACTGCTTCCGAACAGAAAGTTCTAGGTTGCAGGGCCAGGTACAGTGAGCATGCGTTTTTGAATGCCCGGAATTTCTTGCGGTCGCCAGAGAATCGCTCAGGTGTTGGAACGCGAGGTTCTGGGTGAGAAACAACCACTGCTGGTCCTGGAGAAGACTGGGAGGTGGATGCTCCCATAGCTGGAGCCGCGGGAGGGGCCGTGGATCCAGGCGTGACAGCCAATTGTTGGAGGCGACCATCCATTTGTACGTATCCGTCCTGCAACTTCTGTACTGCGTCGGTTAGTGCTGAGACTTGTAGGCACAGGGTCTCGAAGGGGGAGCGCGCCCTGTCGGCCTCGGACATCTGGCTGGCTTGTACTATCACGGTATTTAAGGATAAACTCACCCAGGCCGAGATGCTGAGGGCGGCTCCCTTTGCGACCTAGCGCGATCCGCCCCCTGGAGTGGGTACAGGGAGACGGACGCACCCGGAGGCACCGGTACCGACAGGTGGACGTAGACTGGATCCGTGGAGCAGAGACTGATCTGGAAGCAGGTCACTGAGGTCGGCTGAGGAAGCACACAGAGATGGTCCGGAAGTCCAGATAGCTGGAGCTGGGAGCAAGCAGAAGATTAATCCGGGAAACAGGCCGTGGTCAGGAGGGCTGGAGAAATCAGGAAGTCCGATAGTTCAAGCCAAAGGTCAAGGAGCAGGAGAAAAGCAGCAGTCCGGTAAACAATAGCCAAAGGTCAAAGGATCAGGATCAAAAGGTAGTAAGTATCGGATTCACTTTAGAAGCTGTGACAAGCCAGCAACCAGACAGGAGGAAGAGGCTGGCTTAAATAGCCCGCCTAAGCCACTGATTGGTCGGATGTGGAGTGTGTCCGTGCGCGCCCGTGCGCGCGCCCGCAACGCGCGCCTATACCGCGCACGCGCGCGCCTAATACATGCACGCGCGCGCCCGAGCCGCGCATGCGCGCGCTCGCGGTAAACGGCCGCGAACGGGCAGTTCTAATGCCCTGACACCGCCACAGTAAAGAAAAGAGGCACCCTTATAGCCTTCCACCGCTCGACTCCTTTCACATTGAACACAGAAATCAGAGACCCAGAGGGGAGATACCTGACCTTAACAGGCTATATTTTAGACACGGCAATTACGATTGTCTCATACTATGCCCCTAACCTCAATCCTATGCCATTCATGTCTCACCTTCTTCAAACCATAAATGCTCATAAACTTGGCTCCCTTCTGATTTGCGGAGACTCAAACCAGGTTCTTCTCCCTTTCTTAGACAAGTCCCCCTATATTCAACACAAACACCATCCTAAATGGAATCTTCCCAATCTCCTCTCAAAATACAACCTGGTGGACTCATGGAGGGAGATGAACCCAACAAAACACAACTTCACCTATTTTTCAAATCCGCACCAATCATTTAGTAGAATAGATCACATATTCCTAACAACCGGAATGATGCCTGAAGTCCTCCACTCCAATATAGTCCCTATTCCGTGGTCAGACCACAACGCAGTTCTTACAACTATTGCCTCAACCATTCCAAAAAAGCACGACCGGTCTTGGTATATGCCTGAGCTATTACTTAACCACCCCACTCACTGTCTAGAAATAGAACAATCTTTAAGAGACTATCTAACCCACAATGAGAGCCCTGAAATATCCGCCCTCACACTCTGGGAAGCCCACAAGCCAGTTCTAAGAGGGACTATGCAGAGACAATTAGGGATCCTCAAAAAACAAAGGAAACAAATGGCGATGAAATTGGAAAAAGAATTTAATCTAGCATTTTTAGACTTCCAAGACAATTATTCACCCAGAACTAAGGACCGCCTAGACAAAGCTCGCTTAGAGTACAACCTATTCCTTACAGAATCAGCCAATAAAAGTTTAAACAGGTCCAAACACACCTTATACAAACAAGCCAACAAGCCGGGGGCTTATTTAGCAAGATCATTAAATTTCTTTAAGAAATCCTATACCCCCATTAAACTGAAATTGGCTAACAACATCATTTCTAGCAACCCCCTTAAAATCGTTCAAAAATTTAGCTCCCACCTGAAAAAACTGTACTCAGATACAAATGTAATCAATGAAAAGGAGGCGGACTCCTTTTATTCGCAACTCCATCTACCCCAAATGTCGGACTCCCAAAGATTGCAATTAGAATCACCTGTATCACATAATGAAGTAAGCAATGCGATAAAGGACCTTAAACTAAATAAAAGACCTGGACCCGACGGATTCACTGCTAAATATTACAAAACATTCACTGAACTCCTCTCACCAAGGCTAGCTGAGGCCTTTAATGACTTGCTAAACTGAAAATCCTTCCGACAGGAATCACTCATGGCCACAATCTGTATGATACCAAAACCACAAACCGATAACACCGCATGCGAAAACTTTCGTCCCATTTCAATGCTGAATACGGACATTAAACTTCTTGGTAAGATCTTGGCGGTGCGCCTAAACAGAATAATAGGCTCACTGGTCCATCGTGACCAGGTTGGCTTTATACCGAACCGACAAGCAGGTGACAATATTAGAAGGGCGTACTTGCTAGCTCATATAGCTAAGAAAAGGGGCATCCCAGCGTGCTTTCTGTCACTGGATATAAAACAAGCTTTTGACTCTATATCCTGGTCTTACCTAAAATATGCATTACAAAAATGGGGCTTTGGACCCAACTTCATGACATGGATAACGGAATTATACAATAATCCGAAGGCATGCGTCAAATACGCAGGCTACAAGTCAGACCCATTTTCCATTGGCAGAGGCACAAGACAGGGATGCCCGCTTTCCCCTCTTTTGTTCGCCCTCCTCATAGAACCACTTGCGCATAAGATTAGGTCAGACTCCAAGATCTTAGGTATAGAGGTAGGGGGCCATAAGCATAAACTATGTATGTTCGCCGATGACATCCTCCTTTTTCTTGCGACCCCTCAGGTAACAGGCCCAAACCTAATGTCTCTACTAAAACATTATGCGTCTTTCTCAGGTAAGATAAAAACATTTCATACCTAGGAATCCGCCTTACGGCTTCTTTCACAGAGATATTTACAGCCAACTACCCCACCCTTCTAAAAGAGATACCGAATCTTTTAAAATCCTGGTCTCATTTATCTTTATCTTGGCTTGGAAGAATTAACGCAATCAAGATGTCAATTCTGCCTAAACTCCTTTACCTTTTTAGAGTTCTCCCAGCCCCAATCCCATCATACTACTTAAGGATTGTACAAAAAAGAGTTTCCAACTTTGTGTGGGGCTCCTCCAAACCAAGATTAAAACATCAAATCTTGCATCTCCCTAAAGTTAAAGGAGGACTGGGGCTACCCAACTTTTTGAACTATTATAGAGCTGCACAATTAGCCACGTTAGTAAAGTACCACACAACAAAGGAACCTCCCCTCTGGGTTTCGATTGAAGCAGTGGAATGCGACCCCATCCCGATTTCCAACATTATGTGGATCCCATCCAAATCACGCAAACATATCCATAACCCCATTCTTAAGCACTCTCTTTCCCTATGGGACAATTTAAAGATAAAGAACTCCCTTTTATCCTCCCATGTTCCACTCTTATCATTCTATAAAAATCCATCGTTCTACCCTGCTTGGATCTACCCCAACACCTTTAAAGAATGGGTGAAAAAGGACTGTACATGCCTGTATAAATTCTTGGATTCTTCTACATTTAGGTCCTTTCCGGATATATGCGAAATCTATAACATACCACAATCTGAAATATTTAGATACCTCCAAATTAAAAACTTTTTCAAACCTTATGCAGACTCCATCCCCAGCCCTCCCCGACTATCTGCCTTTGAAAAGCTCTGCAAAAGCACCCCTCCCTCTAGAGGTTTGATCTCATCAATATACTCCCAGTTGTTGACTAACTCTATTACGGGGAAACTCCCCTATGTAAACAAATGGGAACTAGACCTGGATATTGAACTAGATCCAGAAGACTGGAATCAAATATGGACCAACACTAAATCTGCTTCAATAAATGTACTAGCTTGTGAAACTAACTATAAAGTTCTTACTAGATGGTACCTAGTTCCTACTAGGATTGCGAAATTTGTGCCAAACTACCCTGAACATTGTTTCAGGGGCTGCTCATCTCCAGGAACATTCTTTCATATCTGGTGGTCGTGCCCTAAAGCACAGTTATTCTGGTCAGAAATTTTCACAATAATCAGTCAACTATCGGGTAAGGGGATCCCATTGGACCCCAAAAGCGCATTATTAAACCTCAAACCCAAAAATGTCTCACATAAACAATTTTAACTATTAACACAGCTCTTTACAGCTGCGAAACAAACATTGGCAAAAGCATGGAAAACCCCTAATCTATCAATTAACGAAGTAACAAACAGAATGAACCTAGCTATGACTCACGCCAAAATGATGGCAATCGACATGGACGAGACCGCTGGATTCGAAAGAACCTGGAAACCTATGTATGAATATGCAATACCCAATGAAATCAATGATATTGTATTATTACCATGGTAGCCCAGCCTGTTTAACAGTCTACAGCTTAGCGTATATTTGATATTGACAGCCAAATCCGGACCACTCCTGCAGACACCCCTTTCTCCCCTCCCCACTTTCCTCCCCACCCTCCTCCCCCGCCTTGGGCTCTGACTATGAACCTCGTTATTATACATGTTCTTATCATTGTTATAAGGTTGATTTTGGTTGAAACACTTACGTTGACGCATCAGGACTCTTGCCTAAACCACAGCCCTAAAACCATCTGGGCTGGTTGGAAGAAACAAAGCATCTTTAAATAAACTCCAGAAAATTGGTCTCTTAGTTATAACCTTATCTGTACTATTAATATGTCCATTGAAGCCACCAGACTCACCTGTTGTGAACTTACCACTTATGTAAACCAAGAAATTATTCTGTGTCTGTAATTAACTTATTTTATTTTGTTGAATTGTACATTTCTTTATCACCTCAATAAAGATATATTGACAAGGAAAATATATGTTCATGGCAATTAGACCACTACACCAAAATGTAAAGATCATCAAGGAAACAAACAAGGTCATCTACAAGGTTGTCCCTATTGCACTACCCTGTCCTGGGTTCATTCTCCTATTAACAGAAACTGACACCTTTTTGTTTCTTGCAGCCAGGGCCACCATCAGGGGGGTACAGGCATTACACCTGTAAGGGGCTCGATGATTCCCAGGGGACCGGCTGGCCCCCCTCCTGTTTTTTACTTTTATTTTATTTGTTTTGCATTACACCTGTAAGGGGCCCGATGGTCCCCAGGACCCCTTACAGGCCCGGCCGCCCCCCTCCCGTTTTTTGATTTTTGATTTATTTTTTGCATTACACCTGTAAGGGGCACGATGGTCCCCCCCCCCCCCCTGCCTAAAACTGTGGCTGCCCTGCTTGCAGCTCAACGTACCATAGCCAAGGCCTGGAAGAAACCCAACATCTCATTTGCAACTGTGAAAGACTGTCTGGCCATTATGATGATCAACAAAAAGATGTCCAGCATCCTGCATGACTCCCATTTTTAAATATTCAAAATATGGGAACCTTAGTTGTCTTACGCGTTCCCCAAACTACATCCAGCTAGTTAGGGCACCTTGTGGTCCCCCTTAGTGGACTAACACCAAGGCCTGCGGGATCCCATCCCCCTTTTATTTCTTTCCTTCTTCTTTCTGCTTTCCTTGCTTTCTCTGCACCGTGTCGCCAAATTGTTCAATCCTTGAAATGTTGTTCATTATAAGGTGACCAGATTTTTAAAATGAAATCTGTATATAATATCCAACATATTTTTTTTTCTTATTGGCAAATGGTAAACTATTTTTTTTTTTTATCATTGAAGTTTAAGTTTATTTTCAAAAAAAAGGAAGATAACACAAAAATGATGAACATACATAGTAGTAAACGTAGTACAGTAAATACATCAGGAAACATCATGTTGACAATCGAAATAGTGGACATTAAATTTCATTTTGTATCTGTACTTCCCCACATCCCCTCCTCCTTCCCCTAGAAACTTTTAAATGGTAAAATAGGTGAAAACGATTGAGAGGAGAGGGGATTAATAAAGATCGCAAAGCCTTTTAGAGACAAAAAAATAAGTTCCCTATTAAGCAAGCAATTTGTAGACCTTCTAATATAAGCTGAGATTTCAAAAAAAATAAAATAAAAAATAATAGATCAATTGTACTGATCTGATAAGAGAGTAGGTCTTCTGGGGAACCTCCCTCCACCCCGACACCCCTAATGGGAACATTCTGTGGGTAAACTATTTTATACGCATATTTTCCTCAAATGATATATGCAGTGTATGTGCTATGTGTTTATAGAATAATTGCAGAGATAAAAAAAATTATACTTTTTAGAATTTTTTGGGGTATCACTACTAAATGTTAATAAGATAAGTTAGAGAAAAAACTTTTCAATGCATATTTTGTATTTTATTCTATGTTCCTGATTACTGGTAACTCTCGGTTACCTGCTTGGCGGTTTCCTGTTCCTGCTCTGCACATCGCAGTTTGCTCCAGACTGCCTGAACCCTGACGAGCAGTTTACCCGGGACCTTCCTCTTCAGGCACTCGTGTCCCTCTTGTCCTTCGGCTTCCTCTGTCCCACCTTCAGCGGAGCCAGGACAGGAGATATAAAGAGGCCGCCCTCATCAACTCAGTCTCCCACCTGATCCCTGACACTGCCCTTTAGAAACCTATTCTGCTGATTTTGATCCTTACGCTACCAGTCCTCAAATCCCCAGGAATCAGAGGGCATCTTTGACATAGGAAAGCAATGACCTGTCTCTACCAAGATGACCACTTCCATATAGGGTGACCACGTGTCCCGGATTGCCCAGGACAGTCCCGCTTTTTGCAGGTCTGTCCCGGGCACCTTCATTCCAGGACAATACAGTGTCCCGGAATGAAACTGACACAGCCACCCCCCAAACCCAACTCATGCCCCCCAAAAAAGTCTGCCACATCACCGCTTTACTCACTGACAGTACTTGTCCTGGTCGGGAATGCCTGGAGGAGCACAGTCCCCACCCCCTGCTTGTGATTGGAGAAATCATAAACCCTGCCTATTGTGTCCAATCACTGTTGTTAGAGGAGCGCTGAAGCACCTCCTATTTGTGGAGGGTGGATGCAATCCAATAACGTCATTGCACCTGGAAGGGTGGTTTCAGCAGGGACTACGCCGTGCTGCCCGACAGATACTGGGGGCCGGCCAATGGTTGCGTCTGAGCCACATGGAAGGGTGCTTCTGGTGAGGATGGGTGGCTGTGCCTGGTCTGGTCTTTTTGCCGGGTTCTAGTCTGGCCTTCTGGCTGGCTGGTGCAAGTGCTATCTCTGTCGGAGATCTGGTAGGAGGAGCTGGAACTGCCCTGGGATGAGACGGGGTAGGACCATGCAAATCCTGCCTTTTTGACAGGGAGTCTGGAAGGGTTGGAATTGGCAGAGGCTGCTAGATGGGGACAGCTTTTCCCGAGGAAAACCTTGAAGGGCTCTCTATCTGGCAGGGGTGGAGGGCTGCACTGGCCGGTCGGGGAGTTGGATCTGGAACGGAAAAGCCTATGGTGCATGTGCCCCTGCAGTGGCAGTCCAGGGGTGTCTGAGAATCACTGTGAGTGAGGGTCACTTTGATTTAAAGACACCACGGTCACTGCACCAGCTACACGCTTTTTTAGCACCTGCCTCCTGGGCCGGGCCTTTTGGCCAGGACCGGAGGAATTTTTTTATTCCTGGCCGGAGGGCCTGGTCATTGTTGAACACAATGACCACTTCTTTCACTCTCCTCTCCACTATCCCTTTCCCCCACTTTATTTAATTTATTGCCTATGTTTGTCACGTTTTTGTCTTTTTTTGTTTGTGCACGTTTTGTACACAGTGTGATTAGTAGGGTGCCGGTCCTCGGGCCAGCCCTGAACGTCTTGGGAGTGGGTGGACATGGCCTTCTGGCTTAGTTTGCCCGCTCTCATGGGGTCTCCCTTCGGGGGAGTCCCACCTAGTACTTGGAGGGTTCTGTTTTGGCAGTCCCTCCAAGGAAATTGGGTCCGTGTTGGCTTTGGTTGCTCGGACCACAGTACCTCAGTCCCCGTCTGAAAACTAACGCCCCGGGGGATCAGGGTTTGGGTCCCTTCTGCACAGGAGGACCACTTGACGTTGCACCCGTCTGCACGTTTTTGTGAACACTCTTTATGTGTGTGCACATTTTTTCTGCACCGGGTGGAGTTTTTTGAGTGTGTTTCACACGCCATATACTTTAAAAAAAAAAAAAAAACAGTTTAAAATAGAGGAAGTGAGGGAAAATCTCCCAGACACACACACCCTTAAGCCTCGTACACACGATCGGGTTTCCTGGCGGACTTTTTACTGCTGGGAAACCCGAGGGGAAAGCCGAGAACCGGCTCAGTTCAGTCTTTCCCCTACACACGGCCGGTTTTCCACGACAGGAAAACTGCGATGAAGCTTTGGCCGGGAATACCGGCCGTGTAAATGCTCCATCACAGTTTTTCCCATAGGAAAACTGCCAAAAGTCTACAAAAGTCCGCCGGGAAAAAGGAGAACTGGTTCCCAGAGGATTTTGGGCAGTGTTTCACTCGGAAAAACTGCGAGAAGCACACATACACGGCCGGGATTCCCGGGCAAAAGCTCTCCTCACAGTTTTCCCGTCGGGAAAACTGATCGTGTGTACGAGGCTTGAAAGAGAAATTAAAGCAGTTCTAACTCCTCCCTATTCTATCCAGAACGAGACTGGGTTGCCTGGCGAACTCATTATTCATTATTCATTAAAGGATATCTCTAGGCCAGCCTTTTTCAACCGGGGTGCCTTGGCAAAATGCCTGAAAATTGATCAAAAATTGGATACAAGCCAGCAGATAGATGAAGCCTGCCCTTTACTTACACAAAGCCACAGGTTTTCATTATGCACCATTTTGTTCCCACAAATAGAGCTTTCTTTTGGTGGTATTTGATCACTGCTGCGGTTTTTATTTTTTGCGCAACAAATAAAAAAATACAGAAAATTTAGGGTAAAAAATGTTTTGTTTGTTTCTGTTATAAAATGTTGTAAATAAGTAAGTTTTCTCCTTTAATGACAGGCACTGATAAGGTGGCACTGATGAGGTAACACCAATGAGGAGGCACTGATAGGCGGCATTGATGGGCACTGATATGCGGCACTGATGGGGACTCATAGGTGGCACTGATTGTCACTCATAGGCGGCACTGATGGGTACTTATGGGTGGCACTGATAGGTGGCACAGATGGGCACTGATAGGTGGACACGAATGGTGACTGATAGGGTGCACTGATGGACACTGATGAGTGGCATTGCTGGGCATCACTGATCTGGCAGGCATCCATAATGGTGCCAGTCAGTGCCCATTTGAAGGCACTGATTGGCATATAATGGGCATGTTATGGCAATCCTTGTGGCCATGGGGAACATACCTGGCCATCCACATGATGGGGGCTTCCCTGGTGGTCCTGGAAGCATCCCTAGTGGTCCAGTGTGGGCTGCCCTGGTAAACAATCAGCGCAAACGCCCCTTGTTGGGAGAGCCGCCGATCGGCTTTCCTCTACTCGCATGATTGGACACGGCTGATTACATGGTAAAGAGCCTCCGTCAGAGGCTTTTAACCGAGATTGGTGTAGCAGTGTTGCCAACCGCCATTATTTTTCCTGGCAGCCAGTAAAAAATGGGCACTTTTCTCCTGCCAGTAAGAGGAAAAAGGTTGGCAGTAAAAAAAATGGCTGTGGCGCTCGGCTCGGAAGTGGGCGTGTCGTGTGCAAGGGACCTGAGCGGAGTGGCCAGAGCCTCGTGTGTGGGTCTGCAGGAGAGAGACTGTCACTGTGAATCAGGAGGGAACGTGTCATGTAGGTGAGGTGTCGGCATCAACTGTGCTGTTGCACACTGCTGTTAGTATCATTGTGAGAGTCAATTTCATGAGTGCAAGTCCTGTCCCTTAGCTACTTACTATATATATAAAAAAAATAAGAAATATGCTTTTTTCCTTAAAGCGGAGTTCCACCCAAAAATGGAACTTCCGCTTATCCCACTCCTCACCCCCTTACATGCCACATTTGGCATGTCATTTTTTTGGGGGGGAAGTGGGGGCTTCAGGAGGAGTGGGACTTCCTGTCCCACTTCCTCCTTCCGACAAGGGGCTGGTTAGGCGATTAAGCTTAATCGCCTACAGCAGCCCCTCCCTGTAGGCGATCGCCTGGGACACATGACAGGTCCCATGCGATCGCCTATCCAATCAGCGGCAGGCCGCGCCGCACGCGCATGCGCAGTGCCGCTCGCGCATGCGCAGTGGGTGCCCGGCCGTGACAGTTACAATGAGCGTCGCTGGAACGCTGGACCGGGTAAGTGATTGTTTATTAAAAGCCAGCAGCTACACTTTTTGTAGCTGCTGACTTTTAACAAACATAAACAAGGCTGGAACACCCCTTTAACCACATGCCGACCAGCCGCCATCATTCTACGGCGGCAGGTCGGCACTCCTGGGCGAGAGCCCATCAGGCTACGTCGGCTCTTTCCCGGCCACTAGGGGGCGCGTGCGCGCCACCGGCGGCCCGCGCACGCGCCCCCAGCTCGCCCCCGAGTCCCGCGCGCGTGCCCGCGATTGCTCGTTACAGAGCGGGGAACAGGAGTCCTGTCAGCGGGGGAAACGCTAATCTCCTGTTCATACAATGTATGAACAGAAGATCGGTGATTTCCCCTAGTGAGTCCACCCCCCCCATACAGTTAAAACACACCCAGGAACACACTTAACCCCTTCCCTGCCCCCTAGTGTTAACCCCTTCACTGCCAATGGCATTTTTATAGTAATACAATGCATTTTGATAGCATTGATCGCTAAAAAAAGGCCAATGGTCCCAAAAATGTGTCAAAAGTGTCCGCAGTGCCCGCCATAATGTGGCAGTACTGAAAAAAACGCTGATCGCCGCCATTACTAGTAATAAAAATAAAAATAATAAAAATGCCATAAAACTACCCCCTATTTTGTGAACGATATAACTTTTGCGCAAACCAATCAATAAATGCTAATTGTGATTTTTTTTAACGAAAAATATCTAGAAGAATACGTATCAGCCTAAACTGAGGAAAAAAATATTTTTTAATATATTTATTACAGAAAAAAGTAAAAAATATTGCATTTTTTTTTAAATTGTCGCTCTATTTTTGTTTATAGCGCAAAAAATAAAAACCGCAGAGATGATCAAATACCACCAAAAGAAAGCTCTATTTGTGGGGAAAAAAGGACGCCAATTTTGTTTGGGAGCCACGTCGCACGACTGCGCAATTGTCAGTTAAAGCGACGCAGTGCCGAATCACAAAAAGTGCTCTGGTCTTTGGACAGCAATATGGTCCGGGGCTAAAGTGGTTAACCACTTCCATACCAGGCACTTACGCACCTTCCCGCCCAAGCCAATTTTCAGCTTTCAGCACTGTCGCACTTTGAATGACAATTGTGCGGTCATGCTGCACTGTACCCAAACAAAATTGGCGTACTTTTTTTCCCACAAATAGAGCTTTCTTTTGGTGGTATTTGATCACCTCTGTGGTTTTTATTTTTTGTGCAACAACTAATAAAAGACTGAAAATTTAGAAAAAAAAAATACATTTTTATTTTTTTCTGTTAACTTTTTTGTAAATAAGTATGTTTTCTCTTTCAATTACGGGCACTTATATGGCGGCACTGATGGGCACTGATGAGGTAGTACTGATGGGCACCGATGAGGTGGCATTGATGGGCACTGATAGGCGGCGCTGGTATGCGGCACTGATGGGCACTCATAGGCGGCACTGATGGGCACTCATAGGCGGCACTGATGGACACTCATAGGTGGGCACTGACTGGCATCTTTTTTTTTTTTACCTGTATTTTTTTTTTTTTACGTTTTTTTTTTTGCCCTGCCAGTGTGGGCATCCCTGGTGGTCTAGTATGGGCATACGAGGGGGGGCTGCGCTGATAAACAATCAGCGTGAACCCCCCCTGTCAGGAGAGCCGCTGATCGGCTCTCCTCTACTCGCGTCTGTCAGACGCGAGTGAGGAAGAGCCATCAACGGCTCTTCCTGTTTACATCGTGATCAGCCGTGATTGGACACGGCTGATCACGTGGTAGCAAGCCTCCGCCGGAGACTCGTTACCGAGATCGGTAATGCAGGGTGTCAGACTGACACCCCGCATCAACGATCGCCGCGCTGCGCACCCCCACGGGCGCGCGCGGCATTGAAATCGTGCTAGACGTTTGAGAACGTCTAGTCACGATTTCATAACCACTTCCCGGCCGTAAATCTGCTATTGGCCGGGCGGAAAGTGGTTAATATCTACCCGAAATCACATTGCTAATTGCATAGTGTACTTATTTGTAGCATAAATAGTGGAATTTGCACTTAAAACTAATTTTGTAACTTTTTTAACTGCCAGTAAAAACGTAGTTGTTCCAGTAAATTTTGGGTGTTGTGTCAGTAAATTTCAATGTGGTAGGTTGGCAATACTGTGGTGTAGCGGTGTGTCAGACTGACACACCGCACCACCAGTCGCCATGATGCGCGCCCCCACGGCGGTTATCCTGCTGGCCGTCATGACACCCAGTGAGGATAACTGAACCACCGCTCGGCCGTCATTCTACTATAGGTCGGGCAGGAAGTGGTTAAATCCACAAGGACTTTTTTACCACTACTACTCCTTTATATTGGCTTTTAAAATGTACAAATGCAGCAATTTAGACATCAGATGAAAGGTTTAGCGCTGGGAAACACTTTTTGAAAGATAAAAAGTGCATTTTATATAAATATGTATAGATCAGACCAAGCTAAGGGACAAATGAGGGGGAGTAAGGGACATTGCTCCAAACCAGGGACAGTCCCTCGAAATCAGGGACAATGGGATCTATGCAAATCCCCATTCATACACATACAGCAAAAAAATGATATGTTTTAACCCCTTTTGTACTCTACCAGAAACCAAGTCAAATTGTGCTGGCTGTATAAACACGTTGCTCTTCCTAATCTTTGTAGAGCAACTAATTTACAGCACAACCGTGAGCAACGTATTGTGTAGTGATAAGTGACGCTTTACGACGACACAATCCACACGCACACGACGATTCACGCAAAGCACCGCTGACCAAAGTATACACTATTTCACGCATGCTCAGTGTAAGAATAAGGCAATGCGCACGCTCAGAGGCAGGCTGATGACCTGCGCATGCTCAGTGCGGCGGGCCCGTTGCTGGTGGACGGCAAGATGATTATGGCGCTAAGTAAAACGTTTGGGCAGAAGCCGGTGAAATTTCAATTGGAGGACGATGGCGACTTCTACATGATTGGCTCCGAGGTAAGGGGCGAGGAAGTCGGGCTTGAGGCTGCACAGGGCCCGCCAGGCTTTCCGTATGAAGAGCGAGGCCTGAGACAAAGAGAGTGGAGGGGGGACAATGATAAGAGTGTGGGGGGAGAGCGCCGGCTCGGTACACACTACCCGGAAATGAATGAATGAATGGTGTCACACGTTGTAGCCTTCCTTCATATTAATAACAGGGGTTGCCAGCCCCAGTTGTATTGCCCATAGCAGTCCTACGACCTGTGTGGGTTCCCAGTTTTGATGTGAATTTCTTCTGTATTAATCGCACGAGTCGCAGCAATCGTCACTTTGTGAATCGCACAGCCTTTCCCGTCACAGTCCGGCCTTGTTTACGATTGCTTTGCTGTTTGACAAGCGATCCACGTTCAGTTTGCTCTTCAGAGAGCGATAGACAGGCGGTGAGATGTCATATTGCCTGTTTTAACCCCCTTAATAGCAAACGCATGCGCTGCCGCTGTGTGGGGTTGCTGGGTGGCTGTAGCGCGGCCCCCTTTTGCTTGAATGGGTCACACTCGGTGGGTAGTTGGGGGGTATAATTTTTGCCATGCTCAGCAGCAAAAGGGGGAGTGGTAGAGGGGCAGTAAAAACAGTTCAATCACAGGGTTTTACCGCACACACAATCGCAAGTGTGAACGAGCCATTTGTGTGTCCAGATATTTATTTATAAATAACAGGTATTTACATAACGCTGCACAGTGCTTTACATATTGTACAATCACATCAGTTCCTGGCCTCGAGTCGCTTACAATCTAAGGACCCTTAGGCCCCTTTCACGCTGGGGCGGGAGGTGTGCTGGCGGCAAAGCACCGCTATTTTTAGCAGGGCGTTATCGTCGGAATTGCGGCGCGGTTTTACCCCCGCTAGCGGCCAAAAAATGGTTAATATCGCCAGCAATGCACCTCTGCCAAGGCGCATTGCCGGCGGTTTAGCCGTGGTTTCCCATTGCTTTCAATGGGAGGGAGCGGTAAACACACCGCTCCTTTACCACTTCAAAGATGCTGCTAGCAGGGCTTTTGGAGCGGTCCTGCTAGAGCACCGCTCCAGTGTGAAAGCCCTCAAGTAACACCAATGAGGTGGCATTGATGGGCACTGGTATGCGGCACTGATGGGGACTCATAGGTGGCACTGATTATATAGATCAGATGTGAAAGGGCCCTAACTCCTACATTTTATTTTTCTCTTCTGTTTGAGCTTGTGGTGCGCAAAAACAAAACGCCAAAGTGAACCAAAAAAAGTGTACTAGGGTGGGCGTTGTTCCCCTCCTAAGGCTGGGTTCACATTTATGCAAATTGGATGTGGATTTTCCTCACATCCAATTCGCATGATGGGAGAGTGTGATCAGCTCTCAATGGAGCGGGTTTACACATCTCTGGAGCGGCTGGGAAAAACACATTGCAGAAGGATCCTGTGCGTGTTTTCCACTGTTTCAAGTCCGAATTCAGGAAAAAATGTAGACTTGAAACGGTGAAGAGGGATGCAACGGATCCGCTGCTGTGAACCGTGCCACACATAAGGGTTGATTTACTGTACGCTTTTGAAAGTGCAGTTGCCCCCGAGCTTAATAAATGAGGTAAAGCTTCCGTTTTCAAGAACAACCAATCACAATCAAGAAATATAAAAAATCATTATTTCTTGCACATGATTGGATGATGGAAGACAGCAGAGCTCTGCCTCATTTACTAAGCCCTGAAACCACTGCTCTTTCAAAAGTGTACAGTAAATTTGACTTTAGTAAATCAACCCCATAGTGTGAACCCAGCCTAAAAAAACTGATTCCTCCATCCACACATTTGATGAGGATGGAGGAATCTTCCCAGAGTTGCTATTACATTGTGACAGCGAGGAGCCTTCCCTGCCATCAGAATACACTGATCAGTACTGCCGGTGTTCTGCCGAGAAGTGCCCCCTATCGAAAAATGCCCGGCCAGAGCTGCGCATGCACAGATTGAATAGCCGTCATTGAGCCACGCGCTCCCGATGCTCGTACAAGTCTGCAAGGGGCGGATTTGTTCATGATGGGTGCATGTGAGGGGTGGATGGCTACATGAAGGGGTCGTATCTTTTAATAATGGGCAGTGCTGCTATGATGGGGGCGGAATTCCTAAACAAAGCTAACGCAAGCAATTACGCCCCCTTCATGTAGACATCTGCCCCTCGCACGTGCCCATCAAGAACAAATCCGCCCCTTGCAGACTTATACGGGCATCGGGAGCGTGTGGCAGAATGTCGGATATTGTAAACTCAGCCGTTCGGTGGCTCCGTTCTGTGCATGCGCAGTTCCAGCCGGGCACTTTTCGGTAGGGGGCATTTTTTCGACAGTAAACCGGCTACAGCCAGTGACGCTGATCGTTTTGGGAAGAAAGCAGACAGGCTGGTTGTAGAGAAGTAGATCATCTTCTTTAAAACCTTGGTGCCCATACATGGATCCAAATTTCAATCCGTGTATGGCCAGCTTAAGGCACACTTCGGTCCACTTAACCAAAAGACCTAGTGGATCCCGCTCTTAATGATCAGCCAACCACTAAATGCAAAGGCAGACACCCCACCCCCAGCCAGGGGCGGAAGGAACATAATGGCCACACATCCTCCCCTAGACTTTAGGGAAGGCCTGAAGACCCACACCCTACCATCCTGTGAGTGAAAGGAAAAACACAATCTGCTCTTATCTAGTACAGTAAAACCTTGGTTTGAGAGCATTTTCCAAGACAAGCAAAATTTTTTAATACGTTTTGACTTGATATACTAGGAGCGTCATGTCACAACTGAGTATAAAATAGAAGAGGCGCCTCTAAGTGTAGCGATATGGTTACATTTACCACTTAAGACCCCGAGCCTTTAGGCAGCTAAAAGATCTGACACTGCGTCGCTTTAACTGACAATTGCGCGGTCGTGCGACGTGGCACCCAAACAAAATTGGCGTCTTTTTTTTCCCCCACAAATAGAGCTTTCTTTTGGTATTTGATCACCTCTGCGGTTTTTATTTTTTGTGCTATAAACAAAAATAGAGCAACGCTTTTGAAAAAAATTCAATTTTTTTTTTACTTTTTGCTATTATAAATATCCCCCAAAAATATATTTTTTTCCCTCAGTTCAGGCCGATGCGTATTCTTGTACCTATTTTTGGTAAAAAAAAAAATTGCAATAAAGTGTTTATCGGTTGGTGTGCGCAAAATTTATAGCGTTTACAAAATAGGGGATAGTTTTATTGCATTTTTATTATTTTTTATTTACTAATAATGGTGGCAATCGGCTTTTTTTTTTTTTTTTTTTGTGACTGCGACATCATGGCGGACAATTTTGATACATTTTTGGGACCATTGTAATTTTCACAGCAAAAAATGCATTTAAAATGCATTGTTTATTGTAAAAATGACAATTGCAGTTTGGGAGTTAACCACAAGGGGGCGCTGAAGGGGTTATGTGTGACCTAATATGTGTTTACAACTGTAGGGGGGGGTGTGGCTGTAGGTGTGACGTCATCGATTGTGTATCCCTATAAAAGAGATTACACAATCGATGACGCCGCCACAGTGAAGAATGGGGAAGCTGTGTTTACACACGGCTCTCCCCGTTCTTCAGCTCCGGGGACCAAACGCGGGACTCCAGCGGCGATCGGTTCCCGGGCACGGAGCTTCGGACCGGGTGGCGGGAGCGCGCTGCGGGCGCGCACCCCCAACCCACGACTGGGCACTAGCACACTTGCAGTGCAAAGTGGATATGTTTTTTTTGTAAATAACTCCCTCTGACTCTCTAAGATGCTTTTTTATTTTTATACCCAGTCATGTTACTGACTTTTTACTAGGGTTGTCCCAATACCGACACTAGTATCGATATCGGGACCGATGCCGAGTATTTGCGCAAGTACTTGTACTCGCGCAAATACTTGTACTCGCGCAAATACTCCCGTTGCCTAAATAGAATGCTGCCGCCGCATCCCGCCGTCGATATAAATGCCGTCGCATCGCGCCCGCCGCATTGAAAGCCGCTGCAAGGGGTTAAACGCTGTGCGGGAACATCACAGCATTCATTTGAATAGCTGTAGTGTTCCCGCCTGTATAGACACTCCCCCTTGCTCGGGATTGGATGGGTGATCTGTCCAATCCCGAGCAAGGGGGAGTGTCTATACGGGCGGGCTATTCAAATTAATCCTGTGATTTTTCTCCATGCGGCTTTTGGCGGCAAAGGTAAGGGGGAAATGGCTGAAGGGACATGGGACATGGATGCATATGTGAGGAACGTGGCTAGAAGGACATGGCTGAACGGACATTGCTGCATATGTGAGGGACATGGCTGAACGGACATTGCTGCATATGTGAGGGACATGGCTAGTGGGACATGGCTGCATATGTGAGGGACATGGCCGCATATGTGAGGGACATGGCTGCATATGTGGGGGACATGGCTGCATTTGGGGACACATTTAAAAAAAAGTATCGGTATTCGGTATCGGTGACTACTTGAAAAAAAGTATCGGTACTTGTACTCGGTCCTAAAAAAGAGGCATCAGGACAACCCTACTTTTTACCAATTAACCTATTTAGTTAGTTACTTTGCCAGATTTTTGTTGCCCTCTGTCAACTTTTTTAACCATATTAACCCCCGGACCATATTGCTGCGATTCGGCACTGCGTCGCTTTAACTGACAATTGTGCGACGTGGCTCCCAAACGAAATTGGCGTCCTTTTTTTCCCACAAATAGAGCTTTCTTTTGGTGGTATTTGATCACCTGGTGGTTTTTAGTTTTTGCGCTATAAACAAAAATAGAGCGACAATTTTGAAAAAAAATCAATATTTTTTACCTTTTGCTATTATAAATATCACCCAAAAAACATTTTTTTTCTCAGTTTAGGCCGATACGTATTCTTCTACATATTTTTCGTAAAAAAAAATCGCAAAAGTTATAGCGTTTACAAAATAGGGGGTATCTTTATTAATATTTTTTTTCTTTTACTAGTTATGGCGGCGATCAGCAATTTTTTTTTTCCGGTACTGCGACATTATGGAGGACACTTCGGACACATTTTTGGGACCATTTGGCATTTTTATAGCGATCAATGCTATACAAATGCATTGGATTACTATAAAAATGCCACTGGCAGTGAAGGGGTTAACATTAGAGGGGGCAGGGAAGGGGCTAAGTATGTTCCTGGGACTGACATGGGGAAATGACTGATCGCTGTTCATACATTGTATGAATGGAAGATCAGCATTTCTCTCCCTGACAGGACCGGGAGCTGTGTGTTTGCACACACAGCTCCCGGTCCTCGCTCTGTAACGAGCGATCGCACCCGCCGTGCACACGCACGGGAGTCAATGGCTCGCGGGCGCCTCTGGCGGCGCGCACATGCCCCTAGTGGCTGCTTTTAGAGCCAACGTTATTGTACGGGCTCTCGCGCAGGGGAGCCGACCTGCTGCTGTAAAAGTGCGGCGGCTGGTCGGCAAGTAGTGAAACGTGTTGCTGACATCGACTTCAAAATTACCATATTTTTTTTCTTAATTTTTCTCAGTTTAAAAAACTATAGAAAACTCTATTTTCTAATGTGAATAAAAAAATAGGTTTATGAGATTTGCAAGTCATTCCATTCTGTTTGTATGTAGGATTTACACAGCGTCCCAACTTTTTTGGGTTTGGGGTTTTACTTGGCTGCTTTTCTAACTTTTTGGCTTGAGTGCGTTTGCAATCACTGACCTGGAACAATTATGTCTGTTGGGAAAGTCAAGTTCTGATCTGCATGCTTGCTCTAGGTTAGTGACTCATGGTGTTATTGATTGAACCATTAGGCCTAGATCAGTCTTGCAGCCACTAAAGTCTGGACTCTTGTTCTGCTTGCTTATCCTGACTCACCGAAAAGTAAAGCTTGGATCTTGGCCTTTTTATAACAAATCAGGGATGACGGCACCCATATTTATATTGGCACAGATTTACTTTAGTGGGTTTCAGAGGCACATTGTGGGATATATGGCGGGGAGCCTCTCTTGTTCTGAGGTGTCTGGAGTAATTTTCTTCAATTATCAAGACTAAAGATGTCTCCTGTATACCGGCTATTGCTTGATGCTGCTGTCTGATTTTAGTTTTACAAGTTGCTGTCATCTAATGTTTTTAACGTGGTGTATATACTTTTCTTGACAGGTGGGGAATTACCTGCGCATGTTTAGGGGCTCACTGTACAAAAGGTACCCCTCTCTCTGGAGACGCTTGGCCACTGTTGAAGAAAGGAAGAAGATTGTCGCCTCCTCACATGGGAAGAAATGTAAATACTTTCACCATTTTCTGGATTCCTTCATGTTTTTAATACTTGGCAAAGACATTCAAATAGAATTTACTGTCTACATAAGAAGTTTATACTGCTCACCACAGTCTTTATATAGAAACATCTGAATTGCTTTCATTTTGTTTTCAATCCTCCATGTTCTTAGTCCTTAACCACTTCAATACCAGGCACTTGCGCCCCTTCCTGCCCAAGGCAATTTTCAACTTTCTGCGCTGTCGCTGTTTAAATGACAATTGCACGGTCATGCTACACTGTACCCAATCAGAATTTTCATCATTTTGTTCCCACAAATTGAGCTTTCTTTTGGTGGTATTTAATCACCTCTGGGGTTTTTGCTATACAAAAAGACTGAAGAGGCGGCACTGTTGGGTGGCACTGATATGATAATCTATCAGCACATACCCCCCCCCCACATACCCCCCCCCCCTGTCAGATCACGCGAGTGAGGAAAAGCCGATCAGCGGCTCTTCCTGTTTACATTGTGATAAGCCATGATTGGACATGGCTGATCACGTGGTAAAGAGCCTCCACCTCTCTCTTTACCGAGATCGGTGGAGCAGTGTGTCAGACTGACACACCGCCGTTCGCCGCAATGCCCGCCCCCAAACGGGCACGCGGAGCTGTTATCCTGCAGGATGTCAATAGATTTCCAGTCAGGATAACGAAACCACTTCCCAAACGTCAATTTACTATTGACCGGGCGGTAAGTGGTTAAACAGCTGGGTCACATATCCAGGCTAGGCTTTGGTTATGAGGTCTGTGCTGAAGGAGTTTGGAACAGTGATGTATAGGACAGAGCTGGACAATTGGCAGCTCTGCCCTGACACAGTTTCCCTTTAAGCGGGGAAGTAGGGAGAGACTGGATGATTTAAAAAAATAAATAAATTGATGTTTCAGATGCCTGTGGTGCATTTTGTGTCCCTTTTTTATGATTACCAGAAAATTTGTTGTCTCTTGGAGATTATTGTACATTGTTTTAAATTGTTTTTAGTAGTAGTAATCCTTGTGGAAAAGTGGCATTATTGTTGCATGAGATGTCAGGTTAGAATATTGATGACGGAGACACAGCTTAAAGCTGAACTCCAGCTTTTGATACACTTTACATAATTTACAGTACACACAACTATGTCCCACACTAACCTGTGAGGCCGCTGGATGTGCTGTATAAATTGTATGTACTTTAGGCTACATACAGCATTACCGCACTGTGTTCGGAGTTTGAGCCAAGACCTTCCTGTCTGATACCCAGGACACAATAGTCTATCTCAGTGATGGCGAACCTTGGCACTCCAGATGTTTTGGAACTACATTTCCCATGATGCTCATGCACTCTGCAGTGTAGTGGAGCATCATGGGAAATGTAGTTCCAAAACATCTGGGGTGCCAAGGTTTGCCATCACTGGTCTATCTGATCAGCCATTCAGAGAAAGTGATGTTTTTTTGGCAATGAATACAAAGCTTCCTCCGGCTGAGTCAGAGATTGTGACATCAGCCCGCCCGCAGAAGGACGCCGAACCGAACAAGGCCGCCGTCGGACGCGATGGATGGCAGGCAAGACACCGACGAGGGGCATCCAAACTGTAAGTATTTTTCTTTTTTTTTTTTCAGGAATTTTCCTTCTAGGTTGGGGGTGCACGCTATACGCCGGGGCGCGTTATAGCAAGATAAATACGGTAGCCTCAGCTTTATACAGTTTATAATGTACATCTAGCCTCACATGTTAGTGAGGGACATAGTTTGTTTATGAACTGTAAAGTGTATCAAAAGCTGGAGTTCAGCATTAGAGAACATATTGCACCAATATCTGTTATGTTTGTTTCCGTATAGTGAGATTTTCTTTGTATAGCCAAAGTATCGCCAAAGATAATTCACTTCTCACTCTTCTTTTTCTAGCAAGTTTAGTGGGATATACTCATGCTGTGCCCTACCAGGCACACCATTGTAAGAGGTTCCACATATAAAGCACAAAATAAGATGCATTCGAGAGGATGAAAAGAACATTTGTGTTGTATATCCAGGGAACTGGAAGTTCTCTATGTGACATCAGGTGGTTCTAAAGGCAGGACATTTTTCACCTTAAAGCAGTATTAAATCCAAAATCAATAATATAATATTGGTATAAGTTGCCAGGGCTATTTAAATGAAAGGGGGAAAAAATAATCTTATTGAATGTGATGTATTTCCTGTGACACTGACATAACTATTCAAATAGATTGACTTCCTCCCTTATTATTACCTAGATCATGGATACACAACATTAGCTACTAGTGTTACTCTACTGAAAGCTTCAGAAGTTGAAGAGATCCTCGATGGGAACGATGAGAAATATAAAGCTGTTTCCATTAGCACAGAGCCTCCAACCTACCTCAGGTAAGTGATCACAAAGGAAACAGAATCTATTGAAAAGGGTTTCTAATTTGTGTAATTGCCTTCTCGCTTGTGAGTGATCTGTTGTTTCTACATACTATAGATGAGATCTAGATACAAATTCAGACTGGGAGATTATCGTGTATCTTAAGGCTGCATACAAAATCATGAGATTTTGCTTTCACGCACTGTGCATAATATGCTTGTTGCTCTTGTGGTGTTTGTTAATGGCACCCCTATTGCAGCAGGAAAAAAGTGATTTTATGTGTAAAAAAACTTGCAAAGCTTGAAGTTTAAAAGGGTGTATGACCAGCGTAGGCAGACCATTGAAATGAATAGGCTGCTGTATACGTGAAGCGTGACAATGGGCAAAACAAATGAAAATGTGTGACGTAATGTGAACAGGGGCTAAAAGATATGGCTAATAATTTCTTTTACAAATGGTTTTATTAACCACTTAAGGACCGCCGCATGTACATTTACGTCGGCAGAATGGCACCGACAGGCACATCAACGTATATATACGTTGGTGCCTTGGGGGGGATCGGGGGTCCGATCGGACCCCCCCCCCGTACATGCGGCGGTCCGCGCGGCTGCAGGAGCGATCCGACAAGTGGGGGCGGCTATCCGTTTTCATCCGCCCCCTCCGGATCGCTCCCAGCCAATGCGCGCGCCCGCCCGCCCTGTCACTTCCTCCTCCTGTGTAAACACAGGAAGGAGGAAGCGACGTGATCTCTCCCTCGGCGTTTGTTTCAAGTGCCGCTGAGGAGAGATCACAACACACCAAGTAAGTCTGCACCAACAGCACACTTACACACACACAAAAACACATTTAACCCCCGCGATCGCCCCCCCCCCCCCCCTCCCCCCTGTCAGTGTCACTGAATGCAGTAATCATACATGTATGATTACTGTATTTAGTGTCAGTGTGACAGACAGTGTGACAGTCAGTCAGTGTTAGTGTCAGGGTAGCCCCCCCACCCCCCCCAATAAAGTTTTAACCCCTTGATCACTGCCCTAGTTAACCCTTTCACTCCCTATTGCCAGCGTCACTAAGCGATCATTTTTCTGATCGCTGTATTAGTGTCGCTGTTCCCGCTAGGTAGCTAATTTTTTTTTAATGCGATTTTATTTTTTTTTTTTTTATTTTTTTACTAAAGACATGTGGCTAAATAAATTTTGGCCTAAATGTTTGACTAAAATTTAGTTTATTGGTTTTTTATTATAACAAAAAGTAAAAAATATTGAAATGTCGCTCTATTTTTGTATATAGCGCAAAAAATAAAAATCGCAGAGGCGATCAAATACCACCAAAAGAAAGCTCTATTTGTGGGAAAAAAAGGACGCGAATTTTGTTTGGGAGCCACGTCGCACGACCGCGCAATTGTCTGTTAAAGCGACGCAGTGCCGAATCGCAAAAACCCCTTGGGTCATTTGCCAGCATATTGGTCCGGGTCTTAAGTGGTTAATATCCATAGCAACTATACAAGTCACCAAGTCACACTGTATACGTTATGGATAAACATAACAAAGCGACAAAAAAAGTGGTAGGTACATAAAGGCATGTAATTAGGTGTAGGTCCCAGAAAATCACAAAAACATTATCCACAAGTCAACGGATAACTATAGGGTCCTAGTGAACAGCAGGCATAAACAATACTAGGTAACTATCCATGTACCCAACTCAACAAGGCCTATGCCCGATGGCCTGCTAAGTTTAATAAAAACAGATAAAAATACCAGAAAAAGAAGAGAGGGATAGAAAAGATTAAGGGGGGGGGGGTTCCCGCGGCAGGGAGGCAGAGTACTTCAGATCTGTAGCAGTGTGGTGTCAAATCTCGAGGGTTTAGAGTAGGCAACCCAAGGCTGCCAGACCTTGAGAAAGTTATCATGGGTGTCTGAGAGAATAGCCGTCAGTTTTTCGTTGACCATTATATCATCCATGCGGTTTTTTAACTGCCTCAAAACTGAGTAATGAAGTCTTCCATGCCCTTGCTATGGTTAGTTTAGTTGCAGTAAAGAGGTGCATAGCTAACTGACGTTCTGGCCGGAGTAATTCCACTATCGGTTTACAGAGAAGAGCCTCGTATGGGTCTCTTTTAAGATCGGCATGGAGCATGTTCCAAAGGAGGAAGTAGACTCTAATCCACAGTCTTCTCACCCTCGGGCAAGTCCACCAAACGTGCGCCATGGTACCCTCCTGGGAGCACCCTCGGAAACACAAAGTAGAATAGGCCGGAATAAAAGGGGCCAGCTGGCGTGTAGTGCCACCTATATAGCACTTTTGTAGGTATTTTCCAAAAAGAGAACGTTCTTCGAGCATTTAGAGATTGCTAAAGTCATGGCCTGCCAGTCCTCCGGATCTAGCTGTTTTCCAAGTTCCCTCTCCCATTGGAGGTGATAGGATCGTGTTGGTGGTTTCTTAGAGGTAATAATGAAAGAATAGATTAATGATATTAAACCCGAGGATAAGGGGCGAGCCCTGCAAAGGCTTTCAAAAGGAGTGAGGGAGTAGGGGGTCGGCCGAGATTTAATAAGTCCCTGGAGAAAATGTCTATATGGCTAATAATTTCAAACCAAAAAATTTGTGTTTTTTTTTTTCCTGCCTAAGTATGCCAATTCATTTTATACATGGACTTAAATTACCTTTGACTTTGAAATAAAGATTCATGTCTTCCTGGTATTAGATATCGAAAACCTGTTCTATGATTTAAAGTGTTTGTAACCCCTCCCTTTTTTTTTTTTTTTATATATATTTATATATAAAAAAAGGGGGGGGGGAACTTGCCTGCTTTTTGCAATGCTTTTGCACAGAGCAGCTCCAGTCCTCTTCTTCTGGGGTCCCCCACCAGCACTCCAAGCACGTCCTCTTTATTAGGTGCCCATATGGAAAGCCGCTTTTCAGGGGGCACCTATGTGGGCTAGCTCCCGAGTCCAATCTGTCCAATGAGGAGAGTGACAGCAGCTGGAGCCGCTACATTCGTGCACATCATTGGATCGGATGTAGCCCCAGTAAGAAAAAAGGAGGGGCTGGGGGAGCTATAACACAGAAGGTTTTTCACCTTAAAGCGGCAGAGTTCCATCCAAAAGTGTAACTTCCTCTTTAAGTACTCTTGACCCCCTGACATGCCATGTTTAGAATGTCTTTTTTTTTGGGGGGAGTTTTGACAGGCACCCAGTCCCCACTTTTGTTCTCGCCCCCTAGGCGACTCAAACTGAAGTTCTCTTCTCCCACTCCCTCCCTGCAATCCACTGGGACATGTCATAGGTCCCATAAGATTGCACAGACTCTAGGACGTGCGTACGCACCCAACTGTGAAGCTGCAAATTGGGTGCCCACACTATTGATGCTGGTGCGGGGGAGAGAACCAAGGATTTGGGCGGCCACATCGCTGGATCGTGGGATAGGTGAGTGTGTGTTTATTAGCTGCTGACTTTTAATAAACGCAAACGGCTGGAACACCTCTTTAATGCATAGAATGCATTAAGGTGGAAAAACCGTAAGACTTTTACAACCCCTTTATGTTGTCTTTCTTCATCTAATGTATATATGTCCTTTTGTAAAAAAAAACATTGTTTTTTTTGTTTTTAATTCTAGGGAACAAAAAGCAAAGCGAAACAGCCAGTGGGTTCCAACACTGCCCAACAGCTCCCATCACTTAGATGCTGTGCCCTGTTCGACTACTATTAACAGAAATCGCTTGGGTCGTGACAAGAAGAGGACTTTCCCTCTTTGGTGAGATTTGTCTGAACTTTACTTCTATACCATTGCACTGTAGATTTTACTTCCTAATGATACCATGCTGTTAGTACTTTGGGTATGTACTAGTTAATCATAAACCTTAGAATGTTGAGCATATATAAATGTTTTGTACAGGATATGTGATGGATAGGCTTAAACAATTCAAATATTTTAAGTATAAAATAATGCATATTTAATATGTGTTCTTCTAAGCCACCATTGGAGCTTAGGATGCTTTTCACATGTTGCAGGCTTTTTGTTTGCTTCTTTTGATGTAAAGCATTTGTATACAAAGCTAAAAAACTCGGTAGCTCAAGATGTAGCTATCCATAGATCAAAATTTAGATCCTTCTATAGGCGTTCCTGTCTCATAGAAGTTGATCAATTTCTCCCGATCCGGCTTATTGGGAAAACTATTATTTGGTCAGCACTACAGTTCTGATTAGTGTATTCTGACATGGAAGGCGTCCTGCTGTCATACAATAATACAACGGGAAACATTCCTCCATCTACCCCATGTGTGTGATCTAAAAAGAAACGGATTCACTCGCAAATAAAAAACAGTGCCTCAGGAATCCTTTGCACTGCTACAGGTGAAACTACAAAAATATGAATATCGTGCAAAAGTTCATTTATTTCACTAATGCAACTATAAAAGGTGAAACTTATATATGAGATGGACTCATTACATGCAAAGTAAGATAGTTCAAGCCGTGATTTGTCATAATTGTGATGATTATGGCTTACAGCTCATGAAAACCCCAAATCCACAATCTCAGAAGATTAGAATATTACATGCAATCAATGAAACAAGGATTGTACATAGAAAAGTATAAGCATGCATATGTACTCAGTACTTGGTTTGGGGCCCTTTTGCAGTAATTACTGCCTCAATGCGGCGTGGCATGGAAGCTATCAGCCTGTGGTACTACTGAGGTGTTATGGAAGACCAGGGTGCTTCAATAGCGGCCTTTAGATCTTCTACATTGTTTGGTCTCATCTTTCTCTTGACAATGCCCCATAGGTTCTCTATGGGGTTCAGGTCAGGTGAGTTTGCTGGCCAATCAAGCACAGTAATCCCACGGTCATTGAACCAGGTTTTGGTGCTTTTGGCAGTGTGGGTGGGTGCCAAGTGCTGCTGGAAAAATGAAGTCAGCATCCTCATAGAGCTCATCTGCGGAAGGAAGCATGAAGTGCTCCAAAATCTCCTGGTAGACAGTTGCGGTTATAGCGCCTGCAAAGCACCTCAGTGTGAAAAGGGTCTAAGTCACAATAATAAACACAATGTGCATAATGCGGTTTTCAACACTGAAAACTAAAATGTAAAAGTCGGCAGCTACAAATACTGGTGCAGCTTTCCCTCCTCCTTCCTTCCTTTTTTTTTTTTTTTTTGTGATATGCTGTTCTTATCTTACTCACAGGTCCTTGTAGGTCTTCCTTATATGGCCTGTTTAGTGTATTAAAAAATCCTTAAAGAGGACTTGGGAATAATTATTGTACTTAAAGGTGTGTGCTGGGGGGGTTTGTAGCACTGGGCAGACGTAGACCAGGAATCAAGCTTATTTGAAGTAGCCCTTCCTCTGTGTTGGAATAGAAAGGTAAATTGCTTTACTGGTTAGATGTGACTTTGTGCTACTCCTAGTTTTGCTGAAATTTTGATCTAGAACTGACTGATGTTTTTCAATCCATTAACAGTTTTGATGACCATGATCCAGCTGTTATTCATGAAAATGCCTCTCAGCCTGAAGTACTAGTTCCCATCAGATTGGACATGGAGATAGATGGACAGAAGTTGCGAGACGCCTTTACCTGGAACATGAATGGTACAAGTGACCTAAAATGTCTTCAATTATTATAATTTTTCAGTAACAAGTCTAGGTGCTTCTATCATTCATCCATAGTTTTATCACTTGATCATACCTAGTGCGTGTTCTGGCACTTCGTGTAGGGGCACGTGCTGCCGACAGTCCGACTCTGCTGTTATACACGGCAGATGTCGTTCATTTGGTGCTGGCCAATAGATTACTGCCGGCACCTGCTGGTCATTCGGAGCACACAGGACAGGGCCCTGTCCAGTCAGCGGGGAAGTAATATATTTTCTTTCCCCACAAAGCAGGGAATTGAATAGATTACTTCTAGTAAAAGCACAAAATACAGTACACACAGTACTATATTGGTGTCAATGGTTTCCGTCAAGTGTCAAAATGTCCGCTGCAATATTGCAGTCCAGCTATAAGTTGCTGATTTCCACCATTACTATTAGAAAAAAAAAATTCTTAGTTTTTGTAGAAGCTAAAACTCTTGCGCAAACTAATCAATATACACCTATTGGGAGCGCTCTCCCACCACAAAGACAGATATGCATGTATGCGGCCTAGCGGAAAAAAACAACCCAGTGCAATGGGTCTGCATATATGCTTATCGGCGTGAAAGGAGTTAAGAGACCAGAATCGTAGGGACAGTAAAAGGACACAGTCTTTTGAGCTGAATAGAAACAAAAGGAAGCAGAGTCATTGAAACGGAGTGTAAACTGTAGAAGAGCAGAGTCATTGGAGCTGAATGGGGATATAAGAAGGGAGTAAAGTCCTCCTTGTAATTAAGCAGGCACAGTAAAAGGGTGCAGAGTCACTGGAGCTGAGTGGGGACACTAAAAGGGAACACAGTCATCACTGGAGCAAAGCGGGATGGTAAAAGGATGGAGCTGAGTGGGGACAGTAAGAGGGAGTAGAATCAATAGAGCTGAGTAATAAGATAAGGTTTTGTTCATAAGCCTTCAACTTGTGTAGGAGCAATACGAACAGTTTGCTTTTACAAAAGATTTATGCAAGATCAGATATTTTCTTAAAACCTTTCACGCTAAAACTAAAATCCCTGCATCTACAGACATCCACATTCTAACCCTAACCTGTATAGCCCTGTAAAGGAGAAATCGGTATACATACCTTTTTTTGAAGTCGATCTGACCAGGTCTCCAGCAGCGGAAGCTCTGCAGAGGACACAGCTGACAACGGATGTAAAATGAATGGGGAGTGGTGTTACTGTAGGGCTTCTGTTGTAGGATGTGTCCTCTGCACCCGCCTCCACAGCGAAGCCGCGGCCTGGCAGCTCTGTGGGAATGGGTCAGATCGTCTTCAAAAAAGATATGTATACTGATTTCTTCTTTACAGGACTAGATGGCTCAGTGTCTGTAGAAATGGGGATCTTAGTTTTAGGGTTGACTTTTACTTTAAAGCACCATTGAACTACAGTTTGGAGAGGTTAAAGCACAATCAAGTTCTGACCGTCGCTTCAACAAGCTGCTAATAGTTTAAGAGTGTTTGTGTGTGTGTGTGTTTAGATTTTTTTTTTTTTTTGTTAAAACTTCATCAGAGCTGCCTAAAGCCTAATGAAATATTTATAGTTGCTCTAATGCACAATGAACAAGGCCTAAAGGATAGCAGAGCCACCAAAGCTGGTTGGGAACGGTAAAGGAGAGCAGAAATGCCAGAGTAAAGCCCCATACACACTATCAGTTTTCCTGACGGTTTTCTCTTCAGGTTTACCAAAACCATGTAGTACAAGGGCCTGCCTGATTGCATACAAATTGAAACTCTTGAGGTGTGACCTCATATTAGATGGTTTTGGTAAACCTGAAGAGAAAACTGTCAGGAAAACTGATAGTGTGTATGGGGCTTAAGAGAGCAGAGACACTGGAGGTTGAGTGAGGCATAGGGAGGAGAGTGAAAGGTATGCAACACGAGCTGCAGGATGCCCATTCCCACTTGACCCTGTGAGATGCTTTCTTGAGTTTGTCTGCAGTTTTCTGGATTAGGGTAATTTAAAGTGGGGGTTCACCCTTAAAACAACTGTCATCCCATCCAGCATACTGGCGTCAGCACCAGCATGCTGTTTTTTTTTTTTTTAATCTCTGTACTTACTATTTAATCTTTTTATTTTGTCCCTACCGCGGGGAATGGCACGGCTAAGGAGCGTCACGGCTTCCGAAAATAGCCGACTAGCACTCGGGTCTTCCCGGCGCTATACGGCGCCTGCGCACAGACCTAGGAGTTGACTGCGCAGGCGCCGTTTATATCCGAGTCCAATGGCTATGGTGCTTCACGCCCTCCGAAAAAAGCCGAAATAGGACTCGGATATATACGACGCCTGCGCAATCAGCTCCTAGGTCTGTGCGCAGGCGCCGTATAGCGCCCGGAAGACCCGAGTGCTAGTCAGGTATTTTCGGAAGCCGTGAAGCTCCATAGCCGCGCCATTCGGTAGGGACAAAATAAAATGATCAATTTAACAGTAAGTACAGAGATTAGAAAGAAAAAAAAAGCAAGCTGACGCCAGTATGCTGGATGGGATGACTTTCTGATACTCTTATTTGCTAGATAGCCTTGGTAGCTCACTGAATTTGTTCACTTCTTGCCTGGAATACAAGAATGCAGGCATTAGTAAATAACAAAACTTCTTCTTCTTTTTAATTTATTGTGCATATGATTTCTTTTTTTTTTTTTTTTCTAACAGAGAAGTTAATGACTCCAGAAATGTTTGCAGAGATCCTCTGTGATGATTTAGACCTTAACCCCCTTGCTTTTGTCCCGGCTATTGCTTCAGCGATCCGTCAGCAGATAGAATCTTATCCCACTGACAGCATACTGGAGGATCAGTCTGATCAGAGAGTCATTATCAAGGTACAATGATAACTAAATCTTCTGGTTTTTTTTTTTCAAAACATTGTAACATTTTTACTTTTATATTCATTCCTAGCTGGCGCCAATGCATGCCCTTGCAGTGTGTTGCATGGACTTCATTTAGAGCAACTGTGTAAGCATGCAATGTTTTGTCTTCTCTGATAAGGTGACAGTTTGGTTGTTCAGTGTGTAAGTAAGCTGTATGCCATTTTTGCATGGCACTCGCAGATTCTGCTCTATGTAAACAAGGCTGCCTATGAGTGTTCAATCAGCTCTGTCTCTGAGTTACTTATGCTGGTGAATAGAAAATAGCGGCCTCACTTTCTGGCTCGTGGTTTTGTCCTTCTGTTCTTTCTCAGCTGAATATCCACGTTGGGAACATTTCTTTGGTGGACCAGTTTGAGTGGGACATGTCGGAGAAGGAGAATTCACCAGAGAAGTTTGCACTGAAATTATGTTCTGAGCTTGGTTTGGGCGGGGAGTTTGTCACCACTATCGCATACAGCATCCGCGGGCAGCTCAGCTGGCACCAGAAGACATACGCATTCAGGTAGGATGACTTGTTGCTTTAAAATTCACATCAGGGTTGTTAAAAAACAGTTGTTAACATCATCATTGATGACTGTAACGCAGTAAAGCCTAGTACACACCACTAACCCAGCAGCTGCTCTTAGCCATTGGTTGAGAGCATTGATCCGGAACTGGTCGGCCGCTGGTTTTCCAGCATGCACGTCCGACAGAAGCTGGCCCTACACACAGGCTGTGAACGTTGGCTGTTTTTTATTGAAACTGCTGATATTTGGCTTGTGTGTACTAAGCTTTAGTGGAAACAGTTGTGCAATGCTGGGGTTTGACGGTTTTCCTGAAAATTTATACTTATGACAAGATTGCGTCCTTTACTTGCAGTTACTAGTATACAGTATTTACTCATCCATTTGGATGTAATGAGTCTGTTTAACATTGACATCTGAATGTCCGAATTTTAGTAGTCTAAGCAGATGTTGAAGGTACAATGATTCTGTTGTTGCCTATGATGCTTATACCTTATGTTTTGTTGTGTGATATCATCCAACACAAAGTAAGCAACACTGATTTTATAAGATTACAAGTTCATGCATTTTGTAAATTTTATTAACTGCCTAGTCTAAAAAATGGCAACTTTTTTTTAACACAACCATTATATCGCGAATGATCTGCACAATAAAAAACAGAAGCCATGGTTTCTGTGGTTTATAAGCAAAAGTAGTAAGAATTCTTGACCTCATGCTTTAGGTAAATGCATTTTAAATTGCAAGAGTAAACAAATGTATCATGTTAAGCCTGTATGTGTGTAATATTAATATATATATATATACACATTTTACAGGATATAAGGATATGCTGGGTACATTCCAGTAAGTTTGTTAAACTGTAAAAGGAGGGGAGGAACTCGAGGGACACATCAATAGATGGATATACCAGTTGCTTAAAGTTTTATCAAGAAAACTGAGTGTCAGTCTACTTTTAGTATTATGGCAGGTAAAGGCAAAAGGCACTTTCAGACGCATCTGAGCTATTTTTCCCTTTGAAAGAAACAAACGCTAAGGACTCATTCATATGGGTGCTCATCCCCATTGAGAGTGACTGACAATTGGTTTACTTGTAACAGGGTTGCAATTGCATTTGCCAATGATTAATTTTGTATAAACTGGGGGAGCCTCAGACATCCAGCCCTTGGCCATCTTTCCTGCTTACTTTTCAGTGGGTCCAAATACAGATGGCAACCGTAGGTGACCTGTTAAAAGAATATCCACTTTAAGAGGGAAGAAACACTTTTATTGACCATGATGTTGAAAAAACATTCCCAAAGTCATAATCCCAGTATATCTCCAGACTAAATAGTTTTTTTTTTTTTTTTAAAGTCAAATGGTGAAATATTTTGTTCCTACTGAGCTGCATAAAAACCTTGCCTGCAGCATCTGGCTGTGTGACACTACAGGCTTATTAATTTTGTCTACCCCACAGGGAATCTCAGGAAAACTTGGCACGGGGACGGCTGTAAGCCACATGCGCTTAGATGTGTGTTTCCACATTAGTGCTTGTGTGTGTGAGCTCTAAATCTTTTTACACGAGTTGTTGACTTAGAAACAGGATATGCAACTTAAGTTGCTTATCACATGTGCCAATGTGATGACTGTAAGCATATAAAGCTTGTGTTTTTAGTCAGGAACATCTACCCTAAAGATTGTGCACTTTGATGACATTTCATAAACTCCCAGCTGTTCTATTGCTTTAAAAAAAAAAAAAAGCTGCCATTGCCTATTGATAGATTTGAATGGGCTGAAGTATCCCATGAAGAAACATGCAAGATTACTTTTGTTATCCCTCCTTAATACGTGTTTGTTATTATTTCAGTGAAAACCCCTTGCCAACTGTGGAGATTGCCATCCGAAATACAGGTGATGCAGACCAGTGGTGCCCTCTTCTGGAGACCCTTACAGATGCTGAAATGGAAAAGAAGATCCGTGATCAGGACAGAAACACCAGGTGCCACCGTCGTTTCATACGCTTTTCCTTCCGGGCTTCTCGTCGGGGTAGAATATAGACAACCAAGTGGCACTTCCTCGGAGCGTCCACGAGGAAGACATTTCAGCTTTTGCGCACCAGCCTATGAAGTGATGTCTTTTTCCGTGTCTGTGCTGTCGTGCTTCAGCCTATGGAGCTTCTCTTTTAATCATTATCACACTTTGCAAGTGACGTGTTTGGTATTTCGTTTGACTTAAGCTGGTGGGATTGGACATTTCTCCCAGTGCTCGCCATTAGCTTAGTAGCACCGTTTATGCTGAAATTCCCTGATAGCTCTTACTTGGCCCTGGCGCCTTACGCACTTAAAATTACCAAATTCTAACTAATTCCATTGTCTCACATTGAGATTTTCTGACACCCTCTTGCCTCCCCCTAATCTGGTGGTGGGACCTGCAGTATAATTCTATATTGCTGGTTTCTGTAATCGGAGTAGTCCCTGTAACAGAAGTATGCTGACTACAGAATCTTTTCTGTCCCTTAGTGTATTGTAATCCTGTTGGCTTTAGTATTCTTTTTGTTGTAGGCAATACTTAAAAACTGGTGCCAAAAATATGCTTGTGAAATGTTCTAGATAGCTTTGCTGCTTTAAACGCTAAATGTAATCATTTAACTTCTGCCAGTCCCTGTAGAGCATAATTCTACTGGTGCATGCTGCAGTTAAATGCAACGTGAATTTCCACCGATTATAGTGCAGGTGGTGGCTTTATGAAGTATGTGCAGTATTAAGACGTGTAACCATTTTTAATTGCTTTACTTTCAAGTGTATGACAGTGGTAGTGACAGTGTTAATGTTTTCTTGGATGGTAAGGAAATGCTTTTCGTTTTCAGAAAGGTTGGCCCGTGCTGATTGTGGAGCCCTTAGATGGCCTTATTGCCTCAGATGTATATGCAGATCAGTGGTTCAGAAGTGAGGGCCGTAA
Source organism: Rana kukunoris (assembly GCA_029574335.1). Lineage (NCBI taxonomy): Eukaryota > Metazoa > Chordata > Amphibia > Anura > Ranidae > Rana > Rana kukunoris. The sequence goes on from CM056049.1 coordinate 223,808,827, forward strand.
CAAATATTCAGTGCCATTTGTATTCTCCATTGGATCGCTGGGTACAAAAGGACAGGAGTACATAAAGCAATGCTGTGCTATATACAGTACTGACCCCTCAGACAAGTTAAAGATTTTGAGATGCTAGGGTTCTTTGCAACATTAGCAGTAAGCTGGAATTGTATAATCAGCTGGGTTGATGGTACTGTTGATGCTCTCCCTTTGGCTATTGCTGTACCCTGAGACTTGTGAGTTACTAGTTTTATTTTGTGTGTGTTGTTTATTGGTACTTGGGGACATTCAGATCTGCCAAATAATGGTAGTGAAAATGTCTCTACCTTTTTGTTAAATGAAAAACGTGAAAGGTTAGGCGCTTATGTAAAATGTTTTAATCCCTTTACAGCATATCTCTATATATTGACTTAAATGTTCTTTGTATGCAAGATGTCTTTATTTTATTGGTTTTTTGCATTGTGCCTTTTATAGAAAGTTGGTGTGTATGTGGTCTGGTTTGGTTCTTCTAGTGTTGACCAGTTGTCAGTGTCTGGTTCTTGCATAGCACAAGAGGATAGGACAAGTTGCCTAGTAGCTGTGTTTTTAAATATGCCAAATCAAGGCCATGAATGTATTAACAAATATGGTGTCATACCTTACAAATACCAAACCTCACAGACTACTTCCCTCTTGTTAAACCTCCCAGCAGCCCTATTTTTCTAACTAGGGTTCACTTTGTGCTTATCCCGCCAATGTTTCTGGAATACACCATGAAAATGTTTGAACTCCTTTCCCCTGAAAACAGTTTAGCCAAATAACTGCTGTGACCACCGTTTCTTATACTTTAATCTTGGTATACATTCCAAATTTTTCATGGTGTCACTTCCTGAAACTATTGACATCTGCAAGATGCATACATAGAAAATCACAAAGTCTGCAGAGAAACCTGCATGTACCCGTTAGTGTTTTTTTTAGTTTCCAATGCCTTTTATTTTATCATAGCCTAGCACCTTTCACTGACAAAGGTGATGCTTTCTTTCCTTTTAAATTTAAAGGCAGACATTTTTATTTACAAAATTGTCTGCATTTGCAAACATTTAAATTGTTGGTATTGTATTTTTTTTATTTTTGTTTTACCAATGAATTTGCTTTATTACAAAGCAGCCCAGTATTTGCACAAGAGGTCTTTTAATTCTAGTATTATGTGATATAATTCCCCTCTATTTCTGAGATCTATTTAGGATAGATATTGATGACCCCAATCTGTTTTGTAGCTGTGAACCTAATAGCCTTTGGACCAGGGCTGGAGAAATCCCAGCATCCTGGTAGCCAATGTGCCTAAATATAGTTGGCGCCAATCTTCTTTGAGCCTTTTTAAAGCCAGCATGTTTTCTGGCTCCTTAAAACTGGTTCTTAAATGTTTTTTTTTTTTTTTTTTATTTGTCCAACCCTACCTAAAACTATAGTACTGAATATATTTTTTCAGAGTTAAGGCCGGAGATACAGTATGTACAATTGTACATGCTCAATTAGCTATTTTTAGCTGTCAAGCACACTTGTGGCCTAACTGGCATCACTGTTGGCAGTACTGGGTTTGGTGCCAATCAGTGAGTGACCTCTAGATTAAACTTTTATCATGGATATAGGAAATGTTTATATGCTATTTGTTTTACTTGCTAAATTGGTGTGGCTGGAAGTGAATTTGAGGTAATGAGATCAGAATGTTTCTTTCCAGTGGAGAGTATTGCGTAAAAATCCCCCATAAGATTATCCTCTGACTTAGTGTTAAGAGTACAGCTACAACCTCCTTATCATTTACCTTGCCCCTCTTCTCTTTTCCTCCCTATAGGCGTATGAGACGTCTTGCCAACACTGCACCGGCCTGGTAAACAGTCCCCTCCCGACGAAACTCGCGGTTCACATCCTGGAGATGGAACCCCGCCCCATAAAAAAACAAAAAGTAACAGTTAAAAAGAAAAAAAGTAAAAAAAAAATTACTAAAGATTTGTGGAGGAGAGGAGGGTGGTCACAGCACCTCTTGAGCCATATCAGAAGGTGCGGGGGACCCACACATTCCACTTTGAAAGCAGCTGGGTGCTGCTGTGTTTGACTCCCTCACATCCTTTCCTTCCATGTACAGAGTGTGAAGCATTAGTGCTACCTGACTACCGGAAGACCTGAGACAGATGTCCCAAGCCCTCCTTTATACCTGTGTACGTGATATGTAAAGCTTTTTTTGTGTTCTATTTTTAATTTGTATAGGTGCTTTATGCACTTGTAGAAAACAACTTTTTAAATAAAAGTAATGCTCAATAACTTGTTTTGTTTAAGTGGTGTTTTATGCTTAATATGTATTAATGCTTCCATAGCTCATACCATAGTTTTTTTATATGCACTGTGATATGTCAATCAACTCGCCTCCATGACATAGGAATGACCTGCTTGGAAAGGTAAGACTATAATAGAATATTCTCCAGAGGTAGAGATTGGAATGAACCACTGTTAATACATTAATAGAAAACTTGCTTTTAACACCAGCCGAATGGTATGTAGGATTTTGCTACTATTGCAATGAACATTTTCATGTGTTTTAACAAGAGCTTTTATTATTTCAAGTTACATTACGTAATGTTTCAATACTGAAAACCTGAGCTTAGTAAGAAGATAACTCTGTCCTGGGCCTCTGGAAGCGGCTAATCTTGGTGCGGTCTGTTTACATAATCCTCTGGTAGTGGATTATAGTTGGGATCTGCTAATGGCACATCAAATATTTGCTTTCTGTAGAGCGCAGAGACAAAAGACAAGTAAGATTTAGACAATGCAATGAATGCAATTTTTTTTTTTTTAGGTCAAAATTGAGGATATGATTTTGCATGATTTGATTTGTAACCATTTTTCTAAATGTGGCTTTTTTTGCTAGTGGTTTGTAGTTAGTTTTGTGAGCAAAATTAGGGTTGTCGGCAGTTTACTATTATGTCAGCTTGTATGCTATAGGCATTCATACTTGTATACTTCTTAGGCTTATGTCCTGAGCTTGTGGCCGACATAACTTTATAATCAATCTGTCTAGTACCAATTTGCTTCCATTTGCAAATACAAATTGTAGTGAATCATGAATTACGTTATCAACTCCTAACAGGTCATTTTATCTGCAGTAGTTTGTGAAGTGGCATGCAATTTTTGCATGTCAGGATTAACCTCTCATGTGTTGCCCAGGCTAAACAGTGCAGAGTACAGCAAAAACATAAGCATCTAAGTAGTTAATAGGATTGTAAACTTGAACTGGCCATACACTAGTAGATTTTCATAGAAACATTCATACAGACATTTGAAGTACCTTTTTTTTTTTTTATTATTTTTTTTTTTTTTTGGAAGATTGATGAATGAAAGTCCTTTACAATTTTGGATTAACCACTGGGCACTTGAACCCCCTTCCTAACCAGATCAATTTTCCGCTTTCGGTGCTATCACATTTTGAATGACAATTACTCAGTCATAAAACATTGTACCCAAATAAAAAATTTTCTTCCCGGACCCCCCCCCCCACCAATGGAGCTTTCTTTTGGTGGTATTTAATCTCACTGTTGGGTTTTTTATTTTTTGCGCTGAAGAAGAAATTTGACTGAAAATTCTGTAAAAAAAAAAAAAAAGCTTTTTCTCGTTTCCTGTTATAAAATTTAGAAAATTTGTAATTTTTCTTTTCATAAATTTTGGCCAAAATGTATACTGCTACATATCTTAGGTAAAAATAAGTACAAATTGGTGCATATATTTGGTCTTTGTGAAAGTTAGAGTCCACAAGCTATGGTGCCAATATCTGAGAATTTATCACCCCTGAAGTACTGACGGCCTATCTAATTTCTTGAGACCCTAACATGACAGAAAAGTACAAATGACCCCTTTTTGGAAAGAAGACATTCCAAGGTATTTAGAAAGAGGCATGGTGAGTTTTTCGAAATTGTCTTTTTTTTTTTTTTTTTTTCCCGCAATACTTTGCAAAATCAAGATCTCACACACAGCATATGCATACCACAAATTACACCCCAAAACACATTTTGCTATTCCTCCCGAGTATGGCGATACCACATGTGTGAGACTTTTACACAGCGTGGCCACATACAGAGGCCCAACATGCAGGGAGCACCTTCAGGCGTTCTGGAGCACCCAGGCCAATTCTGACATTTCTCTCCTACATTTAAAAATCATCATTTATTTGCTAGAAAATTACATAGAACCCCAAAACGTTATATATTTTTAGCAAAGACCCTAGAGAATACAATGGCGGTCATTACAACTTTTTATCTCGCACTGTATTTGCGTGGAAATTTTTCGAACGCGTTCAAAAAAAAAAGTTTTGTGCTTAAAAAAAAAAAAACGGTAAAAAAAACGGTAAAGTTAGCCCAATGTTTTTGCATGATATGAAAGATGAAGTTACGCCGAGTAAATGGATACCGAACATGTCACCCTTCAAAATTGCACACGCTCGTGGAATGGTGCCAAACTTTGCTACTTAAAAATCCCCATAGGCGACACTTTAAATACTTTTATTGGTTACATGTTTTGAGTTACTGCTACTTAAAAATCCCCATAGGCGACACTTTAAATACTTTTATTGGTTACATGTTTTGAGTTACGGAGGAGGACTAGGGCCAAAATTATTGCTCTCGCTCTAATGTTCGTAGCGATACCTCACATGTGTAGCTTGAACACAGTTTTCATATGTCGGTGGGAATTACGTATGCGTTCGCTTCTGCATGCGTGCACACAGAGGGACAGGGGCACTTTAAAAAAATAAATAAATTATTGTTCACTTTATTTTGACCCCCCCCAAAAATACCTTATTTTGATCACTTTTATTCCTTTTATAGGGAATGTAAACATCCGTTGTAATAGGAATATAGCATGACAGGTCCTCGTTACAGTGAGATATGGGGTCAATACGACCCCACATCTCATCTCTAGGCTGGGAAGCCTAAGAAAAAAAAATGATCCTGGCTTTGATCGCATCGGTGAGTCGGTAGAAGCACGGGAGGGGGGGGACGTATTGCACAGGGATGGCTCATCATGGATGGATGGCTGGATCTGTGACTGCAATTTTCATAGATCTAGCCCACAGCACTGCTGCAGCCTCCGCTCTCTCTCCCTCTCCTCTCGCACTGTAACGATGCTGATAGCGGCAGTTTACCACGTGATCACTCCGTCAAATGACAGAGCGATCACTTGTAAACAAACCGGCGTCATGTTATGACGACGGTTTGTTTACAAGTGATCGCTCCATCATTTCACGGAGTGATCATGTGGTAAACTGCCGCTATCAGCGGCAATTTACTGCGATTTGTGATGCGCCGGGTCTTCTAGACCTGGCGGTCACGGATGATTATAGGAGCGCGCCCCAGGGGGCGCCCGGGAGCAAGATTCTGGGAGGACGTCTATAGATGTCCTCCCAGAATAACTTGACCGAGCTGTAGATGTATTTTGTCGGCAAGTGGTTAATATAATTTCCTGTATGAAAACCATATTTGATATTAGAAATTCATTCAAGAAATTTTTTCCATCCTACTACTTTTGAACATTTGTGACTCCAATCCAAAAAGCAACATGAATTTGACCCCACTGACAATTAGAAATTTAAGCCTTCTTAAAGGGAATGTAATCCTGATTAATGAAATTTTGATTTAAGCATGTATATCTGTAGTGTTTTTTTTCTTATCTCTCTCCAAATCCCTAAGTCCTGTGTTTGTTGCTGCTCTGTTCTGTTGTCAGCATGATGACTTTTGACAAGTTCTCTGACAACCGTGCTATAGATTAGCAGAGAGCTGGTCTTATCACAGCACATTCCTTCCTTGCTCTGCCTATGTGGAGGGGGGGGGGTGTGCCTGTCCAATCTGCTGTTACAGTGTATGCCAAGACTTCACTCCTACTCAGGGCCGGATTAACAGAGGGGCTGATGGAGCTGCAGCTCCAGGCCCCTTTTTCAAGATAGGCCCATTTGCCCCAAATTTTTTTTTTTAGATCAACTTCGGGGGTTGTAGCTCGATAACCAGAGGTCACAGAAACCCCACATTTGGGGGGTAGTCAGTTGAAGACCTACCCCACAACCAGTCAAAATATGGGACGGCTATCATTATGGTTCCGGAGATACGGGCCTGCTTGCACAGCCTGTCAGAAGCTACATACAGAGCGGCCATTATAAATACAAGCTGACACACTGCAGCAGACTGAGAAAAAAAAAATCATCATTTGTTTTTTGCTAGAAAATGACTCTATGGTGGTCTTTGCAACTTTTTATGTTGCACGGTATAGAGCTGCACGATTCTGGCTAAAATGACAACTGCAATTTTTTTGCTTAGAAGATCACGATTCTCTCACGATTTGTGCGGCATAACATCATCTTTCACATTAAAATGAAAAAAAAATGGGCTAACTTTACTGTTTTGTCTTTATGGTTTTTATTATTCAATGAAGCAGGCAAATGCAGTGTGACATAAAATATTGCAGCAATTGCCATTTTTGTCTCTGCTAAAATATATATAATGTTTGGCGGATCCAAGTAATTTTCTAGCAAAAAATATTGCTTTTTAACTTTAAAGCGGAATTTCACCCTAAATATAAGATCTCCCATGTGATCCAGCATACTGGCGTCAGCATGCTGTTTTTTTTTTTTTTTTTTTTTTAATCCCACACTTACTGTATTATCCTGTAATTTCATTTTTTTCCCCCGCGGTGGACGGCGCCAGTATAGCGCGTCACATCTTCCGAAAATACCCAATATGGACTCGGGTAATCTCGGCGAAAATGCGGCGCCTGCGCACAGACCTAGGAGCTGACTGCGCAGGCGCCGTATTTCTCCGAGTCCTACGGCTATGGCGCGTCACGCCCTCCGAAATAGGACTCGGAGAAATACGGCGCCTGCGCAGTCGGCTCCTAGGTCTGTGCGGAGGCGCCGCATTTTCGCCGAGATTACCCGAGTCCATATTGGGTATTTTCGGAAGATGTGACGTGCTGTACTGGCGCCGTCCACCGCGGGGGAAAAAAATGAAATTACAGGATAATACAGTAAGTGTGGGATTAAAAAAAAAAAAACAGCATACTGGCGCTGACGCCAGTATGCTGGATCACATGGGAGATTTTATATTTAGGGTGAAATTCCGCTTTAACCACTTAAGGACCCCCGCACGCACATATACGGCCACAGAATGGCACGTACAGGCACAAGGGCGTAAATTTACGTCCCCGCCTGAGTGCGGTTCGGGGGTCCCATCGGGACCCCCTCCGCGGTGTGCGGGGGTCCCCCTACCTCTGGGAGCGATCCGGGATCTGCGGGCGGATGTCCGTGATATCCGCCCCCCCCCCGCGATCGCTCCCAGCCAATGGGAGCGCGCTCCCAGCCTGTCACTTCCTCCTCCTGTGTTTACACAGGAAGGAGGAAATGATGTATTCTCTCATCGCAGCGCTGTTTCCCAGCGCTGCTGATGAGAGAAGACATCACAAGTAAGTGTGCACCAACACAACACTGACACACACTCACATAGGCATATTAACCCCTTGTGATCGCCCCCCCCCACCCCCCTGTCAGTGTCACTGATGCAGTGATTTAATCACTGCATTTAGTGTCAGTGTGACAGGCAGTGTAAAAAACAGTTAGTGTTAGGTCCAGGATAGCCCCCCCACCCCCCCTAATAGTTTTAACCCCCTGATCACCGCCCTAGTTAACCCTTTCACTCCCTATTGCCAGCGTCACTAAGCGATCATTTTTCTGATCGCTGTATTAGTGCCGCTGTTCCCGCTAGGTAGCTATTTTTTTTTATTGCGATTTTTTTTTTTTTTTTACTAAAGACATGTGGCTAAATAAATTTTGGCCTAAATGTTTGACTAAAATTTAGTTTATTTGATTTTTTTTTTTTAACAAAAAGTAAAAAATAGTGTTTTTTTTTCAAACATGTCGCTCTATTTTTGTATATAGCGCAAAAAATAAAAATCGCAGAGGTGATCAAATACCACCAAAAGAAAGCTCTATTTGTGGGAAGAAAAGGACGCAAATTTTGTTTGGGAGCCACGTCGCACGACCGCGCAATTGTCTGTTAAAGCGACGCAGTGCCGAATCGCAAAAACACCTTGGGTCATTTACCAGCGTATTGGTCCGGGTCTTAAGTGGTTAAACAAGTGTTGGACTTTAAGTGGTTACATTTCTTGCATTTACACACAGAAGTTTGATCTAAATAGGAAGTTGATTACAATGTTTCACGTTGTTTACAAACTTGGCAGACTGCCCGGATATTTTCTTTACACACATAAGTTTATCCCTTTGATATAAGAAAGCGTTAGTTACAATGTTTCCTGATAAGAACTTGGCAGACTGTCCAGATATTTTCTTTTGACAGCTGAAAGTCTCTCCACTTGTTATATGAAAGAATCAGCAAACTGCATTGGAGATGTCAGGGGGGGTTGAATCAAGATCACAATTTTAACGATTAATTGTGCAGCTCTAGCACGGTACTGTATTTGCGCAGCAATTTTTCAAACATGTTTTTTTGGAAATAAACTGTTTCATACATTAAAAAAACACTAAAGTTAGCACGATTTTTTTTTTTTTGGTATCCTAAGCGATGCTTTAAACATTTTTTAGGTTACATGTTTAGAGTTACAGAGGAAGTCTAGTGCTAGAATTATTGCTCTCGCTCTAACGATCGTGACGTATGTAACCTGTGTGTATCTGGCTCTGATACTAGCCAGTGCCTACCCAGCCACTGACTGGTATCTCTCCCCAGCCTGTCCCCACACACCCTCTCACCTGCTGACCTGTAGATGGGGGAATCACTCCTGTAGTGTTGTTGTGTTCTGCCAGTGAGTACAATGATCAGTGTTGCTATCTATAACTGGCAGCACTGATTGTTTTTGGAAAAACAGGCTGGTTGTACTCAAGTCGATTAATAGATTGACTTGTGTAAAACCAGCTAGCCCATACATAGATCGACTATGGCTGGTCTCTGCATAATTGGTGTAATTTCAATTCCTTTATGACCCGCTTAACCACAACGCAGTCCCTAAACATCCTTCCACTCCTATACATTGTGCCCACTGTCATACCCTCCACACTCCTCTCCTGTACATAGTGCCCACTGTCATACCCTCCACACTCCTCTCCTATATATAGTGCCCACTGTCATACCCTCCACACTCCTCCTGTACATAGTGACCACTGCCATACTCTCCACACTCCTCTCCTGTACATAGTGACCACTGTCATACTCTCCACACTCCTCTCCTGTACATAGTGACCACTATCATACCCTCCACACTCCTCTCCTGTACATAGTGCCTGCTGTCATAGACTCCTCTTCTGTACATACTTCCCACTGTCGCCCCCTCCACACTCCTCTCCTATACATAGTGCCCACTATCATACCATCCCCATTCCTCTCTTGTACATACTGCCCACTGTCATACCCTCCACACTTCTCTCCTGTACATACTGCCCCATTATACCCTCCACACTTCTCACTGGTACATACTACCCTCTGTCATACCCCCACACTCCTCCTGTCATACTCTTTACACTCCTCTCCTGTACTGCCCACTGTCACCCTTCACACTCTTCACATAGTACCTGCTGTCTACACCTCTCCTGTACATACTGCCCACTGTCATACCCTTCACATTCCTCTCCTGTTATACCCTCCACACTCCTCTCCTATACATACATACTGCCCACTGTTATACCCTCCACACTCCTCTCCTATACATAGTGCCCACTATCATACCGTCCACACTGCTCTCCTGTACATACTGCCCACTGTCATACCCTCCACACTCCTCTCCTATACATAGTGCCCACTATCATACATCCACACTCCTCTCCTATACATAGTGCCCACTGTCATACCCTCCACACCCCTCTCCTGTACATGGTGCCTGCTGTCATACACTTCTCTCCTGTACATACTGCCCACTGTCGTACCCTCCATGCTTCTCTCCTGTACATGATGCCCACTGTCATACCCTCCACACTTCTCTCCTGTACATTGTGCCTTTTGCATACCCTTTGCACTCTTCTCCTGTACATAGTGCCCAATGTTAGACCCTCCACATTCCTCTCCCTTACCTGCACATACTTCCCACTTATATACCGTCCGTACTCCTCCCCTATGTCGCTTACCCACAAAAAGTTCTTTAAAATGATACTGAATACCCTCAATGTTACCAGCTCTAGAATGGACACACTTTTGTTCAACTAAAGGAAATCTCAGTTCTCATATTTGTTCTGTTCCATTATTAGAACTTATTTAATTTTGTGATTACTACTGTGATGTACAGAGGGGATCTCAGCTACTCCAAATATAGCACTTGTGAAAAAGTGTCCCTGAAAACAATTTTTTAAATGTTGGCCACTATGCACTTATGCACTGCCCAAGGGCCACTGGGTCAGTAGTGGGCCCCATGAGAGGTTTCTGGGATCCTGTGATATTAAAGCGGTAGTAAACTTTCCTGACATTACTACTTTTAGTAGGTTATGCCACAATGTAAAAGTATGCACAGCATATTGGCACATTAGGGTACACTTAAATTTTCAGACTGGGCCCTCCAGACTGTGCTGTGATTCTCATGCATTTATTTATTATTTATAAAAGGCCCCACCAAAATCCTCAGCACCAGGCCCATGATGTTCTTAATCTGGCCCTGCTCCTACTGCTGAACAGGAAGAAAAAAAATCTCCAACTGGATGTGCACTTTCTAAAGAATATAGCAAGCTGAAGACAGCAGATATACATGTATTATTTACATGTATGTAAAACTTATGTAGAGAGGTTCGTTCATCTCTGTATTATGTAAGGCTGTTTACTTCACTGGGTATATGTGAGGGGTTACATCCACCTTAAAGTTACCCCCCCCAAAAAAAATGTTTATCTTGTTCCCTTAAAGCATGTTGTACAGCACAGTGCTTGTGCTGTGTCATTTGGCCTGGCTGATCCTCTCTGGCAATACCTACCCCCCCCCCCGTATGCTGACCACAATATATCAGGGCTGCTAAGCTGTGGTCAGAGTACGTGCCTTTGTCATCCGAAGACCTGCTCTGCTGTGTCTTTGTCTCCCTCTGTCCTCCTCCCCACCTCCACTCCCTGCCTGTCGGTCTCGGACCCCCCCCCCCCTTCTAAAAATGAGTTTAGTTCACTCTGATATAGAACAGTTAGCTCCTCCAGTGGATGTCATTTATAAAAAATATGCAGTATAATGGCTTCAGAGCGCCATTCGGTGCACACGTGACTGCTCACCGCTCTTCTCCTCTACTGATGTCAGCAGGTGTTTTCCAGCACCTTCCTTCCCCCTGCGGCTCAGGAGAGGAGACCAGGGGACAGTCATGAGCGCAGATTGGTGCTCTGAAGTAAGCCATTATACTGCATATTTTTTTATACATGACATCCACTGGGGAGCTTACTGTTGTATATCACAGGGAACTAGAAGAAAAAATATTGGCTTCACACTTCTGTGACTTGAGATCCTACTTGTGAGACCCCAAGTCGCAAGATGTGAAATTCATTGTGTTTCTGAGAGCTGTTCCCACTGAAACTACAGAAGTCGCTGCAACTTAAAAGGTTCCTTCACTACTTTGGTTTAACTTTTGATGCGACTTTGGTCCAGAGAATGTAAATTCATATCAGTCGCATAAAACTCATGCTCCAAAGTCGCACTGGAAATTGTGTGACTTTGGATACGCACTAATGTATAAGGAGCCTAAAGCAGAAAATGTCAATTGCCATTCATCTAGTGCAGTGTTTTTCAACTCCAGTCCTCAAGGCACACCAACAGGTCATGTTTTCAGGCTTTCCATTATTTTGCACAGGTGATTTGATCAGTTTCACTGCCTTAGTAATCACCACAGTCCTTTCATCTGAGGGAAATCCTGAAAACTTGACCTGTTGGTGTGCCTTGAGGACTGGAGTTGAAAAACACTGATCTAGTGTATGGCCAGTTCTAGTCTAGCGTTGTGGGGCAAATCTTCTATACAGACTCCAGCAAAAAAAACAGAAAAAATGTTCTGTCCCTTTTTACTACATTGTCCAAATAAAATGTTTTGGATAGGGTTGCACTTTAAAGGAAACCTGTACTGAAAATTGTATTTAGGATGTTATTTCATGCAAACTTTTTTTTTTTTTTTCAGAATCGTAAATTATTATGGCAGCCTCTGTATTTCTCTTAGCACACATTTTCTTTAAAAGCCTTGTGATGCTGTTATCTTTGGTTTGTCTGAATTCTCAACATTGACATTAACCAACTAAATTGCTCAGTCATAATTACATGGCCAGTTATCTTTATATACCCTTTTATATTCTGTGTGTGCTGACCTGAGTTGGAAAGTGAAGGAACACTAAATTGGTCTGTTAATCACCTCTTGTTCCCACTGCCATCAGTTGTATCTTTGCATGGATTATCTTAAAAGCACAAGATGTTCTGGCTGTAAACTTTTAGCAAATAGACTTCTTAAGTTTTGCCAGAGCTATATGTAAACAAATGGCTGGAATGAGGACACAGCATTTTCTCTGTTTTCATACTTACAAAATAGCAGGAGTAACTAAAAGCTTTTTTCCTCCAGGCTGGTTTGGGAAAACATCTTCTAGAAAAAAGTAAGTATGTCCAGCTGCAATGCCTGAAAAGGAAGGCCATCAATTAGTAAATGGCATAATGTACAGGTAGATTGGCCTTGGCATGACAACACCAACCAACCTGACAAGTTTAGTCTTGCTGTCATATTTATAAGAAATGCATGCATTCATCTAGGCCTGGCCTACAAGTTTTGAGAATCGCACAAATCTAGATTTTTCACAAAGTCTGCTGCTCCAGTGTTAGATCTTTTTGTCAGATGTTACTATTCTATACTGAAGTATAATTACAAGCATTTTATAGGTGTCAAAGGCTTTTATTGACCATTACATTAAGTTTATGCAAAGAGTCAATATTTGCAGTGTTGACCCTTCTTTATCAAGACCCCTGCAATGCACCCAGGCATGCTGTCGATCAACTTCTGGGCTACATCCTGACTGATAGCCCATTGTTGCATAATTAATGCTTTGGAGTTTGTCAGAATTTTGTCGGGGGGAGGTCACAGAAGTGTGAAAGCCGTCTCTTGAGGATTGACCACAAGTTCTCAATGGGATTCGGGTCTGGGGCGTTTTCTGCCTATGGACCCAATGTTTTGTTCCCCAAGCCACTTATCACTTTTGCCTTTATAGCAAGGTGCTCCACCATGCTGGAAAAGACATTATTCGTCACCAAACTGTTCTTGGATGGTTGAGAGAAGTTGCTCTCGTAGGATGTTTTTGTACCATTGTTTGTTCACGGCTGAGACTCCACACATGACTGGTCTCAGGGTGCTTTACTGTTGGTATGACACATGACTGATGGTAGTGCTCACCTTTTTCTTTCCTGGACAAGGTTTTTTTCTGAATGCCCCAAACAATCAGGGGATTCATTAGAGAACATTACCCCATCCCTCAGCAGTCCAATCCCTGTACCTTTTGCAGAATATCAGTCTGTCCCTGATGTTTTTCCTGGAGAGAAGGGGCTTCTCTGCTGCCCTTCTTGACACCAGGCCATCCTCCAAAAGTCTTCAGCTCACTGTGCATGCAGGTGCACTCACATGCCTGCTGCCATTCCAGAGCAAGCTCTGCACTGGTGGTGCCCCGATCCCACAGCTGAATTAGTTGTAGGAGACGGTCCTGGCGCTTGCTGGATTTTTTTTGTGCACCCTGAAGCCTTGTTCACAACAATTGAACCTCTCCCCTTGAAGTTCTTAATGATCCGATAAATGGTTGATTTAGGTGCAATCTTGGTAGCAGCAATATCCTACCCTGTGAATATCCTTTCGTGAGAAGCAATGATGACTGCATGTGTTTCCTTGCAGGTAACCATGGTTAACAGAGAGAGAACGATTATTTCAAGCACCACGGTCCTTTTAAAGCTTTCAGTCTGTTCTAACTCAGTATTAGGCTGCATTCACACCTTCGCGTAGTAGTTTTGCGGCGACAAAAAAATAGGCGTTTTGTCCCGCGATTTGCGGCGACAAAACACGTCGTCAACCTTTTTTTTTTTTACATTGTATTGTCGGCTATGCGGAACGCCGAAGCTGCCCCAAAATGCGCGTCGAAAAAGGGTCCGGGACTTGTTTGAATTTTGGCGTTCTGTGTTCTTTCGGCGTTAGATGTGAACGATCTCCATAGAGAATAATGTAAATCCGACGGTCCGGCGTATTGTAGCGTTGGGCGACAAAACGCCTAGGTGTGAATGCAGCCTTATGGCCCATACACACGATCCGAATATCGGCCGACGGATCGCATGACTTTTTTCGCTTAATAATCGCGAGTAAAATAAAATAGGTTTTTAAACTCACGAAAATTATCGTACGATAGAAAAAAACGATCGGAAGTGATGTCACGTGTTGTAATGTATTTGTATTGTATTGTCGGACGACGGCTGTACTGACTAAAAGAAAATCGGACGAGAATTTTCGCGCTTGTCCGATCGAATTTAATCGGATGAACGGTCGTGATCGGCTGTCGAAAGTAGTGTACACACGATCCGAAAATCGTACGATCCATCATCGGACGATCGTTTTCATCCGATATTCGGATCGTGTGTATGGGCCATAAGAGTGATTTCCAGCCCTGTCCTCATCACTGACACCTGTGTGGATGAGAATCACTGACAGCTGGTCCTTTTTGTGGCAGGGCTGAAATGCAGTGAAATGTTTTTTGTGGGGGGATAAAGTATATTTTCATGACAAAGAGGGACTTTGCAAGTCATCTGATCGCTCTTCGTAACATTCTGGCGTATATACAAATTGCCATCATAAAAACTGAGGCAGCAGATGTTGTGAAAATATTTGTAATTTTTGAAACTTTTGGCCAGGGCTGTACTTCTACAAATCTATAGTGAGGTCATCTCCTTTTGATCACCTCTGAGGGCTTTGGCTCTCAGATGTGGTGGAGTATGCTCCATTAGAGCGGATATCTTCAGACGGCCAAATCCTTTTTTTTTTTTTGTTAGTTTTGTACTAAGGGGTTTAGAGCCTCTGTCAGCTTTTTATTGCTGTCCATATCCCTGTTGGAAAGATGTACCCTCTTTCCTGTCGTGGAGATTGTGTGGCATAAGGCACAGAGACCGTGAACCAAGCCCATTGAATCAACTGGACTTAAACTTATTTTTAGCACTTGTATCTACAGGT
This sequence comes from Rana kukunoris, assembly GCA_029574335.1. Taxonomy (NCBI): domain Eukaryota; kingdom Metazoa; phylum Chordata; class Amphibia; order Anura; family Ranidae; genus Rana; species Rana kukunoris. Next base: position 223,824,017 of record CM056049.1, read on the forward strand.
AAGCCTATAATATCGTGAATATGTCCTAAACCTGCATCATTTAGGTGATTTTGCATGCATTCGGTGATGTCATGAGGGCATGCGCTCTGAAGGGATTGCATACCCGGGCCATCCCATCAGAGCAATGTGCCGTAGTCCTTGACACTCACATGCAAGTAGGGGAGTGATTTTATCTGATGAAAGGAAGACTGGGTGAAGCCTGTCAGCTGTAACAGTGTGATGCTGCAAGGCTCTATTCTAAGGTAAGTATTTCATAATGTGCTAGTATGCAATGCATACTAGCACATTATGCCTTTTACCTAGCAGGGCTAAAAAAAAATTGTGCTTTTTTTTACTACTACTATTAGTAGAGTTTAGGTTCTCTTTTACATGTTATTGCTCTTATTTTTCTGGCATGATGTCAACCACATTTATGCCAAGTGTCACCAAGACAGGAAATAAAGGCAAATCTCCTCAATGAGGATACAGACAGATTCTAACCCTTAACCCGGTACAAAAAAAAAATATATATAAAAAAAAGTGCTGGGGGGGGGGGGGGGGGAATTTGGGTTTACGTTTTGACAGAGCTCCATGGGTAGAAATATACACAGCACACATACATTTCTTTGTTCTACATAGAACATTTGACACCATAGATTTTCTAATCGGAGAGTGTAGGACAAGCTGTTCTCTCTGCCACTAGTCTTGAATCTTCCCCACTGGATGCATGGGGAGGGGGAATCAAGTTATTTGCTCTAATGTATTCACATATGTGTAAATCTCTATCCTTTTTCAACAGGAGTTGAGGATAAATTGGAAAATAAAGCCTAAGAGCTCCACATGCTGGCTATGAGAATTCAACCTGTTTAATTAAAAAAATAATTGTGTGTTGGTTTTTTTTTGTTTTTTTCTTCTTCCCTGACCACAATAAAATTTGCAGAAAATGCCTACACATTCATTAAAAGCTTAAGCAATACCTCTTACCCAGCAAGTCAACAAGGATGGATTCGCCTGTTAGCAGAGAGAAACACAGAAGAACCCAGGGCAGACAGGAAGCCTGAAGTGTGACAAGACCAAAGGCATTAATTTTTATGAAAGGATTTCTGCGGCACCATACATACACCAACATAAGGGTGAGGGCCTGGCTAAGGAAAGGGAGGCTGGAAAAAATGCCAAAAAGCTGTCTTATGTTAAGGAAGAATAGACAAGCTGTATAGAAATTGTATCGCCATAGATGATTCCCGAAGATTAATATTATAGCTAGCTGGCATTCAAAAAATATTCAAGAGTTACTATTGGGTCTGGTTCAATCAGATCTTTAGAAGTTGTAAAATACAGAAATGGTAAGTGGTCAGTCATTTTTGTACCACTATATATAGATGGGTTTACAATTCTATTGTCCAGGGCACGACAGATCTGAGGTACCAGGTCGGGCAGTTGAATAACCTCAACTGCCCGATGCCAGCCTATTCAGCTCCAACCAGTGGTGGAACTACCATGGTCTCGCTTGTGATCAGGCCCTTGAGTTCTGTTATTGCGGAGGAGGGCCCTAAGACAACTGTAGCAACTTTCAGCACTGTGCTTTGCTCCTGTCAACTGCGTCTGCCTTCCTGTGGTCTGTGCCTTCTCCACAACGGGGGCTTCCTTCCTCCCCCTCCTCAGTGATCTCCATTGCATTACAGTCATTGGTTGCCGGGTGTGCTGGCAACCAGTGACACGCTGCACACACTGGAGGGAAGTAAAATAGCCCTTGAGCCGAATCCTCCCCTATGATGCGCTGAAGGACGCCTTTCATTTGCCACCCAAGATGTTCTTTCGTTATCTGCAGTTGAGGCACGCGGTTCAGGCCCAGTTTCCCGGGGGGGTCGAGCTCCGATCTCATAGGGTGGAATCGTTTTTGATGTCTATAGGGGTAGACCGTATTCTATCATCTCTATATCTCAGGCTGTCGTGTGGGGAACCGGGCGGAGGCTCTAAATTGTTTGATAGGTGGAAGGCAGATCTGCCTGCCCTCGCCGCTGATGACTGGGAAGAGGGGATCCAGCAATATATCCCTCTCATGGTGTCGGCTAGGGACAGGTACATCCAACTTAAGTTTATCCACAGAGCATACTACACCCCGGTGCGGCTCTCAAAGATTTATCCTACACAAACGGATAGATGCCCCAAGTGCACTACAGGCCTAGGTACTTTTCTACATGTGGTTTGGGAGTGCCCGGTCATTCGGCGGTTTTGGTCAGGGGTGGTGGACATTATCAACTCCGTAGGCAACGTACATATTGACCTGAATCCAATCATACTGCTTCTGGGTGTATGTGACAATGTTGTACCTAACACACACAAGCTGCTGTTTGTATTCTACGCCTCCTTCTATGCCAGAAAGTCGATCCTGCTTAAATGGAAACAGCCGGATCCTCCAACGGTCTCCCAGTGGAAAGCTCTGGTGAATGCAACGCTGCCCTTATATAAGCTCACGTACATGAATCGTAAATGTCCTAAAAAGTTTGAGAAGATCTGGGGTGCCTGGTCCAAGCAGTAACCCCAGGTCCCGGGTCCTGCCCTTGAGGCGAGGGGCCGCCTTTTGACTTGAGTCCTCCCCCTTTTTCCCCCTCCTTCCCTCCCGCTGCTTTTCCCTGGCCTTGATCTCCCCCAGTCTGGTCCCATATCCCCTCCTCCTTCTATCCTCTCCTCCCCTTTCCCCCGGTCGCCCACCCTGGAGCCCAGGGCCTGGACATTCATACTCCTTGCCCTTGCCCACATAACATGTAGAATCTGAAGGTGCTGGTGCGCTGAGCGACCAGCAGAGAATCGCGCACATGATGTTTGAGACTCGGTCTATGAATATGGTTTTGCTTCTCCTGTAAGCTATAGCTGCAATGTTTTATTCTTTACTCTAAATTTTTTTTGTTTGTTCTGTTTAGATGTTTTTGTGATTGTCATTTGCTGTATGTCTTCATAACTCTCCTTTTGGAGACAAATAAAAACTTTTCTGTTAAAAAAAAAAAAATAGCCCTTGAGCCGCAACTGCGCCACCTAGCTCCGCTCCTTAATTTTGGCTCCCAGCTTCAGACACTTACTAAGGAGGCAATCTATGGACGGGTGCTAATATTAAAGGGAGGGGGGGTGTCTTTCTGATCGAATGAAGGTCTCGAAGGGAGTGGGGGCACTGATATAAGGGGACTGTGAGCTAATAAGGCTCTCAAAAGGGGGGTTGCTGACTGCTGATTTGAACTTGGCACCCCCCCCATTAGATCAGAGTCCCTCTATATCAGCATCACCCTCTTAGATTATCAACTATTGTTATAGTTTTTATTATTATAAACTACCAAATAGGTGAAATGGGCTAACACGGCTCAATGTGAAAGGGCTCTTAGTGAATATGAATGCATTTGAAGTTACAAATTATCTGAAGTAATGAATGCCACATTTAAACTAACGTTATGAATACATCTGAAGTAACGAATGCCGATCATAACAATTGATCCGATTAAATACAAAAAATAAACCTTTTTTTTTGGTAGTGCACATGTCTAGCATCCAGAATTACTTTTTTTTTTTTTTCAAAAAAAAACAGCAAGTGTTTTCCTCCACCAAGTTTCCTAAACGCTGAACTATTTTGCTGGTAAATACCAACTAGACTCGCATCAAGCAGGATCCCTTAGCAGATCTCCCAGAGATGATCTAAAACCCTAATAGGAACCTTCATATCTGTCGTAGCCTTCCCCTATATTTCCCTATTCCACCAACCAATAGGGGCTGACTACTGTCTGCATGGCACAGGCAATATTTCAGAGAATATCACCATGGAGGACCTTCCCTTCAACGTGCAGCTTAGTCCATTCATAGGCCAATGTCTATGAATAATTTTCTCCATTTGTGCTGATGGGTGAAACTAGTCATAAAAGCAACTCCATAATCTTTTTTTATGAACCTCTTTCTTTTTGAACAGCTCCTTTCTCCTCAATTTCCCAACTATTGATTTTACTAGATCCTTAGAACTATAGCCTTGTTTCTGGAATCTAGCTAATAAAATTTCAGCCTGTACATCATAATTCTCTTGAACCAATTGCGTCTTACTCTCATCAGTTGACTTTTAGGGATTGTGGATTGTACTCGCCTATCTTGGATGATGGAAATTTCTCAATGGAATGTAACCATTCCTGTCAACTTCCTTGAAGTAGGTTTTAGTAAACCATTCCAAAGACTGAATAAGAAAATCCTTTTGATATTAGTACTGTTGAGGGCCCACTTTGATTCAATGGCATGTTATTTAATATTAGTATATATTGAGTTGACATCAATGCTGGCCAATATATAATACTCATCAACCTCAACACCCTGTAATAATTTCATTATATTTCTACTAACCTTCAAATATGCTGAACATTTTTGAGCCAAAGGCTGTAACAAACAATCCAAGTACTTCCCCAGCCCAACAAATAGAGAATCAAACAATGGGTTTACCGGGAGGCTTGGAAGGATTCTTGTGAACCTTCGGGAATTCATATACGACGGGTCCATAGGAGTATCGGGCACTAAATATCTTGCCTCTTTTATTAGCAATACCTGAGCTTTCTTTACCAATCATTTCAACTTAGCCTTGTTTTTAGCAGTTGGGTTTCCTTATTAATTTTTCATACGTATTTACATAAACTACAAATTGTTTAACTTGGCTAAGAAGTCAGATTTGTTGATCACCAAGCCACCCCCTTTGTCAGCCTCCCCAATAACATTTTTTTTCAAAGATTTTAAACCTTTTTCGATTTCCCTTTTACGTCCTAGGTTTCAATTGTAAATGATCTGAATCCTGTTCAACTAAAATTTTGATGACTTTTGAAAAGTGGTTATTGGTATTTTTAGGATTCAAAATCTAGTTGTTTTTATAGAAATTGGTCTGATCGTAATAGAAAGGCTCTTGTTTAATATTTAATTTCCTCATGATTTTCTGAAGATCAATAAATTTGATGTTATCTGGTGCATACTTAAGGCCTAATTCTAAAACATTTAATCTACTGTAAATGTGGCATTGCTAAGGTTGAAGACTCCTTGCATTAAAGGAGTTGTAAAGGATTTTTTTTTTTTAGTTAACTGATTCCTTTTAAAACTATTAAAAATAGATAAAAATCAATCATATAATGTACCTACAGTTTTTTAGTTTAGTTTTTGCATGCTATTTCCTGCTTATGTGATGTGCAAAGCCACAGGGCCAATACAGGGCAGTGATGGTTTGGAAAACGAAACTCATTGGTGCCGAGGGGTTTTAGACACACAGTAATCACACCTCCTTGATTAGTGACTACAGAGAGAAAGCTCCCAGTACTGTGGTTATATGGAAACAGACAACCAGAAAGGGTGGAGATCAGATTAGAATTACAGCAACTTGAGAGCAAAAACGAACAATGGGGACATGAAAACAGCACTGCATTAGGGTAAAGGAAGCTATTAAGATTAAAAAAATGCTTTACAAACCCTTTAAGAGTCACGTTTTTTCTTTTTGCCTCCTCTACAGCCTCCTGGCTTTTTTCTTGTTTCCTCCCCATATGGTCTGGGGAGTGCCATGGGGTACCAGGGTCTCCATTCCTCTCCCCCACTCTCCTGGGGATAATGGCCCTTCATTTCCCCCCTGCAAAAAAATGACTTGTCTAACCCCTCCTTTGAAAATCCCCTCTCTGGTTGTTATAACCTGGATTCCCTCTTTGTCTTCTGATTGGAACACTCCCTTTGGAGTGGGGCAGGGTCCAAGAAGGACCTCCCCATGCTCTACTGTCACCAAATGCACTTTGGTTATGCTCTCTCGGAGAAGAATGATACTCTTCTTGATACAGGGGTTCATACCTATTATGTGTGGGCACTCCATACCAATTGGAGTCACCCTGGGGCCTACCACAATTGTTTTCCATTGTGATTTTGTTGTGGCCTAGAACCACTGTTGCCTGGTTGGGGATTAGGTTGGGTAGGGATGAGGTGAGTGAATTCTCTTCCCTCTGTGGAGGCTCTGGGACTCCAATTCAATAGCATCCTGACATTTATTCACCTTATTGGACTTCTAGTCGTTGGTATCCCTCATCTATTTTTTCATCTTTTTCTTTTGAATTCCTTTATACACCTTTTCCACAAAATCTTGGAGATGTTTCATTTTATCTTTTATATTCAACTGAACCTATAAAATAGGTGCTATTTTGGCTTTGACAGCATTGATATTGGCTTCCAATAACTTTAATTTCTTTTCCTTTCTAGATATCAAAAGTTCGAACAATCTTTTTCCAGTGAGATTGAAAAATAGCGAACCATTTACCCTCCAATTCATTGCTTGTCATGCCATCATTGGGAGCTACATCCCATCTTAATCTCTTGGGAGTGATGCCATCCTTCACATATTTTTCCAAAGTGAAGACATCCCTCCAGGTTCTAATCTGCTTCTCTAAGGCAGTTTTTCAAAACCTTAAAATCGTGATTCAAATGTAAATTACCATTGTGTAAAAAAAAAAAAAAATTCTGCATCAATTACCCTATTAACAAAATTAAATATTTCCATGGCTGCTGAGTGCACTCAAGAGAAAAAACTGTGACATACATGTATATACTCATGCTAGAAGTGAAGAATAATTAGTAACACTAGTGGTTGCAGCTGCTGTTCACTTGGTTGAATAAAAAATATATATAATTACAGCGCTTGCAATACTATAAACAATCAAATTGAGTGAAAAAAAAATCAATGACATCCATAGATATTGTGACCAATTAACCACTCCCCTTAATTGGTAGTCTGAAGGAAAGAAAAAAAAAAAGCCATTTAAAAAGTGACAGAAAAGGTGCAAGGAAAGACCCCAAAACAAATCTAAAATGCAAACTCAGCAATCGCCAGCAGTCAATATGCTTTTGATGGCATATCCCATGCTAGATGTCTGTATGAGCACTGACCTCTAGAACATGCATTTGGCAATTAAATCTGAGCTCATGATCTGCTTACTTGTTTTGGGTCAGTAACACAATGTATTGAACATGACAGCCAAGCAACTAGCATATACAGAAGTCTGCAATGACAACCTTCGCATGTCTCTAGAAATGTGCTAGACATCTAGCATGTAGAGAAAGTCAGCATATGCTGAATTACAGATATGAGCTGTATTGCATATGTACATTGGCCCAGCTTGGATGTAATGTATGCATATTTCATACCTGAGGCACTGCTAGGGAAGTGTCTACTCTACTCCAGTGATAGAAGCAAGTTTACAGGTCCTGTAATGTCACTGGTCCTCCTCTCCACCAACTCCAACCAGAGAACACCTGGTATTCAAAATAAAGAATTATTTTGTGAACAGCAGCAGTGCCAATTGAGCACCCCCCACTGCCTACGTGGTCAGTGTTCAGAGGGGAAGTGGCACAGAGCCAGGAAGATTGCTCCTATCACCGTTGTAACACCAGCTCATTGGACCAATGTAAGTACAGTATGCAATTAATTTCATACCTGTAATTCAGCTTCAAAGGTTTTTTTTTTTTACAAAATAGTGATTATCTCTGACATCATTTGCCAAACTTGGGGGTTGCAAATTCACATGTCATTATTGCATGCCATACAGCTTGAATAAAGAACATGGTATTGCATACCAATTTATTTAAAGGATACAGTAATGAGGAATCCTCCAAAAAGAAACATGAATACAAAATCTGCAGTACGACCCCTAAATGAGGTCTCTTCTAGCATTTTGCAATATCTGTACCTGGAGGCAACAGCTATCTGTAAAGGAAACTAAACAGTAGTATTGGCACCATTACTAAGAAAAGGCTTCCTTGATAAAATTAAGTTTGAAACTCAAATTCAATATATATATATACTGGGTAGACGTTGTCCTATAGAATTGATGTTTAATGACATATCGTAATCATATGGCAATTGTACATGTGCCAGCACCCAGCCATGGAGCATAATGGGCAGGCTGAGATTCAGTCCTGGAGTGATGAAGTGCTGCTTAGACCTGCACATACCAAAGCATGTATGAGGGGGTAAGTCTGACCTAGACTGGCTTTTCCTATAAATTTCTGAAGAGGAAAAAAGGGAGGGAGATGCCATATTTTATCTCTGTTTAGTTTTACTTGTACTTGTAATAGCCAGACCATTTTTGCAATTTTTCACACTTTGTAAAAGTATGCCAAAACCACACATTTTCTGAAGGCATGGGACGATGAAATAAAAAAATGGCGCCACTGATATTCTGGGTCCTGTGATAGGCTGATAATGCCCCCCTCGGCTTATACCTAAAATTAAGAGGATGCAGGCGTCCATCGTTTTAAAACTCGCGGTCTCCTCCTGTCCCTTCCGTGTTAGGCGGAACCCTGTCTGCTGAGAAACGCCTATCACAAACGTTCTCTCATCCTCGCCCATCCCAGCAAACGCTGTGCTCAGTGTTCTGCCACTGAACACCGTGTCTCCCGGGAAACTGAGGCTGAGAGAATGTCAGTGATAGGCAAAACTGCGTCAGCTGAGAAACTCCTATAATGGAAGGGACCAGGAGGAGACCACAAGTTTTAAACAATGAATGGACGCCTGCAACCTCTCAATTTCAGGTACACTGACGATGGGCACAGTGAGGTTGCAGTGGGCACAGTGAGGCGTGCAAATGGGCATTGTTGACCCTCTTTTCCACTTACAGTAGCTGTTGCATTCTCATCCTCGGCTTATACTCGAGTCAATACGTTTTCCCATTATTATTTTTTTGGTAAAATTGGGTGCCTCGGGTCAGCTTATACTCAAGGTATATTACGGTATATAGATTTTAATAAATTTATGTAAATTCTAACTTTTTTTTTTTCGAACTAGTGAAAATTGTTGTTGTGTTGGTGTGTGTTACAGTAAAATAATGCAGGCATATATTTTTTTAGCGCAATGCAGCATGTAACAATATGCTTATAACGTTGAATGGCTGTAATTAAAGTTTTTTTTTTTTTCTTCTTTAAACATTGTACTGCTGCACATGTGTACAACACACACCAGTTTAACTTAGAGTATGTTAACCCAATATTTCATATTCTTCAGATGTACCTTCTGTACCATGTACAGTGGGGCAAAAAGGTATTTAGTCAGCCGCCAATTGTGCAAGTTCTCCCACTTAAAAAGATGAGAGGCCTGTAATTGTCATCATAGGTATACCTTAACATGTGAGAGACAAAACATGGAAACAACAAATCCAGACAATCACATTGTCTGTCTGCTTTGGAAAGAATTTATTTGCAAATGATGGTGGAAAATAAGTATTTGGTCACCTACAAGCAATATTTCTGGCTCTCACAGACCTGTATCTTCTTCTTTAAGAGGCTCATCTGTCCTCCACTCATTACCTGTATTAATGGCACCTGTTTGAACTTGTTATCAGTATAAAAGACACCTGTCCACAACCTCAGTCACACTCCAAACACCACTATGGTGAAGACCAAGGAGCTGTCAAAGGACACCAGAAACAAAATTGTAGACCTGCATCAGGCTGGGGAGAATCTGCAATAGGCAAGCAGCTAGGTGTGAAGAAATCAACTGTGGGAACAACAGTTAGAAAATGGAAGACATACAAGACCACTGATAATCTCCCTTGATCTGGGGAACCACGCAGGATCTCACCCTGTGGGGTCAAAATTATCACAAGAATGGTGAGAAAAAATCCCAGAACCACACGGGGGGACCTAGTGAATGATCTGCAGAGAGCTGGGATCAATGTAACAAAGGCTACCATCAGTAACCTACTACGCCACCAGGGACTCAGATCCTGCAGTGCCAGATGCGTCCCTCTGCTTAAGCCAGTACATGTCCGGCCCGTCTGAGGTTTGCTAGAGAGCATTTGAATGATCCAGAAGAGGATTGGGATCAGATCAAACCAAAGTAGAACCGTTTAGTAGAAACACAACTTGTCGTGTTTGTAAAAGAGAATGCTGAGTTGCAACCAAAGAACACCATACCTACTGTGAAGCATGGGGGTGGCAACATCATGCTTTGGGGCTGTTTCTCTGCAAAGGGAACAGGACAACCGATGTGTGCACATGAAAGAATGAATGGGGCTGTGTGTCCTGAGATTTTGAGTGCAAACCTCCTCCCATCAGCAAGGACATTGAAGATGAAACATGGCTGGGTCTTTCAGCATGACAATGATCCCAAACACACCACCCAGGCAATGAAGAAATGGCTTCCTAAGAAGCATTAAGGTCCTGGAGTGGCCTAGCCAGTCTCCAGATCTCAACCCCATAGAAAACTTTGGAGGGAGTTGAAAGTCTGTGTTGCCCAGTGACAGCCCTAAAACATCACTGCTCTAGGTGAAACCTGCATGGAGGAATGGGCCAACATACCAGCAACAGTGTGTGACAACCTTGTGAAGACTTACAGAAAACTTTTGACCTTGGTCATTGCCAATAAAGGATATATAACAAAGCATTGAGATGAACTTTTGATATTGACCAAATACTTACTGTAACAGAATGGCCCGTGACACCCAGAGACTTTTGAGGGATGCAGGGTGCTCCTGTGCCAACGTCACCAATGACTCTCTAACGACTCTGCTACGTGAATATGTTTAGTTGAATAGGATCTCATCTGCAGAGGCTTCTCAGGCGTAACCACCAGTTCACTCTCTAATCAATAAGAAAGTTTGGGGTTTAACTCATCACAGCCTCTAAATGGTAGACAACATAAAGTATAGCGAAGCCTAATCCAACTTAAGCTACCGCTACTGATGAAGATAAAGTAAAGTCTCTACTGTACACGGAAATACTGATAAGTGCAATGGGATACAGAAGTATTATAGTATTTCTGGTTTGAACACAAATAGAGAGTACTTGTTATGTACTAATTCCAAGACACATATAGATGCATAGCTTTAGTCCATATGAGAATAGATCTCCTTACAGTGACCTGGTATTTCCCCTATAGGGTGCAGCAGGGTATGGATAACAATGACTACAGTATGTCTCCTATAATACTTGCGGTTCTGCTGGGACTGGTAGTACTTTGGATGAGATACAAGCAGAGATGGTGTGCGAAGAACCCAGGGTGCTGGAAGGAGGAGATGCAGAGAATCGCAGGGTGGTCCGTGTTGGTGAAGGCAATGCAGTGCAGTGGCGTTCCCAGGTGACGGCAGGCGTTCAACAGAATAACGGAACACCCTGCCGTCATCTGCATGGTGTTTAAATAGCCGCGGATTCGCGGGGAATCAGGGGAGAACGCTGGGACGCACTTCCGCGTTCCAGCGTGGAGCGCAGAGATCCGTGCACTGGAAGTGACGCGGACCACTTGCAGAACGGAGCGCAGCTGCTAGAATAGGGTACAGCTGCGCTCGTTCTGCATAGTGTAACAGCAGGGATGTTACAGACTCTTACGTCTAGGGCCACCCTATGTCCAATAGGGCCACAGGGTGACTGAGAAATTATATCATAAATTACATGAGATGGGACATTACTGATAATTCATGTATTGCAGGATATCTTGAGATATTACAAGTTGTTGGTTAATGTTGACCCACACCAGGTCAATAGACTCCTAAGATATTCCATTGTGTAAAACTGTTGAGATGCTAATCAAGTCTGCAAAGGTCAATGTTTTGTTCAATGTGGGGACACATGCTTTTGAGGTATTAATTCAGGTCTGCTCCTAAGACCTTTCCTATGTGGAATGGAACTTCTCAAGCTATATGGGGAGACAGAACGTCTGTCTAAGATGTGGAATGTGACTTCTCAGGTGTAGCAATTGGGTCATGTTAAAAATGTCAGCCCGGTGCCGAAATGTCTGGATACTGATTAGTAATTGGTCAATATGAAGGTGTATTGAAGCCCCAGTGTGTGATGAGGGGAAGGTGGATAGTTTATTTGTTCCTTTCATGCTTGAACTGTATAAGAACCAGCAGAGTACCATTAAAGCGTTCATTCATTTGAAACCAGTACCAGAGCTGTGTATCGGTTATTCTGGGAAATGGGATGGATCACGTTCTGTTGGAGTGTCAGATAAGCTGTCGTGGGCGATGGAAAGGATATCGTAAATGGTAGTGACCATTATAGTGGTGGCAGCAGTGGGATAGTTCCATCGCCAGAAGGACGGCTCCAAGGGCACAGGGCAATGGAGACGCTGTATGAACGGCTGAAGCTCTCTTCCCTCATGGACTTACTGGAGAGCCGGGGCAGACGACCTGCAACCGTAAGAAAAGGGACATTATTGCAGAACTTGTCGTAATGGATAGAGCTGAAAGGCCCAGCCTAACAGACAGGACACCCGCGGAAGAAAGTTTTGATCGGGCTGTTAACCGTGGACTGGCACAATATGGTCCTAATCCTCCACCGGAGATCGTAGACCTGGTTATAGCGGCTGTAAATGCTACTTGGCTTCATCAAAGGTGCTACAGCAGCACCAACTGAAGAGGAGAGGTGCAGACACCAGTCTCCATGGAAGAGGAATTCAAAAGGAGGTTACAAGAGATGTGCATACAGCACAGAGGGCCAGTATCAGAGGAAGCCCTGCTGGGAGGTCGGATGTGATTCGTTGCCAACTCTGGAAGGAAACACTAGCTCTTGAGCAGCAACACCAGGGGAAGGTCCTGCCCTTCATCCATGTAAGGTACTGGCCGCAGTATGACGTATGAATGCCGTTTGTTGGGGAACAACCGAAGCAGGAGTGGACAGCAGAGTTAAGCAGGCTGATCTGGGCAGTGATGCGGTTGGACGAAAGCTACAGACCCCTTTGGTGGTATGTAGCCCATGAGTGCCCGTGCTCAGCAGATGACAGCCCCACGGAAGGCTATGACTATGATGGCCTGGGATTGTTGTATTGGAGGATGTCCAGTGATCCAGACTTCTGGGATGATCGGGAGTGGCGATTGGAGGACACAATTGAGCACAGATAGGAAAAATTGAATATCTCGGAAGGGCACTGGTTACAGGAAGATTTGGAATTTCTGGCCATTCAGGAATGGGAGCTGGAGATCGCCTACAGACAGCTGCTAGACTCTGCTCAGTAGCAGGGTGGGGCTCCCGTTGCCTGGGACTGAGGACATTTTAGATGACAACTGTGAAATCCTGGCTAATGAATTGGCAGTGGAAAATATGGAGATTGCCATTCCCAAAACTGAAGCGGATGATGTGGAGTTCCAGGGAACCGGGGCAGTTGGCCCTCTCTCCAGCAACAAGCTGAGGTGGTAAAGCTTTTACTCCCAGCTGAATCACTGGCAACAGGGCAGGATGCTACTGGCCGCTGCACACAACTGCAGCTTGAGCTGATATTGGGGGACTATGGTCTCCCCTCACCGCAACCCAGCAGAAGAGCTGGCAACAGAGCAGAGTGCCACGGCCTCTGCTCCCAACTAACAAGAGGGGTCCCTGTGGTAGTGGATAGGACTGTGGTCTCCACTCACAGCAACCCAGCAGAAGAGCTGGCAACAGAGCAGAGTGCCACAAGCCTCTGCTTTCAACTAGCAGGAGAGGGAGTTCCTGTGATAGTGGATGGGACTTCAGTCTTCACTGACACAACCACAGAAAAGGGTGCGGCACTGAGACAGGAGGATGTAGGCTTTGCTTTGCAAGCACCGGGGGATTTTCACCTACCACCAGTGGATGGGACTTCAGTCTCCACTGGTATACCCCAGGGATGGGGGGTAGTTGGCCCAGATCCCCAACAGCATGATGGACTGAGCCCAGCCACCCTGTCTTCTCTCCAGTGGCTATAAGGACTCCAGGGAGAAGGGCCAGTCCAGGCCTCTCCCCAGCGGCAGACATGTTCTCTGAGAGAGGCAGAGGATGGCGGGGTGAGTAATGCTCAGTTTGGAGCAATTTATTTGGGGTACAGTATGGATACCAGCATTGGAGGACTGGAACTACTGACCAACTTTGGAGTCAACCTGTTTGGGGTTCCCTCCTGTGTCAGTCTCCCACCGAAAGGGGAGAGATGTAACGGGATGACATGTGACGCCCAGAGACTTTTGAGGGATGGGGGATACTCCTGTGCCAGCGGCACTAAGGACTCTTGGGTCTAAGGTCATCCTGTGCCCCTTTTGGGCATAGGGTGGCTGATAAATAATAATTCATGCATTGCAGGATATCTTGAGATATTACAAGTTGTTGGTTAATGTTGACCCACACCAGGTCAATAGACTCCTAAGGTATTCCATTGTGTATAGCTGTAGAGGTGTTAATTCAGGTCTGCTCCTAAAACCTTTCATTGTGTATAGATATGTGTTGCGAGTTAGCAGTCTAAAGGTCAAATGTCTCCTTTTAGGGGTAGGGAATTAGCATGTCAAATATGTTTAGTAAAGGAATGTGACTTGTCAAGCTGTAGTAATTACCTCCTCTAATTGCGGAGACTGGACGTCTGGGGGATGACTAATAATTAGCTCAACCGGATGTCATTATCTAAAAGAATGTGATTGACGCCCCCCCCATGGTGTGAAGTTGGGGTGGAGAGTTTGATTGTTCCTCTGATTACTGAAACATGCCTTGTACTGTATATAAGAGAGCTAACTATTAATGAGAGCGTTCATACATTTGGAACAAGAACAGAGCTGTGTGTCTCGTCCTTGTTCTGGGGAATGAAATGGGTCGGCCGGTTTGTCGGGGTGTCGGATAAGCTGTCTCATCTTTGGTTGATGGAAGATCGTAAATAGTGGTGACCGTTACACTTATTTTACACTATAATTTGCAAATACATTTCCAAATCTGACAATGTGATTGTCTGGATTTGTTTCCACATTTTGTCTCTCATAGTTGAGGTATACCTATGATGACAATTCAAGGTCTCTCATCTTTTTAAGTGGGAGAACTTGCACAATTGTTGGCTGACTAAATACTTTTTTGCCCCACTGTACCTGTATGAAAAAGTATCCTGTTTTGTATTGGTTCTCTTGGGTGAAAGCCCTGGTATTCCTGCCGGTCCCTCTGCTTTCCTATTATAAAATTAGCACACTAAGCAGGAGAACACACTGTAGTCCTTTCTCTAGCTATGTTTGGAACTCCGTCTACTCTCCTCCAATGATCAGCCTTGTCCCGACAGGCGTGCCCCGTTCTGTGTAATGCTGTTTCTCCTCTCCTAACTGTTATGCAGCTGAGAACAGAGGGAATGTATTCACTTGTGAAACAAGGGAAAACAAATATATAATATAATATTACACAAATGTTTTGCCTTTTATTTCTAATTTTAAACTGAATGAGTTGTTTTGCAAGGTGATTGTTTACAATCACTTTATTTCAAGGGGCAGAATGAAAAAAATAGTCAATTGAAATGTGTATTTCCCCATGTCTTTTGCCTTTGAACACGTTGCAAGTACAGAAAAATAACTGCTTGTGTGTTCTTCTAGCTGCTGTCTTAACATAATGGAGCACTAAATTCATAAGCATCTCTTCAGACAACAGTTATCCCCATATGCCAATCTCTATAAGGTTCCATGCACACTGGACTTAAAAAAAAAAAGTCCTCTTTTTGGAGTAAAAAACTTCCATATAGAGCATTTTTTGTACAAAGTTTAGGAGTTTTAAGATTTTTTTTCTGCCAGTGAGCTCCAATCAGAAATGTGAATGAGAAGGTTTTTTTTTTCCTGCCTCTAAACATTGTTCTCAAAAATATGCCTGTAAACGTGCTAATGTGTATGGACGCAAAGGATAACATTGAGTTGCTTCTACAGGCAGAACACAAAACTCATGTAGAAGCAACGGCCCAGATTCATAAAGCAATTACGCCTGTCTAACTGGTGTTAGACAGGAGTAATTTCAAATTTTGCGCGCCGTATCACTAGTTTGAATCCTCAAACCATGATACGGCGGCTTCGGGCTTCGATCCGAGAGGCTTACGTCTTCGTAAACCTTCGGATCTACGCTGCGATATATTTGCGGCCGCTGGGAGGAGTTTGCGTCGTTTTGATGCGTCGGGATATGCAAATGTGTTTTTACGGCGATCCACGAAGATACGAGCGGTCTTCGCAATCGCTTACGTCTGTTTTTTTTTACGTACTGTTAGACCAGCTTTTTGCTGGTCTAACGGTGTGTAACCTATGTTAAGTATGGCCGTCGTTCCCGCGTCAAATTTAATTTTTTTTTTTTTTTTTTTTTACGTAACTCGTTCGGGAATAGAAATGTCCGTAAACGACGCTACTCAAACAACGAATGATGTAACGACGTGATTTGGCGCAATGCACGGCGGGAAATTTGCGAACGGAGCATGCGCAGTTCGATCGCCGCGGGAACGCGCCTATTTTAAATCCTTCACGCCCCCTACTCGTCTATATGGATTGCGACGGGAGAAATACACTACGCCGCCGTCGTTTACTGGACAAAATCTACCTGGATTCCACGTAGAGCCAGGTAAGAAACGGCGGCGTAGTGTATTTCTGATACGCTACGAGAATCCAATTCTCTCTGAATCTGGGCCAACGTTTTTTATTCCAGTGTGCATGGAACCTAACTCTTGCCAGGCAGTCATTTGGAAAAAGCATATTTTTTTTGTTTTTGTTTTTCAAGCAGAGATAAAGCAGTTTCAATGGCATATTTAGCAGATCAAAATGGCGCAAGAAAGACATTCATTGCTAGGGTTTATGTACACTTTACATAGGACACACGACTACTTAAATCAGTCCCTATTACTGAATAAGCATACAATTTACTGTTCCTGCCTTATCAGTTTTTCAGGCGGACCTG
Organism: Rana kukunoris; assembly: GCA_029574335.1. Classification (NCBI taxonomy): domain Eukaryota; kingdom Metazoa; phylum Chordata; class Amphibia; order Anura; family Ranidae; genus Rana; species Rana kukunoris. The sequence continues at coordinate 223,840,640 of CM056049.1, forward strand.
ATCAGAAGGTCTATTTATCCCTATGGACAAAAAGTCTAATCAGGCCTTTTAAAAAAACAGGAGACACCTCTGTCCTCTTCTGCTTAAGCAGAGTGGATCTAAAGTAGCTGGTTATAAATAGATAGCATAGTCTGGTCACTCATAAAGCAGAACGGGCTCTACCTCATTCTGCACACATCCGCCTACTCTTTTCTGAGTAGCAGGGGATCAGTTCACATATCTCCTGATGTTCACAACAGAATCTACCCTGTTTGAAACAACAATTCAGAAGCGAGGCTGAAAATAATAATGTACACAAATTCTCATATGACAAAGCCTTTTTTTGTTTTGTTTCTGATCATGCGCTTTTTCACATGTGATTTTTCTTGTACGAAAACAGTGCATGTTAAACAAAAATTGTTAGCGCTATAAATGTAAGAAAAATTACATTTGTCCCTTTTGAAAATTTTCATTTGGAAAGTCTGACTCAATGTCGAAAGTTGTGTACACACTATATGAAATCGTTCCTCATATGGAATTTTCTTAGTGTACACCCAGCTATTTGTAATTATTTTTTAAGAAGGATATGTCACACTTGCTTTTTATTACTTCAGAGTTTTGCAGTAATGTAGCAATTCTGGGATTCTCGGTTTATGAAATTGTGGAGTGATGAATAACAGGTTTCCATATTTATTGAAAGTAGTGGTGTCTGCACTGTGAAGTAAGGGTATGGAACTCACAGACCAGGGGTGGCAGTTATATCTGTGTAACTTATCCCACTTTCATTGTATGAGTGTGGGATTCTATGTGATTCACTTGTCACTTTGCAGGATTTGCAGGTTCACTTCATATAGTTACTTGTCTGAGTATCCTCTTTTATTCACTTTTTGGCTTGCACCTGTCCATCATCCCCCCTTTACTTAGGACCCACCCCTGGTTTGTGTACTCATCTGTGAGTTCCATACCCTTACTTCACAGCACAGACACCACCACGTTCAATTTATTTTTCACTTTTCTGACATAGGACAGACTACCAGGTGTCTGCACGCAGTGTCCCCTAGTTTTAGTCCCCGTCAGCGCAGGAGCTCCCTATACACAGGTTTTCATATTTGTCATATAACTGGGCGCTATCTCCAGCATTCTGAAAAGGATACATAAAAATCATATTAAAGAAGAAAGTTAAACCCAAGTCTCCAAAGTACAGAAAGTTGGTTATTAGTCGCCATATCTGTGAAATAATAAAAAAAAAAGACATTATCGATCTGTGCAAGCAGACTCGATGCTTAAATTTGTGCAGTAGTAAATTATCATGTGTGAAAGATATTTTAGCTTATACATGCTCTATACCCGCCTTTTGTCAACCTTTTCAACACACAGGAACCCCTGATATAGATTTCTGGTCTCAGGGAACCCCTGCTCAAATTTACTATAGCTACAACTCATGATACATTTGTGTGATGGTCAATGGGAAGAATGCTCCTTACACTTGTAGACACTGGGAAGAATTACCACCTTACAAATAGCTAAAACGCTCAATGGTGGCAGTGGGAATTTAGCGTAGGCAGAAATTGCTCATTTCTCAAGGAACCCCTAGCAACTACTGGAGGAGACCTAGTTGAGAAACTGCTCTATACATTCTGCAGATGATAATTGATAAGGTAATAACGAAGAGTAAAGTGATACATTTATATTTTCTTCAATGCTCAGGGATGCAGCTTGCATGATCTAGTTAAAACAGTATTAAAGTTGGGGACACACAATAGAAAGTGAGGGGGGAGGGATTTGCTGAAACTGCAGTGTGCAAAATCTGGTACAGTGCTGTATTGAAACTAATCAGCTTCCATGTTTTATTGTCAAAGTTTAATTTAACAAGCTGAAGTTAGAAGCTGATTGGCTACCATACACAGCGGCACTTGATTCTGGGTGCTCCAGTTTTGGTAAATTTCCCCCAATATCTCTTCTGCAATAAAGATTAGATTAGATCATTCTGGAGCAGCAGCATTCTGCTCTCTTCCTGTTGGCATGTTTGTCAGCCCATGTGTATATAGCACATATGTACACTAGATGTTTTTTTTTAAAGCTTCAGGAAATCAGCCACTTTGAAAAATCTGAACATGAATTATAAATTTAAGTAATAAGCCCATGAGGTGGCATGCATCTTCTTTGACTTAACCGCTAGTAATCCAGCAATTTTTTTGGTTTAAATTCCTGGTGTTCAGCTTTTAAAGATATGTAAAGGGGTAACATAATTTTAAACAAATCTATCCATCGAAACTGCATGTAAACAAATTCTGTGCAAAGGGGTCAAAATTGAATGCTCGCCGGCTTCTCTGCAGATTGAATGTTATTCGTGGTAAACAGTGGGAAAAATGTCACATTACGATCACTAGATGGAGCTGATACTGCACTATGGCCTCCAGATGGAACCGAGTATTTTCCTCATTTATACTGATTTTTCAATGAATAACATTTGATCTGCAGATAATATAGCCTAAGAACATTCAGTTTTTCCCCATTTGCGGTGAATGAGTTTACATGCAGCTTCCATGGATTAAATGATTTTCAATTGACACATAACTGCAAAAAGCAGTGGCCATTTTTAACACCCACCTTGATCATACTGATGAAACACTAGCTCTAGTATTAACAAAATTCCTAAAAAGTAGTTGATGCCCAATTCCAGGAAAATTTTAAATAATTCACTATTGGAGTGCACCCCAACCAACCCACATTGCAAAAGTTTAATGTTTAGTCAAGGGGCAAAAGATTAAATACCATACTCCTCTAGAAGGTTCCCTACAGAGCTGCATCCAGTGCCCGCAGCTACCTCTGTAAGCTGTGACCGGCTCTGGCTGCACTCCAGCCTCCTCAATGTACCATACAAGGTTAATGTTCCTGTATGGTATGTGATGACATTGAGTCTCCACCCACAGACCAAGGCTTGGGGAAGAGGAGAAAAGTGTCAGAACTGGCCAGGGCAAGGAGTCAGGTAAGTGAAAGGCTATTCAACATCTCCTTACACATAACAAGCAATTAGCCTTTTGCAGTATTGGAGGAGCTAAATATTGAGTTAGGGTTTAAACTGACTCACCTGTAGTTTTCTGAAGATTAGATCGATATTGAAGTAAAGCTGGAAAGGACTAATGATGTCAGCTTCCTGCAGGTGAGAAAGTACATGTAATAATTTCATATTACAAATAAATTGGACATTCTGCAATTTCTATAGTACCAATATTGAATGACAGGATGTAAGCTTGGAGAGGACTTCCTGTCCCAGTGAGAGGGATACAGGAAGTGAGCAAGATTTTCACAAGGAGGACACAAACGGTAAAACCTGTTAAGCCCTGTACACACGGCCGAGAATCCCATCAGGAAAAAAAACTTTGGTTTTCCTGATGGGATTCCTGCCAAGCTTGGCTTGCCAAGCCATGCATACAGACAGCCATTCTAAAGAACCCCCTGTTCCTTTGAATGGCAAGAACGCAGTGACGTCATCGACTACGACGAGCCGGCGCTCGTCACATTTGATGCCGTCACCGCCATCTTGCTACACCCCATACTATTGTATGCTACCACGCATGTGTCAAAGTCATATCGAGCATGCGCAAGTTCACCATGGACGGGTAAGCATACAGATGACCTGTTTTCTCGGCAGGAAACACTCTGCTGGGAATCCCAACGAGAAAATAGAGAGCCAGTTTCTCTATTTTGCCGTCGGGATTCCTGGCTGTTTTCCTGATGGGAAAACTGCTAGGGAGCATACACGCGGCCGGGATTCCCAGCTCTCCTGGCAGTTTTCCTGCTGAGAAAACCGGTCATGTGTACGAGGCTTGAGAAGTTTAATCCCTTCCCCACTCTGTCCAAAACATAAGAAAACAATTTATGTAAACCCAATCAATCTTGCATATGATTTAACCCCCCTGGCGGTATCCCCGAGCGTGACTCGGGGTGGATTTTTTATGTAAAAATCGGTATCCCCGAGTCACGCTCGGGGTGAATATGCAGAGCCTGTAGCGTGCTGGCTTACCTTGTATCCAGGCAGGGTTACTGTACTTACCTTGTCCCTGGATCCAGCGATGCATTCCCGCTGTGTGAGCGAGTGACGTCCTCCATTCGACTCACACAGTGCCCGCGCGCCACCGATCTCCGTTCCCTGCGACGTAACATCCTTCTTCAGGCTAGTCCTGTTATAGGGTGACAATGGTCTTTCCTGGCCTCCTAGTTGTCCTGTGTTGTCACACTGGCTTGCTATAGAGACTACAATCAGTCTGTCCACTGTTGTCACCATCAGGAGACCTATCCTGGTAAATTCGTTACAGCCACCACTAAAGCATGTGTATGTAACTAAACAGAAAGTGGCTGCAGAGAAGCTGGAAAAGATCAACAGCACTGTGATACGATGGGTAAACAGTGCATCAGAAAACTAAACTGTCACTTGGTTAGGGTTTACTTGTACTTTATATTGTATATACACTGATTATGAATCAAGCTCATTATATATTTAATGTCATGTGTCCGTGCTCCATTATGTTTCTTTTGAAAAGGATAGCATACATTACCTCATATACAATGTGACCATGGAAATAAATGATTTAATATATTGCAGTCCTAGATGTAGTGGCTGCATTTTTGTTATCTTTTCATACTAAGTATAGTTCCTACAAGAATAGAAATATATGCGGTATGTTTACCCTGTCCCAGGGTGACTATTCTGCTCTTGCATAGATACAGCACGGCGAGTGAGCATTGTGTGTTATTGGCAGAATCAAAAATATCTGAAAACCAATACAGCCACCCCATTACAAGATTTGGGTTCAAATATGCTTTTAAGCAGACATTATTGAAAATATGTCTGTTGGTTTAGCTAGATTGTTATTATACAGGATTTATATGGTGCTTTACAACATAGGGGCAGACAGTACACTTACAAAACAGGAGGGATCAGAGGGCCCTGCTCGTTAGAGCTTACAATCTCTAGATGAAATTATATACAAATTTCAGCCTATATCCCATGTATAGTTACACCCCTCCCTGGCCTGTCTAAAGCTAGCCATAGGGGCATACCTACAGAGGTCGCAATTGTGGCTGTATATAGAGTAATCATTCTCTCCATTTTCCTCCTGTCACTCTCCCTCCTGCAGGCATTCAGTGGCTGCAGGAGGAAAATGGAGAGAGATCGATTCCTCTATATGTAGCTGCTCCTCATATCCAGCTTCCTTCTGCTGCCCCCATTGTGCTCTCCAGCCTCCCTGTGCTCTTTATCCCACCCTTGTCCCCCTCAGCTCTGCCGGGCTCCCCCTCCCCTCTCCCACTGGCTGCTGCAGGGGATGTGTCAGGATGGAGAGCGGAGAAGGGGCTGGTAAATGTGTTATTTACCTGCCCCTTCCTTTTCTGAATGCAGTCAGTGATCCGTACCAAGTGTAGACTCTGTCCATTCATAACTGAGGCATATTAAACTACTTCAGTTTGTGAATTAACAGGAAGCTTTGTAAAGAGCTAGTTCTGTTCATTCTGTGCAGCTGAGGTTGCAGAGAGAGAGGTTGGGGGCTCCCAACAAGACTCTTGTAAAAATGAAATAAAAAAGCGAATAATAATATTATAAAAAAAATTAAGCAAACATATAAAACTACTGCCACCAGTGGCGGAACTACCAGGGTCCCGAAGGTTGCACTTGCGACCAGGCCTTGGCACTCTGCCACCGGGCTCTGATGTCATGAATGTTCTAGTTATGCCACTGGCTGGCCATACACTAGTAGATTTTATAACAAACGCTTATAACATATGTATGGAAATTCTCAATACATTCGCTGAATGTCCTTCAAAAGTACTTAAAAATAACTTTTAACGTTCGATTTTGGAGTGAATGGACTTTATGGAACGAAAAACAACTATCACTGTTAGAAATTCATTTGTTTTGGACCACGGTGGCAAGAAAGAAGAAGCAAAGAAAGCAGAAAGAAAGTAGAAGAAGCAGAATACAAATGTTACTAGTATATATCCAGCTTTGGGGAGACCAAAGGGTCAACAAGGCAGACAAGTGGAGGTGTTGTGGGTTACAATCAGTGAAATCCCCTGGCTGGCTTTTCAGTTGGACAATTACTTTGCACAGTGAGTCTCCCAGTCTAATATTTTCTTTCAATAAAGAACACACATGCAGTACTGATTAAAAAGCACTTGCTGTGTTGTATTTTTTATCACAATGTATCAATGCTATTTTTCCTATCCATTGGACTGAAAGGTATAAAAAGTGATTGTACACTTACATAATTTATAGACATGTAATATGTTTGGACAGCATCCAACAACATATCAACTCACTGTATTTAACTTTGAATATACTGAGAAGGTAGATAGTGTAAATAACTAAACTAAAAAGAGCATGGATTTTTTTTTGTGATATCAATGGGTGTTAAAACTGATGGACACTTCCAGGATCTAAATCCTATGTCCCTGGAAGACATGACAATTATTCCCTTTCTGTGTAACCCTCATGTGTGACATTGCTGTCACCTCTTACCACAGCAGCAGTGGTGATCAGGCAGGCAGCGGTGTAAGCCCGGGTGACAGTCGGGATAAGTTGGTAGTCCCAGGTGATACCAAGCTGAGCCATGCTGTGTATATGCAGTCTTCAGTGTAACAGCTGCTCTGATCAGGTGCCAAGTATATCCTTTATTCTCTGCCACATCCTCCTCCCAAAGATAAACTGCTCTTCCTTGCCAAGAAGTCACTGCTGTATTTGCATTATCATTACAGTCTGTTGTCTGTCTAGGTGTACAGGGAGTGCAGAATTATTAGGCAAATGAGTATTTTGACCACATCATCCTCTTTATGCATGTTGTCTTACTCCAAGCTGTATGGGCTCGAAAGCCTACTACCAATTAAGCATATTAGGTGATGTGCATCTCTGTAATGAGAAGGGGTGTGGTCTAATGACATCAACACCCTATATTAGATGTGCATAATTATTAGGCAACTTCCTTTCCTTTGGCAAAATGGGTCAAAAGAAGGACTTGACAGGCTCAGAAAAGTCAAAAATAGTGAGATATCTTGCAGAGGGATGCAGCACTCTTAAAATTGCAAAGCTTCTGAAGCGTGATCATCGAACAATCAAGCGTTTCATTCAAAATAGTCAACAGGGTCGCAAGAAGCGTGTGGAAAAACCAAGGCGCAAAATAACTGCCCTGAACTGAGAAAAGTCAAGAGTGCAGCTGCCAAGATGCCACTTGCCACCAGTTTGGCCATATTTCAGAGCTGCAACATCACTGATGCCCAAAAGCACAGGTGGCAATACTCAGAGACATGGCCAAGGTAAGAAAGGTGAAAGACGACCACCACTGAACAAGACACACAAGCTGAAACGTCAAGACTGGGCCAAGAAATATCTCAAGACTGATTTTTCTAAGGTTTTATGGACTGATGAAATGAGAGTGAGTCTTGATGGGCCAGATGGATGGGCCCGTGGCTGGATTGGTAAAGGGCAGAGAGCTCCAGTCTGACTCAGACGCCAGCAAGGTGGAGGTGGAGTACTGGTTTGTGCTGGTATCATCAAAGATGAGCTTGTGGGACCTTTTCGGGTTGAGGATGGAGTCAAGCTCAACTCCCAGTCCTACTGCCAGTTTCTGGAAGACACCTTCTTCAAGCAGTAGTACAGGAAGAAGTCTGCATCCTTCAAGAAAAACATGATTTTCATGCAGGACAATGCTCCTCACACGCGTCCAAGTACTCCACAGGTGGCTGGCAAGAAAGGGTATAAAAGAAGAAAAACTATGACATGGCCTCCTTGTTCACCTGATCTGAACCCCATTGAGAACCTGTGGTCATCATTAAATGTAAGATTTACAAGGAGGGAAAACAGTACACCTCTCTGAACAGTGTCTGGGAGGCTGTGGTTGCTGCTGCACGCAATGTTGATGGTGAACAGATCAAAAACTGCAGAATCCTGGATGGCAGGCTTTTGAGTGTCCTTGCAAAAAAAGGTGGCTATATTGGTCACTGATTTGTTTTTGTTTTTGTTTTGAATGTCAGAAATGTATATTTGTGAATGTTGAGATGTTATATTGGTTTCACTGGTAAAAATAAATAATTGAAATGGGTATATATTTGTTTTTTGTTAAGTTGCCTAATAATTATGCACAGTAATAGTCACCTGCACACACAGATACCCCCCTAAAATAGCTAAAACTAAAAACAAACTAAAAACTACTTCCAAAAATATTCAGCTTTGATATTAATGAGTTTTTTGGGTTCATTGAGAACATGGTTGTTGTTCAATAATAAAATTAATCCTCAAAAATACAACTTGCCTAACAATTCTGCACTCCCTGTATATCACAAGTGTACAGTATGTTACAGACAAAGCTAGCTAGCCTATGTAACATTTGTCTCTCAAACTTTCTACCCTGGAGAACCCCTTAACCAGTTAAAGCGGAGGTTCACCCTAAATATAAGCCCTCCCATGTGATCCAGCATACTGGCGTCAGCGCCAGTATGCTGTTTTTTTTTTTTTTTAATCCATGTACTTACTGTATTATGCTGAATTTTATTTTTTTTACCCTGCGGTGGACGGCGCCAGTATAGCGCGTCACATCTTACGAAAGTACCCGAAAAGGACTCGGGTAATCTCGGCGAAAATGCGGCGCCTGCGCACAGACCTAGGAGCTGACTGCGCAGGCGCCGTATTTCTCCGAGTCCTATTTCGGCGTTTTTCGGAGGGCGTGACGCGCCATAGCCGTAGGACTCGGAGAAATACGGCGCCTGCACAGTCAGCTCCTAGGTCTGTGCGCAGGCGCCGCATTTTCGCCGAGATTACCCGAGTCCTTTTCGGGTACTTTCGTAAGATGTGACGCGCTATACTGGCGCCGTCCACCGCGGGGTAAAAAAAATTTAATTCAGCATAATACAGTAAGTACATGGATTAACAAAAAAAAAAAAACAGCATACTGGCGCTGACGCCAGTATGCTGGATCACATGGGAGGGCTTATATTTAGGGTGAACCTCCGCTTTAAGGACCAGGCCTTTTTCTGACATTTGTTTACAAGTTCAACCACTTAAAGCCGTGTTCCGCCTGGGGGAAAAAAAAAAATTAAAAGTCAGTAGCTACAAATACTGTAGCTGCTGACATTTAATATATGGACACTTACCTGTCCAGGGAGCCCGCAATGTTTGTACTCGTCGCAAAGCCTTTTGGCTTCACAGCCGGTTCCCTACTGCGCGAAGCATGCTGCGGGTTGTAATTCCGCCCACTTTTGGGTGGAACTTCGCTTTAAAGTGTTACTAAACCCAAAAACGTATTCACCTTATGCATTGTTTGCATGAAGGTAAAAAACGTTTTCAGTCTCCCTGTTCCTCCCCCTTCCCCTGTGTAAGGGGGGGAGAGAGAAGAAGAGATCCTGCGCTGTGCATGGCTGCATCTATTCTCCCTTCTTTACACCACATTTGAGCAGCATCAGGAGCCATTGGATCTTGCTGCTGTCAATCAAACGCAGTGAGGAGGAAGAGGGGGGCGGGCATATGTTCCGCTGTGTTAGTCTATGGAGTGTGACTCTGTCCTCCCTAAGAAGAGGAGGAGGAGACAAGATCGCCGCCAGGACCCGAGAAGAGGAGGATCTGGGCCGCTCTAAGCAATACCACTGCACAGAGCAGCTAAGTATAACATGCTTGTTATTTTAACAATACTTTTTTTTGCCTTTTTAATAACACTTTAAAGAGGAGTTCTGCCCCTTTAAAATTTTAAAGTCAGCTGACTTTTAACATTAGGACACTTTTTTTTAATTTTTACCGCCAAGGGCGAATCCAGGTTTTCATAACAATCATATATAAACAATAACATAACAGATATGATCACTAATTATTAAACACAAGATAATCACATTCTTCATAGCAGCCTCCACCCCTGAGGAGGCCACCATGCTAATATTACAGCGAGCGGGGGGACCCCCCCCCCCATTCGCAGTATCTGGATTCGCCCTATACATTTTCTCATATAAAGTCCCACCCTTTTGTCCTTTGCCCTTACATTAGTGGTCAGTGGGGAAATGCATTTTTACAATTGTGGAAAGTGAAGAAAGGCCACCTTGCACTGCTGATCAGCATAATAGTGACCTGTTACATTACATGTCAATGGAAAATTGCTACCTTATGTTGGTAGTTATTGCAGGTAGGAAAGCAGTCGTTAATTGCTCAAAGAACCCATAGCAACCTCTGGAAGAACCCTAGAGTTTTGCCAAATTTACATTAAGGCCCCGTACACACGTCCGAGCTTCTCGGCAGAATCCACCGAGAAGCTCGCGGGGATCCATATTCTGCCGAGAAGCTTGTTCGTGTGTACGTTTTCGCCGAGAAAACTGTCGAGCAAGGCGTCGAGCCAAAATAGAGAGCAGGTTCTCTATTTCCTCGATGGGCCATCGGGACTAATGGCTCGACGCCTTTTTCGACAGCCTGGTCAACGAACTCGGACGGCCGGCCGAGAACCTCGTCGGGCGAAACGATGGGTTTAGCCCGACGAGGTCCTCGTACGTGTGTACGGGGCCTTACAGTTACTGGGGGAAAGAATGCAGAGCTAACCTCTATAATGGTTTAGCAGCCCTATTCTACCACAGGACAGACCTTGTTTTCTTTACCTGGAAAACTAAAGTGAATAATGTGTAATCATTATTTATACAAGCCAGCAACATTTGTTGTCCAATACACAGTGACCATGTAGGGTTCTGCCCCTTTCGTACTAATACACATTACATCAGAGATGGGATCATATGGAGGAATTATTTTAATCAAGATGGTTTATTTGTGCTGCACATAGGTTCTCTGCTAACTAAATCTCTTAGTAGCCAATTGATAAATTGCACGTAAAGCCAATGATTTAAAGATAATTTCAAGACAAATAACTAATTACACAGTCTAAATACACCCATATAAACTTTCTTATCTGACAGCATTTGTGACCTTTCTGCATACTACATTGCAACATGGCTGGTCTAGGGCCCACCTCAACCTGTGAGTGGACAAAGGAGGAGATGCAGCACACTGACAAGGTCGCTCCTCTGCCCTCTACTCAATGTTTTATAGTCCTTGAGCATGTTTGCACTCAACATGAGCACCATGTGTTGCGCAACAGACATAAAAACGGTAGACTATTTCTTTCCACACATGCTTCAACATTTTTAAAACTCAGATCTTGAAGAGTAGCAGGCATAGGTGGGACAAATACCCTTTCTTTTATGGACTCCAAAAATAAAAATTTCAGGGGGGTAAGGTCTGGTGACCTGGGAGACCACAGACGATAAACAAGAAAGATGAAACGTTGATTCATCCAAAAACGTAGTTGTTTGGAAAAATTGTCCTCTTCCATATCCTATCCAGCACAAAATCGGCAGGTCGGCAGGATGCAATGCCTTCAGTAACTAAAACTTGCACAGCTTTTATATGCAGATGATTTTTAAGAACACACCATACCATTGTTTTTGAGGGATTCCAATTTAAAAGCTTGCCCATGTTGTGGATATTCTAAGGCTCTGCTCGAACCCACCTCGGCTACACTCAACATTTTCATCTGACATGCGAGGATGACCAATGCTTTCCATTTGCATATGCAACCATCTTCAGCAAATTTTTTATGCCAGTCGTAAAATCACATTGCACTTGGACAATGGATTCACACTTCGCAAACTGCAGATCACAATGCAACTCCTCCTGTGGCGTTTCCACTTTGCTATAAACAGGCATTGAATGGAATTTCTAGACAGGCTTTTAACTTTAAACCTTCCATTATCCAGTGATGTGCATTATGCAGATCTTCCCTTCAGTTTGTTTGAAATAAAAATCCAAAAATAGTTTGAAATCTGACCCATCTTTTTGAATAACCATGTATAGTAGAGCAGTCTTTTTCAACCCTATTAACCCAGAATAACCCTTAAAACAATTAGCAGGTCTCAGGGAACCCCTTCTAAAGTCAATTCATGGGAGGGGACATTGGGAAAAATGCCTCATACATTGGTCGTCCGTGGAAAAAATTACAGCTAAAAAGATCATTGGTGACATGAAGCTGGCTCTGCCAAGTGGCATTGGACATGGAACAATCCAGGCACAATTAAATAGGAAGTCAATCAGCCATAGATTAGGGGACCCCTAGCAACCTCTGGAGGAACCCTAGTTGACAATGGCTTCAGAGAACCTGTTTAGCTTACAGGGCTGTCCTTCCCTCTCCAAAGTTTAAATGCTGCAAAGCAAGGATTACAGAAGATTTGTATCTAAACAGATTAAAATTGAACTATAGGCAGATATAAAAGACACAAATCAATGAAGCTCTGTAATCATCAGTACATCATTGGTCCTGATATCACCCTCTTGCAAACCCTGTACAGTAGGGTTGGAGTGTGCGAGAAAGTAGCAGCACAAGGAGCCAATACGTTTTTGTGCTGGTGAGAAGCATGTGACAGAGTGATGAGCTAATTCCTGTGCCATTTTCTTTCACTGTTCAGTTCACAGGTTGGAGCGGGTTTGGGATCAGTTGGTTTAATAACTCAGGCCATCAGACTACAGACATCTAGTGGCAGAAAAAAAGTATTACTGGTGAAATCGCTGGGTTAAATGTGAATATTGCAGCAACAGCTAGTTTTTTATTTTATTTTTATCTTTTAATAAGGTATTTATTTTATTTACTGCATTTGCTGGCGTATAAGACTACCTTTTACACTTAAAAAAAAAAAAAAAAAAAATGGCCAAAAAGCAGGGGTCGTCTTATACGCCAGGTCAGCTGCTCAGATGCCTGCTGAATGTACGGTAATACATACAGTATATACTGCTTATCAAATCCCGGTGAGCGAAGCATTCAAATGAATACAGAGCCTGCTCGAATTGGAGTAACAACCTCTGCCAATCCGAGCAGGCTACTGTATGTATGATTGGCTTTGAGAGTGAGAGAGGCATGGGCTGATGATGTTACAGCCTCTGCCAATCCAAGCAGACTTTGTATTCATTAATAAAATACATCGCTCGCCATTATTGGCTCCAGCTCCAGCAAGAAGGAAGAAGAATATGGCTCCAGAAGGTAGCGTCGGAAGCCTTGGAAGGGGGTCGTCTTATATGGTGAGTACAGGCAAAAAATCTTAAACTGTAAAATTAGGGGGTCGTCTTATATACCCGGTCGACCTTATACACCGGAAAATACGGTAGTTATTTGTTGCTGGCGATTCACCTTTGTAAATGGGGCTGTTTGCAATTAGGTTCAGAAGAGCAAATACCTGCGTGTTAATCGATGGGAATCCCTGCTGGGTCTCCCACATCTAATCACAAAGAGTCCCATTCGAGAGTGTGAATGAGGCTTTAAAGAAAAACTTAAAGCCACTATTAAAAATGGACCAACAGACAGGAATTTGAATGCAGAAGAGACATACTTGTCTCTTCTGCATTAAAGTTACTTACCTGCCTGTTTGCCAATGTCCAATCTGACTGAAATCTCGAGATGACAGGGACGCAGCATCGCAGGAGCCGAGAATATAGTTCTGCTTTAAGGTACTTTTACATGCTGTATGTATTTTATTTGTTTTTGTTAATCAAATTGTAATTGGAATATATTGTGTTTTTTGTATCTTCCTGGAGTTCAGCCTTAAGATTTAGTCTTTATACATTATAATCAGCTTCCACACTGGGGGAAAAAGCAGGCCTGGGCTGTAATTGCACTTTAGTATGTGAATGACCTTTTAGGTCAATGTCTGGGGCACTGAGTCAGTTTATGTTTAGCTCTAGACTGCAATAAATTTGGAAATGTAGCAAGCAAAATCCCACAATTACTGAAGGAGCAGCTGGAAGTTACCCCTACCAGAGGATATGTTCTTGCTCACAGTGTCCAAAACCAAAACCTGACCTAATTTTACCTCTCTAATCAGTCATCAACCACAAGAATTAAAGCTAGGGGACTATAATAAGCGGGGGAGAGCAGACTCCTGGTTCTATCTCCGGCTTTTTTTTTTTAGCGCTGTATTTAGAAAATTTGTTTTTCTTTGGTCCCATGGCAGATATGCGTCATGGTTCTGGGGTTCACAAAACAGAAAAGGGGTCATGTCTGCCTTCTATTACACATACAGAACACATTTACATCAGTCTTTGTCCTCGTTGTGCAGTTCATCCAGACACTGGGAAATTTTACATATGGGTGCTGTCTTTATCACTTTGTCTGTTTATATTACACTCATTTGTTACTTGTTATTGGATTTACTTTGTGATTTCACTTTGCAAAAAATAAAGTTTCTCTTAAATGGCTCTGCTAGCTGGTTCCACCAATCACAGTGCTTATATGGCAAGAAGTAGAGTAGAACTATTGTATATACACATTTTGTAGTGACAAGTTGCCATTACAGAATAGGATTAGCCAGGTGTTCACCTGCCATCTAGTGGTTGTAAGTAGTCATAGCATCAATAGTAAAACGTGAAGAAATATATATGTTTGATCCCCTGCAAATGTTGGAAGTTTGTCCACTTACAATCATATGTGTATTTTTTTTATCATAGGTTTATTTTAAACGATAGAGACAGAATATCAACCAAAAAGACAGAAGAAAAAACACACGATACAAATGTTCTAAATTGAGTTGCAGTTCAGTGAGTAAAATGAGTACTCTATTTATTGGCGTATAACGCTCACTTTTTTTACCCTGAAAATAGAGGGTAAACTGTGCCTGCGTGTTATACGTAGGAGGCTGTGGAAAGTTTTTTTTCCTTGAAACTTCCCTATTAAAGTTAGGGTACGCCGATAAATACGGTATTTGATCCCCAAGAAAAACATGACTTAGTACTTGGTGGAGAACCCTTGTTGGCAAGCACAGAGGTTAGACTTTTCTTGTAGTTCGTGACCAGGTTCGTACACATATCAGGAGGGATTTTGGTCCCCTCTTCTTTACAGATCTTCTCTAAATCCTTAAAGTGGATGTAAACATACTCTCATCCTTTCTAAATGACTGCCATAGTTATCTATAAGGCTATACATGCCTCCTGCAAATGCACCTGTCAAATGTCTCCCCTCTGTCTGTTATGAGACCTGAAAAACTGTAGATTCTGTGGGTGGGTCTGCTGTCTGGAGCTCAGTGGGTGGAGTTGTGATGTCAGTCTCCCCACCCATATCTACGCTCCCCTTGTCAACATCCATGTTCTCCTTTGTATTTCTTACACTGAACTTCTGCTATGATCACTAACATCCAGTGAAAACACAGAAAAGTCACCACATGACTTCAGCATGCCAAATCATGCTGAGGTGTGGAGCAGCCAATCCTGGAAGAGCTGGAGAAGAAAAGAGGCGGGCATCTGAAGTACACAGAATGTGTCTCTCAGGCTAGGCTAAATGACCTGTCACTCACAGCAAGGGGGAAGAACTAGCTTCTATTTCTCTGTGTCAGTTTTTATCCAGGGAAGCACCTAGTTAGGCAGTGCACGTACTTTAACGAGGGGCGGGGCATTCATTTAAAATAGGTGTCATTCTATAACAGTCATATCATTAACGCAAATTTGACATGTGTATCATCACAACTACTTAGTGTATCCAGGTGGATTATACTGTACAAGCAATCTCCTACTTGCAAACGGAGGGAGACCACAGGAAGTGAGAGGAAATCTACCCCTAGGAAGGAAAATTATCTTCTGTTAGGCCCTGTACGCACGAGCAAATAGATTTGTTAAAATCGGTCGGACAGACCGATTTGAACAAATCTGTCTGCTGGGATGTATTGGTTTGATCGTGTACACACGATCAAACCAAAATCCCTGCCGGCAGACAGCGCGCTGACGTGTCGGTGACGTGGCGTGACGTTGGCGCCGCCACGTCACCGCACCAGGAAGTAAAACATATCTGCGCATGCGTTGAAACCATTCGACGCGTGTGCGAGCAGATATGTCTGCTGGTTAGCATACTAACCACCAGACATGTCGGGCGGACGGGTTCCAAGCCGACAGATTTGAAAGCATGCTTTCAAATCTGTCGGCTGGCCAAATCCGTCTGTTTGCCCGTACACACGATCGAATCTGTCTGCTGAAACGGTCTGGCAGACCGTTTCCAGCAGACAGATTTGATCGTGTGTACACGGCCTAATGCCGCGTACACACGATCATTTTTTGTGATGAAAAAAACGACGTTTTCTGTGAAGTAAAAAAACGACGTTTTTGAAACGTCACTTTTCAAAGACAATTTTGCATACACACCATCGTTTTTTCACAAAAAGCGAGGTTACGTTCACCACTCTTTTCCATTGAAGCTCGCTTCATAACTAGCTTCTAGGCATGCGCGGGTTGAAAAACGTCGTTTTAAACGATGCTTTTGCTACACACGGTGACTTATTGTGAAACAAAAAACGACGTTTTGAAAAAACGACACAAAAAATTCAAGCATGTTGGAATTTTTTTTTGGTCGTTTTTTTTAAGACAAAAAACGACGTTTTGCCCACACACGATCAATTTAAATGACGCTTTAAAAAACGTTGTTTTTTTTCATCGCAAAAAACGACCGTGTGTACGCGGCATAAGAGTTACAGTTTTTCTCTATTGCTTTGGCTCATTTCTTGAAACCGAAATGACATTCTCAAAACTCTAATGCCCCGTACACACGATCACTTTTTGTGATGAAAAAAAATGTCATTTTCCTTCATGAAAAAAAATGACATTTTTCAAACTTCATTTTAAAAAATGACGTTGCGTACACACCATCATTTTTGGAAAATGATGAACAAAGTGACGGCACTCTAAAGGGGAAGTTCTATTTGCCTTGAGGCTGCTTTTAGCTGGTTACTTGTTAGTAAAAGATGATTCCTGCTTTTTTGTCTGTTACAGCGTGATGAATGTGCTTACTCCATTATGAATGGTAGTTTTACCTCCCGTCTCCTAACTTGCTTCTGGGCATGTGCGGGTTTAAAACGTCATTTTTTACGTAGTTTTGCCCACACACGATCATTTTTTATGACACAAAAAATGACATTTTAAAAAATGACATAAAAAATTCGAGCATGTTCGAATTTTTTTTTGGTCATTTTTCAGAAGACATAAAATGACATTTTGCCCACACACCATCATTTTAAATGACATTTTTAAAAATGTCATTTTTTTTCATCACAAAAAGTGATCGTGTGTACGGGGCATTAGATCATTTGGCAAAACAGTCTTGCAGTTCAGCACAACACTATAATTCACTTGCAAAAGCTCATATCTTTCCCAAAACTGTTCACTCTTGCTTCAAAACCATATTCCTTTCCCATATAAAGAGTCAGTGCCTCCAAAATGGCAAAGATTCTTCTCAATTGCTTTGGCTCATTTCTTGAAACAGACAGACGTTCTCAACTCTCTTGGTGCTTTTGCCAAAATAACCTGGATGGTTCGGCACAACACCATGGTTCACCTTCAAAAGTTCATATCTTTCCCAAAACAGTTCACTCATGTGTCAAAACTAAATTTCTTTTTCATTCAACTAGTCAGTGCCCCCAAAATGCATCATCCCTTTGGCATTGTGTAAGCACTGCAAGTGAAAATGTTTAGATGTTTTATCTCTATGGCAGAGGACCATTGAAATATCCCTCATGTCCACCTTTCAGTCTTAGCCCAGTCCTTCATTGACAACAGTTACTGTACAGTTTTTGTCTAGCTAACTGAATACAATTGTGTATTAAACTGAAAAAAAAAGAAAAGATTTTAGGGTAAGAGTAGCCTCCAAGGTTTGACATCACACATTGCACTCATACTGCCAAGGAAAAATTACTTTACAGTATTGTAACCATTATCATTCACACACAGTAACTTCCATACATGAGACTAAAAAGAAAAACATATACAGCATAATATACGGAAATATAAACACACAAACAAAAAACAAGGACAATTAAATTTAGCCTACAATGCTGTAAATAAAGCTTGAGTTTCACAACTACTGTAAGGCCCCTTTCACACGGGGCGGATCAGCAATGATCCGCCCCGTGAACCTCCACTTGCTCAGCGGGGATCGCTCCATTGATCCCCGCTGAGCCGCCGAATGACAGGGAGGTCCTTGCACACTGTACAGGGACTGCCCTGCCAGCTATCCGCTCTCTCCTATGGGGGGGATCGGATGAACACCCGATCCGCCAGACGGATGGAAAAGTAGGTTTTTCCTCCGTCACACTTTGGCGAATCGGAGCGGGTCGGATGTCAGCAGGCATGTCACCGCTGACATCCGCGACTCCATAGAGGAGCACAGAGCGCCCATTCAGGTCCGCCTAAAAAACTGGCAGGCGGACCAGAACAGGCCACCCGTGTGAAAGAGCCCTAACATCTCTTCACTGTTCGCTGTCCTCACCCTCCCTCTCCTGGGTACTGCCCTCATCCTTCTGCCCATCCACACGCTGCTGTCTGTCTGGCCACAGATTTCCATCAACATTGCAGCGTATATCCTCCCTTGCGATGCAACAAGGGAAGAAACGAGGCAGATGTCGCAACCATCGCCTACACTGATCTCCTGTAATATTCTCCCAGGCAGCGTCTATTGCATGGAGCAGGGACCTCTGATCTTGAGCCTGATGCTCATACACTCCCCACCTGCAAGCGCAGAAAACATCCTCAATAGGATTGAGGAAAGGAGAGTAAGTTGTTAGGAACACAATATCCATCCTTGGATGAGCAGTGAACCAGGCCCTGATAAGCGAGCCACGGTGGAAATTCACATTGTCCCATACAATTATATATTGTGGTAGGTGAGGCCCTATGAGACCTCTCTCATTTTCAGGGATCAAATCCAAATGAAAGCGGTCCAAGAAGATGAGGAGCTTTTTTGTATTGTATGGGCCAAGACTGGGCATGTGAGTGGCCACACCATTCTCAGAAATGGCAGCACACATAGTTATATTGCCCCCTCGCTGGCCTGGGACATCCACCGTGGCCCAGTGGCCAATAAAATTACGACCACGTCTTCGGCCCTTGGCCAGGTTAAAGCCAGCCTCATCCCCATACACAAGTATGTTAGAGGTCTTGTTTCCTTCCAATGCCATTATTCTCTACAATAGAGTAAATAAAGAAAACATCAAATCAGTCATACAGAAGAGTCATACACTACAGTTACAGACATCTACATAGGAATGTTCTATGTTCTGCACAAGTTCAATATACTACTGGCCAGTATTTCAGTAAGTCCAAACCTGGGGTACATGTACCCTATGCAGAGCTACTACAGGGGGTATTTGACAGAAAGGGGAGGGGAAAAAATATCAACGACTAGACTTACTGAAATGTTACAGTAACATTATTAGATAGATGTACATGGGAGGCACTACTGTAATTGCAGCTCTTTGACCCTTTTACTTACTGTATTGTATGTTATATTCTTCAAAATAAGAATTTGAATGATAATTGCATCATACAGTAAGCTGCATTTTTTACTGTAATACTGGAATACTACTGTAAACTGTATCATCAATATTGTAGAAAATAAACTATTCCATACTATTCCATAGTTTATTTTCTACAATATTTTTCTTGTCATGGTTAGTATCATACGTAACATCCCACTGAAGTAAGATACTGTAACTGAAGTAAGATACTGTAATACTGTAGGCCTATCACACACACACACACTAAATGAATACGTAAATGAGTAAAAAAACATATTTGTTGCTCTATGCACAGTGTCCTGTCCTATACATTATATAATTCCATCATTGATTGTGAGGCCATGGTTGATAAAATTGTCTATAATTGTGGCCCTCTTCCTCCAGCAGGCAGTTGCCCTTGTTCATTTACTTGGCCAGGTGCCTCCATGTTCAGAAATTATGGTATTATGTTCCTTAATAATTTTGACAATTGAACAGACTATTGTGCATATGATGACAAACAATGAAATTACGCTGACACGTTTTGGAGAGAACGACCATTAGACTGAGAATTGACAAATCAGTTTAGATCAACAAGATCTATTCAATTGAAAATTGTGCTAAATGTAGGCTACTTGTACTAAATAATTTGAAAAATGTACTAAGACATTCAGACATGTACTGAGACATTTGCAATTTGATGAAATGAATGAGAAATGCAATTCAGTTGTGAACAATTGTCAAGTGGTTTGGAGATTTGTCCATGTTGTTTTGAGAATGTAATTTCTGTTTCAAGAAATGAGCCAAAGCAATGGAGAAAAACTGTAATATGGGAAAAAAATGTGTCTCCACTGATGCTTTATCACCAATCCTTGTTTCCCTAATAACCCAAAATTTTCTAAATACTATTGTCATTGGGTGAGGTGGAATCTTCTGAACAGGGGTACAGACAGCAAAACAAATGTTACAGGGGTGATGATAAAAACTTACAAACAGATTCAACTTGAAAACAAGCCTACAGTCCCTGTCATGTTTGTAACCCGGGGACCTGTGCCTTGTTTTTTTTTTTTTTTTTTTCAGAAAAAATGGGCTTTCATTTAGTGCTAAATGGTAATGGATATCTTTTTTTTCTTTTTTTTTTTATCAAGAAAAACTGGCACAAATTTTTTATTTAGCTGTATATTTCTTGCTATTACCATAACTTATCACCAAAGAACAGGCCAAAATACATTCTCCTGCTCCTGACAATTTGTATCTGTAGTAGGGCCCAGAAACAATAGTTGACCCTGACATTGACCCAACCCTATTTTTTTAACATACATTTGTTTCTGTTTACATTTTTTGTCCTTTAGCAGGAGGAAAACATAAATGGGTTGATTTACTAAAAGTGGAGGGTGCAAAATCTGGTGCAGCTGTGCACGGTAGCCAATCAGCGTTTAACTCAGTTTGTTCAATTATGCCTTTACAATAAAACTTGTAAGCGGATTAGTTTCTATGCAGAGCTGCACCAGATTTTGCACGCTCCAGTTTTAGTAAATCAACACCACAATGTAGCTTTCTATCAATTCAGAAGGAAAAAAACACAGGGGAGGGCTGCACAGTAAGTGATCACTTTTCTTTTTTTGTAAAGCCTGTGGTGTGTCAAACACAAAACATGCACAGGGTGTACACATGGTCCTCCTACGAAGAGAAAGGACCCTAGCCCTGATCACTCGGGGCATAAGGCTCCTGACGGGGACTTGGGTACTTCACTGGTCCACCTGGCTGAAACCAGGCGGACCCTGTTCTCTGGGAGGTTTGCCGAAACAGTACTGGGTGGGGCTCCAATAACGGGAGACCCCATAAGAGAGAGCGAACTAAGCCAGAAGGTCATGTCTATCCCCTCCCAAGATATTCAGGGCAGGCCCGAGGACATACACCCTACTAATAAAACGTAAAAAATGTATACAACCCAATTTTTTTTTACAAAACACACCAAACAAACATAAAAGTGTGTGTGGGGGGGGGGGGGGGGGGGTAGTGGAGAAATTGCTTAGGTGCCATTGAGCAATAAAAAATTCCTCTGATCCTAGCCAAAAGGCTCGGCCCTAGAGGCAAGTGCAAAAAAAGAGTGTAAACCATAGTACAGTGACCTTGGTGCCAATAAAGCTTAAAGTGTCCCTCACACACAGTGAGAATTATGACACCCCTGGACTGCCACTCCAGGGGTACATACACCTCGAAGCCCGGCCTTCGGCCAGACCATTTTAGCCCCATCCCTACCAGGAATAACCCTTCTGGCTTTCTCGGGGAGAACCTACTCCCAGCCCCCAGTTCATCAGGTGTACCAGTTTCAGTTCCTACTGATACTAAAATTTCCAGGTTACCATCACATCAGTGGATCTGCATAGCCACCGCCACCCCAACCTCACCTTATGGTAGGAACAGTAGTGTAGCGCTACCCCCAAAGGAGCCGCTGGTTTGATTTGGGATCGGCAAATGAAGTTACCCCAGCTTGGTCTAGGGATGCACCAGAAGAATTAAGCAGTAAACGGTCCACACAGTCAAAGATTTTCTTAATGCTTTAATTCCAGGCCAACATTAGCCAACATCAACTTTGGTGAAGGAAGAATAGGTTGATGAGAGAAGAGAAACTTTCGATGTCAGGCCTGGATATACACAGGGCAGATCAGCCCTTAGCAGCACAAACATTCACACGTCGCCACTCCTAGGAGACTGAGTGGGTAAGGTGCACCCGGACAGGTGTCTCTCATACAGACCTGGCAGCCGAGGCGCCACCACGAATCTTGGCTGGGAGGAACGGGTCTCTCTCACAGGCCCAGCTCTAGGCCTCTGCCACAGGCCAGTTAACTTGGATAGACTAAATGTGCGAACAGAGCGAATCCTCCCAGTAGTTTCTCAGCATAAGTCACCGGGCAGCAGTAGAGCGTACCTGCCAGCATCCCGGTCACCGAATCCCCGTCTGGGACTCTCTTAAACTTCGGGAACCCAGTAAATCACTGGGGTCCCTTGATTCTTGTCTCCGGCTGAGGCCCAGGAACCTAGCCAGGCGGGCCGCACCGGCGGGGTCCATGGGTGCGCACACCCTGAAGGTGCATGCCGCACCCCGAGTCCGGGACCCCGCATACGTGAAGAAGAAGAACTCTGAAAACCCGACCTAGGTCCCAGATATACCACTCCCCAGCATGCCCAGCGAGGAGAAACCCTCTCCAATTGGCTGCTGAGGAAGACTCCATCCGCCAGAAATCCCGCTGGCTCCCACTGCCGGCCAAGGACGAAATGACATCCCCAGAATGCAGACTGAGCCAGTGGACCTTTCCAGAATGACATAGATCAACAACCTAAACAAATCACAACTAGGAGCAACTTAACTCTCCCAGTTCAACTAGTTTTAAATGCAGTGCCCACACAAAAATCAAGGGGGCGCTACAGTAGCATAGCACCTCCACTGGTAACTGATAAGAACAGATACTACACTCGATCTTAAAGAGGGGGTTCACCCTTAAAACCACTTTCTTCCATCCCATCCAGCATACTGGCGTCAGCGCCAGTATGCTGTCTTTTTTTTTTTATATGTGTACTTACCTCTTAATAGATAATAAAATTTTCGTCCTACCGCGGGGTATGGCGCCGCTATATATAGCCGCGTCACGCCCTCCGAAAAAAGCCGAAATAGGACGCGGCTATATATGGCGCCTGCACAGTCAGCTCCTGGGTCTGTGCGCAGGCGCCGAGAACAGCCGAGTGCTAGTCAGCTGTTTTCGGAAGGCGTGACGCGATATAGCGGCGCCATACCTCGCGGTAGGACGAAAATGTAATTATCTATTAAGAGATAAGTACACATATAAAAAAAAAAAAAGACAGCATACTGGCGCTGACGCCAGTATGCTGGATGGGATGGGAGAAAGTGGTTTTAAGGGTGAACCCCCTCTTTAACCAAAAGGCCGAGAAGCATCTGATCAAACCTATCTCAATTTTTTTTCAGATGCTTTTAGGAGAGGTCTGGAGTCTAATGGAACCCAGATGTCTCAGTAAAGAGTACTTGTCACTGCCCGTGCTATTACAAAGGATGTTGTTCATCCATTGTGATAGCAATGAAGTTGACAAAAACAAATCAAAGAGTGAAAAAAATATATATATTTTAAGCACCCCCGTGCTTGTGCACAAAGGCAAATGCATATGTATGTCCCACACCACAAACCTGAGGTATTGCCACAAACATCAGAGTGGGAAAAATAATTCTAGTGCCAGACCTCCTGTGTTACTCTAAACTAGTAACCTGTAAAGGCTTTTAAGGCCACGTACACACGATCAGACCGGTCCGATGAAACTGGTCCGACGGACCGTTTTCATTGGACCAGGCTGAAGTGATCTGATGTGCGTACACACCATCAAACCAAAAATCCGATCAGACCAGAACGCGGTGACGTAGAACACAACGACATGCTGAAAAAACGAAGTTCAATGCTTCCAAGCATGCGTCGACTTGATTCTGAGCATGCGCAGGTTTTTGGTCCGATGCTTTTGCGTACTAACCATCGAATCTGTCCGACGGACAGATTTTAAAGCAAGTTTTAAAACTTTGGTCCGACGGACAACGGTCCGATAGGCCGTACACACCATCGAATTGGTCCAATGAAAATGGTCTGCAGACCAGTTTCATCGGACCAGTCTGATCGTGTGTACGCGGTCTAAGACATCCCTATTGAGATTTTTAGGTACCATAATTTGGAGATGTGTACGCAATTTCAAAGTGTCACATGTTAGGTATCTACTCGCATAATATCATCTTTTAGATTTTACCAAGAAATGGGTATTATATTGTGTTTGTGTGCACTACTATTCATTAAAAAGTGAAATTTTCCCCAAAATAATGCCTTTCAAAAACCACTGCGAAAATATCGTGTGGCATAAAAAATTGTGAAACCCACCATTTTATTCTCTACGGCCTCTGCTAAAAAATATATATAATGTTTGAGATTTTCTAAGCAATTTTCTAGCAAAAAAAATTATGATTTTTACATGTAGGAGAGAAATATCAGAATTGCCCTGGGTGGGAAAAAACATAAAACCATAGTTCTTCTTTAACCGCTTAAGGACCGCCCCACTTACATATACTGAAGCAGGGTGGCCCTTTAGCACAAAATCTCCTACCTGTCCGTGATTTTCACCATCGGCCCTGGTGCCTGAGGGTACACCACTAAAGCCGTGCTCACGCTGTAAGTGGACTCAGTGGGAGACAATCAGCGGGTCCGCAATGGTTGCCTGCCACCTGCGATCGTTCACTGGAGAAACAAGGTTGTTCTGCCAGGGAGGGAGAGAGAGATCTGTGATTGCTGCTAATCAGGAGCACAGATGTGTCTCTTCTTCATGTGTCTCTTCTTAGAGTCAGCCCATCCCCCACACAGTAAGAAGGCACAACCAAGCAACACAGTTAACCCTTTGATTGCTCTTGATGTTAACCCCTTCCCTGCCATTTTCATTTATACAGTGTCAGTGCATTTTTATTAGCACTGATCACTGTATTGGTGTCACTGGTCCCAAAAAAGTGTCACTTAGGGGGTTATTTACGAAAGGCAAATCCACTTTGCACTAAGTGCAAACTGAATCCGAGGGGGCATGCAAGGAAAATAAAAAACAGCATTTTATCTTGCACATGATTGTATAATAAAATCAGCAGAGCTTCCCCTCATTTCAGATCTACCCCTCAGATTTACAGCGACTTCCCCTCCAAGTGCAATTTGCACTTGTAGTGCAAAGTGGATTTGCCTTTCATAAATAACCCCCTAAGTGTCAGATTTGTCTGCCCCAATGTCGCAATCCCACTAAAAATCTATGATCGCTGCCATTACTAGTAAAAACAAACAAAAAAAAGTCCATAAATATATCCCATAGTTTGTAGACGCTATAACGTTTGTGCAAACCACTTAACCACTTAAAGACCCCCGCACGCACATATACGGCCACAACATGGCTCATACAGGCACAAGGGCGTAAATTTACGTCCCCGCCTGAGTGCGGTTCGGGGGTCCCATCGGGACCCCCTCCGCGGCGTGCGGGGGTCTCCCTACCTCTGGGAGCGATCCGGGATCTGCGGGCGGATGTCCGTGATATCCGCCCCCCCCCGCGATCGCTCCCAGCCAATGGGAGCGCGATCCCAGCCTGTCACTTCCTCCTCCTGTGTTTACACAGGAAGGAGGAAATGATGTATTCTCTCATCGCAGCGCTGTTTCCCAGCGCTGCTGATGAGAGAAGACATGCCAAGTAAGTGTGCACCAACACAACACTGACACACACTCACATAGGCATATTAACCCCTTGTGATCGCCCCCCCCACCCCCCTGTCACAGTGTTACTGAATGCAGTGATTTAATCACTGCATTTAGTGTCAGTGTGACAGGCACTGTAAAAAACAGTTAGTGTTAGGTTCAGGATAGCCCCCCCACCCCCCCTAATAAAGTTTTAACCCCCTGATCACCGCCCTAGTTAACCCTTTCACTCCCTATTGCCAGCGTCACTAAGCGATCATTTTTCTGATCGCTGTATTAGTGTCGCTGTTCCCGCTAGGTAGCTATTTTTTTTTTATTGCGATTTTTTTTTTTTTACTAAAGACATGTGGCTAAATAAATTTTGGCCTAAATGTTTGACTAAAATTTAGTTTATTTGATTTTTTTTTAACAAAAAGTAAAAAATAGTGTTTTTTTTTTCAAAAATGTCGCTCTATTTTTGTATATAGCGCAAAAAATAAAAATCGCAGAGGTGATCAAATACCACCAAAAGAAAGCTCTATTTGTGGGAAGAAAAGGACGCAAATTTTGTTTGGGAGCCACGTCGCACGACCGCGCAATTGTCTGTTAAAGCGACGCAGTGCCGAATCGCAAAAACACCTTGGGTCATTTACCAGCGTATTGGTCCGGGTCTTAAGTGGTTAATATATACTTTTTAGGATTTTTTTTTTTTTTTACCAAAAATATGTAGCAGAATACAAATTGGACTAAACTGATGAAGAAATTGTATTTTTTTAAATTATTGGATGTGTTTTATAGAAGAAAGTAAAAAAAAAAATTGGCCTTTTTATTGTTCATAGCGCAAAAATAAAAACCGCAGATGTGATCAAATATACCACCAAAAGAAAGCTCTATTTGTGAGGAAAAAAAAATTGATTTTATTTGGGTACAGCGTTGCACGACCGCGCAATTGTCAGTTAAAGTAACGCAGTGCCGTATCGCAAAAAATGGTCTGGTCAGGAAGGGGGAAAAACCTTCCGGGTTCTGAAGTGATTAATAATCATAGTTTGGGCACACGTGTACTTTAAAGTGCAACTTCAGTTTAGTTTAATAAAAATCAAAAAGTCCTCTCCACATAAACTAACATAGTAAAGATTTTAGGTGTCTTTAGACATGGACATCATTTGACGGCATCTCCTTTAGGCGTTCCCAGCGCGCGCTGTAGAGCGTGCTGCGGGGAAGCCCTGTGTTGTCCGTGTCCCTTGGACACGGCCAATCACTGATCGCGGTGAACGGCCAATCAGAGTGGCCGTTTGCGATGCGATCTGTGGGCGAATGAGAGATGATCTCATAGATCATCTCTCATTGCCGTTTTACACAGAGACAGCGTCCTGTCTCTGGAGAGGAGGAGCCCGATCTGTGTTCCTTCCTACATAGGGACACAGATCGGTCACCCCCCCAGTCACCCCCCTCCCCCCACAGTTAGAACACACCTAGCATACACATTTAACCCCTTCCTCACCCCCTAGTGTTAACCCCTTCAATGCCAGTCACATTTGTACTGTAATTAGTGCATATTTATAGCACTGATCGCAGTATAAATGTGAATAGCGCCAAAAGTGTCCGCCATAACGTCGCAGTACCAATAAAAATCGCAGATCGCCGCCATTTCTAGTAAAAAAATAAATAATAAAAAATAATAATTCTCTCCCCTATTTTGTAAGCGCTATAACTTTTGCGCAAACCAGTCGCTTATTGCGATTTTTTTTTTTTTTACCAAAAATATGTAGAAGAATACGATACGTATTCTTCTACATATTTTGTAGAATGTGTTTTTTTTTTAAATTGGGATATTTTTTATAGCAACAAGTAAAAAATATTGTATTTTTCTTCAAAATTGTCGCTCTTTTTTGTTTATAGCGCAAAAAATAAAAACCGCACAGGCGATCAAATACCACCAAAATAAAGCTCTACTTGTGGGAAAAAAGGACGTAAATTTTGTTTGGGAGCCACGTCGCACGACCGTGCAATTGTCAGTTAAAGCGACGCAGTGCCGGAAGCTGAAATTTTACCTGGGCAGGAGGGGGGTGTATGTGCCCAGTATGCAAGTGGTTAAATTACAAAATTGCATTTGTAGCAATTGTATGTATATATATATAAGGGAAAGTTTTTGTAATATGTCATTTTATTGTAAGACCACGAGATGCCGCTATTGTCCACTTTACATAAAGGCATTGTTTTAAGCACGGAGCTAATGAATTGAAATGTTTGAGGAAATTAAAAGTTTGATAAAACAAAATAAGTCTTGCAACTTGCACACAAGTAGGGGTTGTAAACGTTTCTTTTTTTAGTTTGTTTTATGTTTGTTTTTATAGGTTCACAGCGTCTCCCCACAGGGATTTAGTCCCAAGGTAGGGGGCGAGCATGCTAACCCTCAGCCAGAACGACTCGGATGATGGAGGAAAGCTTACTGAGGAGGAACAGGAAGTGAGATATTCAGACAAAGAAAAAAAACATTTAGAAGGGAAATCGAAGGAAAAGGTAAGTGAACCAACAATGCACTAGCTTAAAGGGGTTGTAAAGGTAAATGTTTTTTCACCTTAATACATCCTATGCTTCTATTACTAACCAAGGTTTGTAAAAAAAAATTAGGACAAAGAAGGGAGGAGCTTCACCACTTAAGAACCGCACTATAGGCAAAAGTATCGGTATTCGGTATAGGCGAGTACATGAAAAAAAAAATCAGTACTTGTACTCGGTTCTAAAAAAGTGGTATCGGGACAACCCTTGTTACAACCCTCATGATGGCATTTTTTTGCTGTCTGGGTCCTGCTAGGGATTGTTACCTTCACTTCCCTCATTTACAACTTAATGTTACAGGTAAGCCTATATTAAGGCTTACCTGTAGCCAACAAGGATATCTCCCAAACCTATACGGTTTAGGAGATATCCCTGTATTTGCATGTGCTGATGTCATGCGGCACATGCGCACTTAACCACTTAAAACCGGGACCTTTATGCAGGTAAAGGACCTGGCCAGTTTTTGCGATTCGGCACTGCGTCGATTTAACTGACAATTGTGCGGTCGTGCGATGTGGCTCCCAAACAAAATTGGCGTCCTTTTTTTCCCACAAATAGAGCTTTCTTTTGGTGGTATTTAATCACCTCTGCGGTTTTAATTTTTTGCACTATAAACAAAAATAGAGCGACAATTTTGAAAAAAAATCAATATTTTTTACTTTTTGCTATAATAAATATCCCCCAAAAAGATATATATATATTTTTCTCAGTTTAGGCCGATACGTATTCTTCTACCTATTTTTGGTAAAAAAAAATCGTAATAAGCGTTTATCGATTGGTTTGCGCTAAATTTATAGCGTTTACAAAATAGGAGATCGTTTTATTGCATTTTCATTAATATTTATTTTTTCACTACTAATGGCGGCGATCAGCAATTTTTTTCGTGACCACGACATTATGGCGGACACATCGGATAATTTCGACACATTTTTGGGACCATTGTCATTTTCACAGCAAAAAAATCTATAAAAATGCATTGTTTAGTGTGAAATTGACAATTGCAGTTTGGGAGTTAACCACTAGGGGGCATTGAAGGGCTTAAGTGGACATGTGACGTCATTGATTGTGTTTCCCTATAACAGGGAACACACGATCAATGACACTGCCACAACGAAGAACAGGGAAGGTGTGTTCACACACACCTCTCCCCGTTCTTCAGCTCCAGAGGAGCGATCTACGTCGGTAGAATGGCACGGCTGGGCACATCCACGTACATCCTAGCCGTGGGGTCGCGCAAATGCCGCCCGCGCGTGCACGCGACCCGGTCTGAAGCACCACGGCCACGGGACCCGCGGACCCGATCGCCGCCGGTGTCCCGCGGCCGCGGTGTTTCAGACCGGGTCACGTGCACGCGACCCCACAGCTAGGCTTAAAGGGACACGTACAGGTACGTGGATGTGCCCAGCCGTGCCATTCTGCCGACGTATATCGGTGTGAAGGGGTCCTCAAGTGGTTAAAGGGGTTGTAAAGGCACAATTTTCTCACCTCGTCTTTCAGGACAGCACTTGGAGCACTTGGAGAGAGCGCAGCTCCACCCACTTTCCCAGGAAACACTGCAGTCACTTTAAATTCCGCCCACTTCCACCATGACCTCAGTTGTTGTGTTTCCTCCGGCCATGGTGGAAGCGCTGCAGGGAACCAGGGGTGTGCTGTACTCTCTCCAGGTGGAGGTGGCTGGGGCATACTGGCGGCGGTTATTGGTACTTACAGGCAGACCCAGCACCCCCCCTGACGGGTGGGGGGTGCTTCGGTGCTTTCCCCTCCTCGAGTCCGGCGAGGGCAGAGGCCGCTGGAGGTTTTTCTTCTCCCATAGGCGGACAGCGTGGGCTGATGGAAGAGGTCAGGTGCCTCTTCCGGGTTCACGAAGTTCCGTTCCGGGTGGCGGGCGACGTCATTTCCGGGGGGGAAGAGCTTTCGGCGGCGCGCGGCAGCTTCCGGTTCCAGCTGCTGGAGCGCAGGAGGGGAGGCGGCCTTGGCGGTGCATTTCCGGGTCTCGTGACGACGAGTTTGCCGGGAATTTTAAAACGATCGGACGGCTGCTGCACTCTGAAGGAGAATGGAGCCAGAAGAGGAATCAGCAGTGGTGGCGGGAGCAGGAGCCACAAGCACCAGCCCGGCCCAGGTAGGAGACGGCGGTTTCCATGTTGCCTGGGATCTGTATGTGTCCCTCCTGTTGCCCCTCTAGGGGGAGGGGAGCCTGCAGCATTTCTTTCCCTAGTTATGTCTTTGGGAGTAATGCTTTTATGTTTTACACAGCGGTGATGGGATTTTGTCTGTTTTGTTCACTGCTGTTGGTGTCAATGGGGTTGTTGTCTGATACACAAAGTTAAGCATTGGGTTGTTTGTTTTTTGTGTTTTTCAGAAGTGCAAAGAAAAACTTAATGTTGCATTGCCCCCACCTAAGAAGAAGTGTGCTATTTGCAAGACGTCCCTCAGGGGTTCATGGGTTAAACCCTTATGCAAAGCCTGCATTGCTGCAGTAATTACAGAGGAAGCCTCTGCTAGTACACCCTCTGAGCAGCCCAAGGAGATAATTTCCTCCTTCAGGAAGGAACTACAGGAAACGTTTCAATCTTTCCGTTCCTACCTAGACAAACGTCCGATCTTTCAATCAGCCCCTAGAGCTTCCACTAGTACCCAAGGGGGGGTAGTTAGTGAGTCTGAGGACGAGGAGCCTAGGAGTGTGGTTTCAGGGTCTGAGGCAGAGGAGGATGAGGAGAAAGATGCATCCTCATCTCGCTACAAACTGTCATTAGAGGAGGTAGATGATCTCCTAAAACAGATACATGCTACCCTTAATATTAAAGAGGATAAGACCCAGTTGTCGTTACACGACAAGATGTACCAGGGCTTAGATGAGATTAAGCACAGAACCTTTCCAGTACACAAAGTGTTGTCTGATGCTATCAAAAGGGAATGGAGGGACCCTGAGAGGGCCCCCTTCTTTTCTAAATCTTTAAAAAGGAGATTTCCTTTTGAGGAAGACGAAGCACAAGCACCCTCCCTCCAATCAAGGGTTGTTGAACCACCATCTCAGAACACACCTATTCTCCTGCTCTCCAGGATTGAGTCTGAAAGAGTGACTCCTCCCCAGGGCTTGAACTGACTCCAGTAGTAATCGGCGTGCGTCCTAAGAGTAGGACGTACGGCTCCTGGAGCCAGATAGGCAGGGTTTTCCTCCCCAAGCATCAGCCTCCACTGTCAGATCCGCTCCGACCTCGAGCCGCCCCTGGATCCCCTGGTTTCTCTCTCCCTCTGGAGCCCCCACCTGCCAGAAACCAGACAGGCAGACGGTGACAGACACTGCTAGGCAAGCCTGCACTATCCCTCCATTCCTCCTGCAATCCACCGCTTGGCTTCCCCCTGCTTCACCTGACCCCCCTGGCTTCCCTCCGTCACCCTTCTCCAGCAGGTAAGCCTTTCACTGAGGCTGCAGACGGCCGTCCTTTTGAGGACAGCAGCTGCTGCCACTTAAAAGCCCCTGCTATCTCCCTATCCACATCTCCCCTCCTATACCCCCTCACTACCCATCCGCCACCTGCCCTGCAATCCTTGGCAATTTTCAGCCATTTCTGGCATTTCTGGCTTCCAGGCCGGCGTTTTTCGATACATCCGCGCCGGCCTGGAAGCAATCGCGGCAGCCGCAATTTAGGAAAGGGCCTAGTGGCGCGCCGCTTCTCACCCCCTCCAACCGCCACCAAAGTCCGAAAACGGACTTGAACCCCACCCCATACCCCCAGGAAAGTTACCTCACACCCCGGTCTAGTAATCCTGGCCCCAAATAGTAGCACCGATCCACCCAATCTGGAAGCTTTACCAGTCTGGATCCTGCTACCGATCGGCAGGCCATTTTTGCTGCACCCAGCCCCAAATCTTAATCACCACTACAACTTGATCCAGGGGTTACCCGATCGCCTCTTACAGGGGTCAGGAAGGAATTTTTTCCCTGCCGGAGCATATTGGCCGAGCGCCGCCAGGGTTTTTTGCCTTCCTCTGGACCAAGCCAGGAGAGAGGAGTTTAGCCAATTCCTCTCCCCACTGCCCTAAAATCCCCCCCTCCCCCCCCTGGTGTATTGGCGAACATGGCATGTAGGCAATATTCTGCCGAGACCATTTGGAGTTTGAGGCAATGCGCCGCAATACTGCCAGCCATCACCAGAAAGGCCCTAAGAACTGAGCGACTATGGAGAACCAATCATAGATCGACGGTTAGACATTTCAGACATTTACCCCAGGTCAAGCACATATCATGTGCTCTGATCAATACTAGATCGGCAGTAAAACACCGACTAGAAATCCGCGACTTCATTCAACAAAAGGATCTAGACTGTCTTTTTATTACAGAGAGCTGGCTCACAGCCGACTGTAACACCATTCTAGGAGAATTGGTGCCAGAAAATTACCGTATCATAACGGAAAACAGAATAGGGCAAAGAGGAGGCGGCCTGGCGGTGATCCACAAGACTCATCTTACGATCACCAAACCAGTCCGCCAAAACCCTCTTCCATTCATGGAAACCCTTACTCTTGCAACTGCAAGCAAGTTCAAAGGAGACCGTCCACATTCTGCTCTGCTATAGGCCACCCGGCCCAAAATCGCAGCTGCTCTCATCATGGACGGATTTCTTCTCCACTTATACCCTCAACAGCAAACACCTGTTGCTGTTAGGGGATTTCAATCTCTGGGCCAATTCCTCACAAGACCCCATTGCCGACGCCTGTATCGACCACCTGGAAGGATTAGGATTGCAGCAACTAGTATGTGGGCCTACACATGCTTCAGGTCACACACTCGATCTTATTTTCAGACAAGCTCTGGAAATAAAAATTAGGGAAAATGAAAAATTGCCATGGACAGACCACCAGGCAATTATATTCAGTATTTCCACCATCCCCCCCGCAACAAAAACATCGAATCCAGTGGCAACACACTGGACTAGATGTCAGAAGAAGCTCCACTCGGAACTCTTCAAAACGACTTTAAGGAAAAAAATAGAAACAACCCAGCCGCATCAAACGGCCGTTGAAACATTGAAAGCCATAAACTCGGCCATGCTACAGTCAGCCGACTTGGTAGCGCCGAAACGAATAACCCGCATTCGGAAAAACAACCGCAGCTGGTTTAACAACCAGCTGTCGTTACTGAAGCAAGAACGCAGAAGGGCAGAATCTGCCTGGAAAAGATGTTCTTCTGAGCTAAACCTATCCATCTACAAGGCGACAACAAGAAAATACCACAAAGGAATTTTCCAAGCCAAGAAGAATTATTTTTCGGAGGCTATCAACGATGCCCAAAACCGCCCCCGCGAACTCTTCAAGATGGTCACCCAGACCATGAAACCAGGATGCATTGAAGCCCCCAGTTCGGACACACAAGAATTTTGCAATGAGCTATCGGATTATTTCGTTAATAAAATCGAGGCAATCCGTGAAAGCATTCAGCAAAATTTTTCTCCCCTCAGCCCCCCCTGTAGCCTCTCACACAGCACCCATAGTAATTCTCCGATATCAGGAAAGTTCACCCTGGAACCCATCTCCATCGAGTCCACTAAGAATGTCATTTGTACTCTGCGCAATGGCGCAGCGCCAAATGACATTATCCCCACAAAACTGCTGAAGGAATGCGCCGACATCCTGGCTCCTCCCATCACGCAGCTTATCAACCAGTCTTTCTTGGAAGGCATAGTGCCCTCACAGTTGAAAGAGGGTGTAATCCAACCCATCCTGAAGAAACCCTCCCTGGACCCCAAGGACCCACTCCACCGCCGTCCCATAACAAGCCTCAACGTATTCTCTAAGATAATGGAAAAAGTAGTGGTACAACAGCTGCAACTGCATCTAGATACCTACAAGCTACTTGACCCATTGCAATCAGGCTTCCGTCCCGGACATGGGACGGAAACAGCATTACTGAAAGTATGGGACGATGTTCTCAAGGCCGCAGACGAAGGAGAATCTTGTCTCCTGGTTCTGTTGGACCTAAGTGCAGCTTTTGACACTGTAGACCACAATCTGTTACTGACTCGGCTTTCTGAAGTAGCCAGAGTCGCAGAAGGCGATTTATCTTGGTTCTCCTCTTTTTTGGAAAACCGATCGCAAACAGTGAAGCTAGGACCTTTTACGTCTGAAAAACGCACAGTAACATGCGGAGTCCCTCAAGGATCGCCTCTGTCACCAGTGCTATTCAACATCTACCTTCGTCCTCTTTTTGAGATTATTAGCAGCCAAAATCTGCTTTATCACTCTTATGCAGATGACACGCAACTGTATTTCCGCATCTGCAATAGACAGGATCACCACCTCAATCTAGAGACATGTCTCTCTTTGATAGAGGACTGGATGACAAAGAGTTATCTTAAACTCAATGGAGCGAAAACAGAACTTCTTCTGTTTCACGCCAAGCGAAGGAATCAACCCTCAACAGCGTGGTCTCCCCCACCTATTTTGGGCAAGCTCATCACCCCTAGCGCCAAAGTCAAAAGCCTAGGGGTCATTTTTGACTCCTTTATGACAATGGACGCACAAATAGGGTCAGTGGTCAGCGGATCTCACCATCTACTGCGCCTACTACGCAGACTCACTCCGTTCATCCCTAAAGAAGATCTAGCGGTCGTGGTGGGAGCTATTGTAAACTCCAGGTTGGATTATGCAAATGCCCTTTACCTCGGTCTCCCCAAATACCAAATCGCTCGTCTGCAAGTCGTTCAGAATACGGCCGCCAGACTTGTGACTGGGAAAAAACCCTGGGAATCAATCTCACCTTCACTGAGAGCCCTTCATTGGCTGCCAGTTAAAGACAGAATCGCTTTTAAAGCCCTCTGTCTTACGCATAGATGTGTCCATGAGAATGCCCCCCTTTACTTATGCGAATTAATAAAAGCGCATAATCCAAATCGCGTTTTGCGATCCACGAATCAGAACCTGCTCCAGGTTCCGAAAGCCAACTTCAAGTCCAAAGGAGAAAGAAGATTTGCGATCCAAGGTCCCAGACTATGGAACGCTTTACCAACCAGCATTCGGTTGGAGGAGAACCACCTAGCATTTAGGAAAAAGGTCAAGACTTTTCTCTTTTGATATCAAAGGAGACAGGAACAACAAGCGCCCAGAGGCGATTCAGTTCGCATGTGCCGCGCTATATAAGTTCTCATTCATTCATTCATTCATTCATTCATTCATTCATTCACAAGTCTGGAATAAAAAACCCAAGCTTGATGCAGCCTTTTCTAAAGTCTCACGGAACACAGACTTGGCCTTTGAGGACATGGGTACCTTAAAGGATACCATGGACAAAAGGGCTGAGACGCTTTTGAAAAAAGCTTGGGATTCAACACTAGCCAACCTCAAACCTGCTATGGCGTCTACGGTAGTAGCCAGGAACCTGGAGCATTGGCTGGACAAGCTAAAAGCCCATATTGAGGCAGGGACTTCTTGCAGAGAACTACTTGACTCTCTTCCGGTTCTGGGGAACGCTGTGAGTTACATTGCAGATGCATCAGCAGAGTCGGTAAGGATGTCGGCTCGTTCCTCGGCCTTAATTAATTCGGCCAGGAGAGCCTTATGGGTTAAAACTTGGTCAGGGGATGCAGCTTCAAAGATTAAGCTGTGTGGCCTGCCTTTTGAGGGTGACCTGGTTTTTAGTTCTGGTCTAGAGGCAGTTCTAGAGAGGACAGCGGACAGGAAAAAAGCTTTGCCAGTGAAGAAAGTAGTTCCACAAAACAAAAAGAATTTTCGTTCTTTTGGACAGCCCCAAAGTTCGAAACAGACGCAAAGAGGGGGAAAGTCCTGGCAGCCCCAAAGGGGACGAGGGAAGCCTGTGGTACTATTTCGTTCCCCCAGCCAACCCGCAAAATCACAATGACATCCTCCCGGCGGTGGGAGGACGTCTTCAGTTGTTTCTTCCTCAGTGGAAAGAGGCAACTTCCAGTGCGTTTGTTCTGAAAGTTATCTCGGAGGGATACGCACTGGAATTTTCGGAGAATCCACCGTCTCGTTTCTACATAACCGAGTTGTCCCGGGACAGGGAAAAAGCTCTGGCAATGATGTCCTTGATAGAGGAGTTCCTTCAACAATAGGTGATCACCCCTGTACCACAGCAAGAGGAAGGTCTAGGGTGTTACTCCCACGTGTTTTTAGTGAGGAAGTCGTCAGGAAGATTCAGATTAATCCTAAACTTAAAAATTCTAAACAGGTCCATTCGGTACAAAAAATTCCGGATGGACTCCATCTATTCGGTAAGAAAGCTGCTTCCAGCAGGATGCTTTCTGGCCTCAATAGATCTGAGGGATGCATATCTGCATATCCCAATAAGAGCCTCATCACAACGCTATCTACGCCTAGCTTTAAGAACAGAGAAGGGGGTGAAGCACTTTCAGTTCAGAGCCCTCCCCTTCGGCCTCTCCTCCTCCCCCAGGGTTTTCACGAAGGTCGTGGCGGAGGCAATAGCACCTCTCAGACTGGAGGGGGTGTCTCTTGTCCCATATCTGGACGATCTCCTTCTGTTTGCCAAATCAGAGGATCGGTTGTTCAGAGACCTGAGGAGGACTCAGACCCATCTGGAGGATCTGGGCTGGGTCCTAAACCTGAAAAAATCAAACTTGGTTCCATCTCAGGTGATAGTTTTTTTGGGTTATTCCATAGACTCGGTCCAGGGAAAGATTTTCCTGCCAGAGGAAAAGATGATCAAGATACAAGGGGCGGTAAAGGCAATACAGACAAACCTGCCAGTGACCGTCAGGACAGCAATGTCCACCCTAGGTCTGCTCACCGCTTCTATACCAGCAGTCCAGTGGGCCCGCCTCCATGCAAGAGATCTTCAGCAGGCAATCCTACGAAACTGGACTTTCGGGGAGTCGCTGGAAAAGCAGTTCAGGATTCCATCTCAGGTAAAAAGGAGGTTGTGGTGGTGGAGGACTCGAACAAACCTGAGTCTGGGTCTGTTGTGGTCCTTCCCCACAACAAGGATCCTTACGACGGACGCAAGTTCCTGGGGGTGGGGCACCCATCTCGAGGGTCAGATGACCCAGGGGTCATGGTCCAGGGAGGATTCCAGGAGGTCCTCCAACTGGAGGGAGCTAAGAGCCATTTTTCTGGGGCTAGGGGCCTTCAGCCAGTTTGTCCGAGGACAACACGTCCAAATCCTATCGGACAATGCCACAGCAGTGGCATATATTTCAAAGCAGGGGGGCACGAGAAGCAAGTGTCTTTTAGGCCTGGCTTTACAAATCCTGTACTGGGCAGAGGAAAATGTTGCGTCCCTGACTGCGGTGCACCTGAAGGGCAACCTGAACCATCTTGCGGACTTTTTAAGCAGGAAGAGGGTTCTGGAGTCCGAATGGAGTTTAAACCAAGAAGTCTTTCAGGAGATGGTAGACAGGTGGGGAACTCCCCAGATAGACTTATTTGCGTCTCAAGCCAATGCAAAGGTCCCGCGGTTTTTCTCCCTCAACAGGTTGGACCAAGCGGAGGGACTAGATGCGCTAGCTCAGCGTTGGTCCTTCCGTTTGTGTTACGCCTTTCCCCCGGTTCAGATGATACCATTGGTTCTCAAGAAACTGCGGGAGGAAAGAACAACGCTAATCTTAGTAGCCCCATTTTGGCCCAAGAGGCCCTGGTTTTCGGGCCTGTTGGACCTAGCGATAGAGGCTCACTGGCTACTACCAGTCAGGAGGGACTTACTGTTCCAGGGTCTCCTTATTCATCCAGACGCACATCACCTGAAGCTTGCGGGTTGGCTACTGAGGAACAAATCCTAAGAGGTAAAGGGTTATCCAAGCGTTTAGTTAACACTTTACTTAGTAGTAGAAAACAAGTCACCAGGGCCATTTACTTTAAAACCTGGAAAGTTTTTAATTCTTGGTGTGAGTCCAAGGGTAGTCTTCCTTTAAATAATTTTTCAGTCCTGGAATTTTTGCAGGATGGGATGGACAAGGGTCTGGCAGCCAGCACCCTAAAAGGTTATCTCTGGATCCTTATATAATTAGGTTTTTTAGGGCTTTAGCCAGGGCTAGGCCGGTACCTTTTAAGTTTTTTCCCAAATGGGATTTATCGGTTGTTCTGAGAGGTCTGACAAAAAGACCCTTTGAACCTCCAGTAGAAGCCTCACTTAAGTTTTGGACGTTGAAGCTGGTGTTGCTAGTAGCAATCACTTCTGCTAGGAGAGTCAGTGAACTCCAAGCACTATCTATTACTGAACCGTTTTTGAGTATCTTTCCAGATAGGGTTGTATTAAGGACAGATCCGGGCTTTTTACCAAAAGTAGCATCAGCATTTCATAGAACACAGGAGATAGTTCTACCTACATTCTGTCCAGTTCCATCGGGTCCGAAAGAAAAGGATTTTCATACCCTAGATGTTAGAAGATGTTTAGTACATTATCTGGAGATTTCTAGCGAATTTAGAAAGGACAATTCTATTTTTGTGCTGTTCTCGGGGTCTCGGAAGGGCTATAGAGCCTCTAAGAGCACCTTGGCCAGGTGGCTTCGTATGGCTATTCATGAAGCTTACAAGGCTATGGATATGGAACCTCCCACTGGAGTGGTGGCTCATTCAACAAGGGCAGTGGCAACATCCTGGGCGGAACGAGCTGGGGCTTCACCAGAACATATCTGCAAGGCAGCCACGTGGACGAGTTTTTCCACATTCACTCGCCACTACAGAATGGATTTGCTCTCAGCAGCGGAGCAATCGTTTGGCAGGAAGGTCCTGCAAGCGGTGGTCCCACCCTAGAGTAAGTACTCGGTTATCATCTCCAAGTGCTGTCCTGAAAGACGAGGTGAGAAAACCTTAGTTAGACTTACCGGTAACGGTATTTCTACGAGTCTTTCAGGACAGCACCGATAACCCTCCCTTTGTTTTTTAAAGGACGATGTATAAATACTAACGTGTATAGTTGCTATGTTTTGCTTATCTAATTCCAGCATGTCCGGAGGTACTCTTTAACAACTGAGGTCATGGTGGAAGTGGGCGGAATTTAAAGTGACTGCAGTGTTTCCTGGGAAAGTGGCTCCAAGTGCTCCAAGTGCTGTCCAAGTGCTGTCCTGAAAGACTCGTAGAAATACCGTTACCGGTAAGTCTAACTAAGGTTTTTTTTTCCTAAATAGCTACCTTTACCTTAGTGCAGTACTCCTTCACTTACCTCATCCTTCGATTTTGGTTTTAAATGTCCTTATTTCTTCTGATAAATCCTCACTTCCTGTTCTTCTGTCTGTAACCCCACACAGTAATGTGAGGCTTTCTCCCTGGTGTGGAGTGTTGTGCTCGCCCCCTCCCTTGGACTACTGGAGAGTCAGGACAACATGTCGGCAGCCGGAGGGGGAGATGTGGATCGCTGCAGGGCCTTCAATCTGAGGTAAGTAAAACATAATCAGCTATCATCCTATGCATTCTAGCTGATTATGCCTTTGTCTTGCAGGATTTGTACCGTATTTTTAAAATTTTCTAAACAGAGGGTTTATTTCCTCTTTAAGTTGTTGGATTTAATTTTAGTTTCACTCTTCGCAGTGATCTCCAGGGACCAGGGTAGAGGGGTGAATCTTTTAAACAGGGACAAAGACAACATAAAAAGTCTTGAAATAACCTCATAAAAAACACCCCTATTTACTTACTATAATATGTGCATCCCACTGCAATAAAAAGGAAAATTCAAATTCATGTGCTTTAATATATAAACATATGTACAATCCAAAAAAAATATTCTCATATGTGTAATACGTAACATCAAAATAATGTGGATTCCCCAAGAATCTTTCTCCCAAGTCCTACATGTAGTGCTCTTCTCATTTTGATTTACAATCTATTACCCATATGGTACAATAGCACTTACCAGATGCGCAAAAACGTTTGTAACAGAAGGTCAACATACAGCATAATCTTTGATCCACAAAAGTAATTTCTCTGTAATCTCCATCTATCCACAGCTCCAGAGGTATTTAGTATGACACCAGTTTGATTCAGAAGAGCATATAAGAATGGAAACTAAATAGTGTAATTTTGCTTTTTAATTTGCTCAGCAAATTAATAAAATCACACTTATGCCCTGTACACACGATCGGATATCTGATGGAATCTAATCCAATGGATTTTTTTTCGTTGGATATCCGATGAAGCTGACTTTCATCAGTCTTGCCTACACGCCATCAGTCAAAAATCCGACCGTGTCCAACGCAGTGACGTAAAACACTACGACGTGCTAAGAAAAATTAAGTTCAATGCTTCCAAGCATGCGTCGACTTGATTCTGAGCATGCGTGGATTTTTCTCCGTTGGAGTTCCACACAGACGATCGTTTTATTCTATCAGTTTTTTATCCATAGGAAAATTTTAAAACATGTTTTATTTTTTTTCACAGATAGAAAACAAACCGATGGGGCCCAAACATGAAAGAGGTCCATTTTCATCAGACAAATCGATCGTGTGTACAGGGCTTGACACTTTAAAAGTGCATCACAACACTATTGGCATAAGCGGACTTGAAACATAAATGGTATCCCACAAGTTTTGTGGCATTGTTTGTATCAAAGATGGTGTCTACTATAGTAACAAATGGCCAGCAGACATCAGAAACCCAACAACAAAAAATGATTGATTAAAGACAACTTCTAACCAGTTGTTCTTGGCTGCTGAGCATAATTGCTTTTTGCACCACAGTTCTACATAATATACAAGGTATGCAGCATTGTGTGGGAAAAACAATTTATTTCATTTGAGCTACAGTTAATGTGTGGAAATGAGGATTACGAAATTAGAATGCATATGCCATTATTAGGCCCAGTGGAAGAAAATGTGTCTGTGCTTTCAGTGATCCAAAGTACATGAGGGCAAACCACTATCAGATGTGAAAATCATATCTTTACAATTTAAGGTCACTTTAGGACAACAGGTTCATGCTCTCATTGCATCTCTTGTTTGTTTTGTTTTTTATATGACACAGACTGAGATCCTCTTATCTTCAGGATAAAGTCCATGAATCACAGACGGTTCACACCAACATCTGTGAACCGCTGCTGTTGTCAATGTAAAGTTAATGACACCCCCAAATCAGTTAACAAATCGCAGTGCGAACAGTGAAATGCTACTGGAATCGAATTGCATGGGTGTTAACACACATACGATCTGATTCCAGTACAGGCCACCATTTTGGTGCAAATGCAATGCGATTTCAACCATACAGTTTGTATAGCTGAATTTGCATCGCACAGACATTGCATCAAATGTGTTTTGGAACTTTAAGTGCTCACTCACACAGATTCTCAGGCCCCGTACACACGGCAGAGAACCTCAACGGGCGGAACACATCGTTCTCTGCCGGCCGTCAGATTCGGCGACCAGCCCGTCGGGAAAGGCCACCAGCCATTCATCCCGATGGGCCGTCGAGCAAATAGAGAACCTGCTCTCTATTTCGGCTCGACGGCATTCCCGACGGGATGCTCGCCGAATCCGTACACATGGCCGAGGTTCTCGGCAGAATCAGGATGCCAGCGAGGTTCTCGCTGGTTTCTGCCGAGAACCTCGGCCGTGTGTACGGGGCTTCAGCCTCATACAGCGTGAAGAGCCATTTGTTTATTTTTTTGTATTAAGAGTTGTATGCAGGTGTTCTGACAAAATGTTGAAGCCGGATGAATATCGAACCACGTCACTTCCTGTGACGTGGAATCAGCTGTTGCAGAAAACCACACGCACTGCGCACCGCGGGATCTGCACATGTGCAGTGCATCATCACTGGCGTCATGACACTCAATGTCAAATCTTTCTACACCCCGCACTCGGCCTTACTGAGCCTGCAGTCAGAAGGCGGCAGTGGACATCTTTTTACACCCAACCAAGTCTTGCATTCCACACTTATTTTTAACAGTAAACTCAGTTTATATAGTGCAAAACAGTATTTAGAAGTCAGTGACACTGTTTTCATGTTGAATTTAGAAAACAGCGGAAATCCTGCAGATCTGAAAGGTTTGCTAATCTGACAGAACACCACCGCTTTAAGGAATTAAAAAAAATGAAGAGTGTGATAGATTTGAAAATACAGTATTTCTTTTTTTTTTTATATCCAACAAAAGTTTATTTATTTTGCAGAAGTGTAGTACATACATTGGCCTGGATTCACATACATCGGCTCACATTTATGCCGCCGTAGTGTATCTCTTTTACGCTACGCCTATGCAGCGCAGAGAGGCAAGCATGGAATTCACAAAGCAAATGCTCCCAACTCTGCGCCGGCGTATCGTAAATTTCGTAGGCGTAAGCCGGCGTAAGTGGAAGTGGGCGTGATCCATGTTAATGAAGCGTGACCCCATGCAAATGATGGGCCGGGCGCCAGTACTTAAAACAAACTGCGCATGCGTCGAGAAGTGGATGTATCCCCATGCGCATAACCACGTCGGAACAACTGCCTAAGATACGCCGGATCACTGTGTACGCCGTGAACATAACCTACGCCCAGTCAGACCCACGTCGGCGTACAATATGTAGGCTTGTGTTTCCTGGTCCATACCTTTGCATAGGTTTGCGCCTCATCTTTACTGTGTAAATCATGCGCTGGGCGCAAGTACGTTTGTGAATCGGCGTATCTCCCTATTTGAATAGAAGATCAATGGGAGCGCCACATGCGTCCAGCGTAAATATGCGCCCACTCTACGCCGGCGAAGGCAAGTTCTGACGGTGGGATGAAGTCTGTTTTTAGGCGTATCTTAGTTTGTGGGTCCAGCTTTGTGAATCCGGGCCATTGTCTTCATTGCAATATGGGTTAGTTCACAGGTGTCAAACACAAGGCCCACGGGCCGAATCCAGCCCTCCAGGCCATTTCATGTGGCCCTCGCACCTCTCCTGCAGCTGCAGGAGAGCTCCTGCCCTCCTCTGGTCCTCCTCCAGACCCTTACTTTCTGCTTTAAAGCAATGCATTCAGCTTCTTCCCAGCAGCAGCATAAGGAAAGGGGGGTATACTGTGATGTAAGGGAGAGTTGGGAACTCAACTTCTGATGGTGGGGTGGCTCTTGACATCTAATATATGGGGAGGGGATGCGCTGGACATCTAATCTTACAGATACAACTGGCCCTTTTTATGGCAATCATAATGCTGATGCGGCCCACGATAAAATAAATTTGACACCGCTGGGTTAGTTACATGCATCTCAACCATAATGATAACCCACATCAGTTTTACATTGTCCCCTTTATTATTTATCTTAGCCCATCGTTCACCCAACATTTATTCCCAATAATCTGTCCGCCACTAGTTCCACCAGGTCTAGTCCTGGCACATCCAGCCACGGTGCCCACAATTTCTCAAAATTGTGTGCATTTCCCCTGTGCTGGTATACCAGCTTTTCCATTCTTAAAGCGGAGGTCCACCTAAAAAAAAAAAAATATATTAAAACCCAGCAGCTACAAATACTGCAGCTGCTGACTTTTAATACATGGACACTTACCTGTCCAGGGTGCCCGCGATGTTGGCAGCCGAAGCCGATCAATCGCTCAAGTCTCGGCTGCCCCCACCACCATCCTCGGTGAGGGAATCAGGAAGTGAAGAGTTGCGGCTTCACTTCCCTACTGCGCATGCACGAGTCGTGCTGCGCGTCTTAACTGGTCCCCGCTGTGTTCTGGGACCTGTGTGTTTCCCAGA
This sequence comes from Rana kukunoris, assembly GCA_029574335.1. Classification (NCBI taxonomy): domain Eukaryota; kingdom Metazoa; phylum Chordata; class Amphibia; order Anura; family Ranidae; genus Rana; species Rana kukunoris. Next base: position 223,884,349 of record CM056049.1, read on the forward strand.
AGACAGCGGGGGGACAGGAAGTGGCATAGATACCCACAGATTCTGCAGCTATTTATGCCCGGAAGTGGGTGCAAACACTTGTATGTATGTATTATACAGGTACAGTGCGGAAAATAAGTATTTGAACACCCTGCTATTTTGAAAGTTCTCCCACTTGGAAATCATGGAGAGGTCTGAAATTGTCATCGTAGGTGCATGTCCACTGTGAGAGACATAATCCAAAAAAAAATTCCAGAAATCACAATTTATGATTTTTTAACTATTTATTTGTATGATACAGCTGCAAATAAGTATTTGAACACCTGAGAAAATCAATGTTAATATTTGGTACAGTAGCCTTTGTTTGCAATTACAGAGGTCAAACGTTTCTTGTAGTTTTTCACCAGGTTTGCACACACTGGAGGAGGGATTTTGGCCCACTCCTCCACACAGATCTTCTCTAGATCAGTCAGGTTTCTGGGCTGTCGCTGAGAAACACGGAGTTTGAGCTCCCACCAAAGATTCTCTATTGGGTTTAGGTCTGGAGACTGGCTAGGCCACGCCAGAACCTTGATATGCTTCTTACAGAGCCACTCCTTGGTTATCCTGGCTGTGTGCTTCGGGTCATTGTCATGTTGGAAGACCCAGCCTCGACCCATCTTCAAAGCTCTAACTGAGGGAAGGAGGTTGTTGCCCAAAATCTCGCAATACATGGCCCCGGTCATCCTCTCCTTAATACAGTGCAGTCGCCCTGTTCCATGTGCAGAAAAACACGCCCAAAGCATGATGCTACCACCCCCATGCTTCACAGTAGGGATGATGTTCTTGGGATGGTACTCATCATTCTTCTTCCTCCAAACACGGTTAGTGGAATTATGACCAAAAAGTTCTATTTTGGTCTCATCTGACCACATGACTTTCTCCCATGACTCCTCTGGATCATCCAAATGGTCATTGGAAAACTTAAGACGGGCCTTGACATGTGCTGGTTTAAGCAGGGGAACCTTCCGTGCCATGCATGATTTCAAACCATGACGTCTTAGTGTATTACCAACAGTAACCTTGGAAACGGTGGTCCCAGCTCTTTTCAGGTCATTGACCAGCTCCTCCCGTGTAGTCCTGGGCTGATTTCTCACCTTTCTTAGGATCATTGAGACCCCACGAGGTGAGATTTTGCATGGAGCCCCAGTCCGAGGGAGATTGACAGTCATGTTTAGCTTCTTCCATTTTCTGATTGCTCCAACAGTGGACCTTTTTTCACCAAGCTGCTTGGCAATTTCCCCGTAGCCCTTTCCAGCCTTGTGGAGGTGTACAATTTTGTCTCTAGTGTCTTTGGACAGCTCTTTGGTCTTGGCCATGTTAGTAGTTGGATTCTTACTGATTGTATGGGGTGGACAGGTGTCTTTATGCAGCTAATGACCTCAAACAGGTGCATCTAATTTAGGATAATAAATGGAGTGGAGGTAGACATTTTAAAGGCAGACTAACAGGTCTTTGAGGGTCAGAATTCTAGCTGATAGACAGGTGTTCAAATACTTCTTTGCAGCTGTATCATACAAATAAATAGTTAAAAAAATTAATTAATTGTGATTTCTGGATTATTATTTTTTTGATTATGTCTCTTACAGTGGACATGCACCTACGATGACAATTTCAGACCCCTCCATGATTTCCAAGTGGGAGAACTTGCAAAATAGCAGGGTGTTCAAATACTTATTTTCCGCACTGTATCTGCACCCCCTCCCCCCGAAAGGTGCCAAATGTGACACCGGAGGGGGGGGTGGGTTCCAAAAAGCAGAGGTTCCATTTTTGTGTGGACCTCCGCTTTAATACTGTACCAATGTTATCAATCCATTCTTTCATGGCCGGGGGAGCCTCAGACTTCCAATGTAACAATTTGTTTTCTAGCCTGAAATAGAACTCTGGTGTGTAATTCCCACTCATATTCTTCCAGTGCACCCAGGAGACATACTCTTGGGTCCTGTGGAAAAGAGACTTTAAATACAGAGTTGACCGTAGTCACTACTCCTGCCCAATATGTGTGTAGTTTGGGGAAACGCCACAACAGGTGTATAACGTCTCCATGATCTTATTTACATCTTCTGCATGTGGAGCCAGGCTGCAGGTTCATCAAATGGAGTCTGTAGGGGGGATAGTAAGTTTGCAACAGGATGTATATCTGGGTAATTCTTTGGGATACATTCAGTGAGCACATGCCCACCGCCTGAAAGATCTCCTTCCATTGTTCCCCATCCAACTGCCCAACATTTGTCTCCCATTTCTCCCTTACTTTCAGGGGATGCTGCTTCATCACGGACTGTAACAGGATAGCGTAGCATTGGGAAATAAATCCTTTAGACGAAACAGCATCCCAAGAAGGTTAAACACTGGGGTCAGGGACAAGTGCCACTCCGAAGACTGACCTTGTGCTGCAACCGCATGACTGAGTTGTACATTTCGGTCAAGGTCGGTCTTTGGAGTGGCATTTGCCCCTGACCCCAGCGTTTAACCTTCTTGGGGAAGCTGTTTCGTCTAAAGGATTTATTTCCCAATGCTACGCTATTCTGTTAGGCCTCGTACACACGATCAAATCTGTCTGCTGGAAACGGTCTGCTAGACCGTTTCAGCAGACAGATTCGATCGTATGTACGGGCAAACAGACGGATTTGGCCACCCGACAGATTTCAAAGCATGCTTTGAAATCTGTCGGCTGGGAACCCGTCCGCCCGACATGTCTGCTGGTTAGTATGATAACCAGCAGACATGTCTTCTCGCACACGCGCCGAATGATTTCGACGCATGCACGGAAGTGTTTTACTTCCTGGTGCGGTGACGTGGCGGCGTCAACATCACCGCCACGTCAGCGCGCTGTCTGCTGGCGGGGATTTTGGTTTGCTTGTGTGTACACGTGAGCAAACCAAAATGCCAGCAGACAGATCTGTTCAAATCGGTCGGTCCGACCGATTTGAACAGATAGATTTACTCGTCTGTACAAGGCCTTACAGTCTGTGATGAAGCAGCATCCCCTAAAAGTAAGGGAGAAATGTACAATAGTAGTAATAGTAGAAATGCATCGATGAAGGTAGACCATAGGTCGGTGAAGGAGCGTAGCACCCAATTACTGAATATTTGCTTGAGATGGGTACCTCCAAATGCCTTCCATCTAGCTCCAAACTACAGTTTGGCCAGTTCAGTGTACGTGTCATTATGCCATATAGGGCTGTACTCTGTATAATCATCTGCACTCTTGAGATATTTGGATTTGTTCCATACTTTCTGAACTAGACTAAAGGTTGGGTACTTTTTATGTGGTTTAGCGAAGGCTGAGGCCTCCAGTGCCATGGGAATTGGTCCTTTGCATACAGTGTGGAGCGTCAATTGGCAACGCCAAGCCCCCGCCATCTTTGGGTCTCTGCAAGTGTTCTAGTTTGATCCTAGGGGGTCTATCTTTCCAAATGAGACTGCGGAAAATTGTGTTTACTATCCGGAATATCTTCAAGGGCATAACCATGGGGGTGTTATGGATAAAATAGCATGAGTATCATGTTTATTAGATTCACTCTGCCCACAACTGACAGAAGGAGAAAGTTTCAAGTTTTAATCTTTTGCCTATACCGTTGAAGAAGGGGGGAGATATTTAGGTGAATATAATCCCTCGGCCTAGATGTAGGAGTAGAGCAGATTTTAACCAGTGTAAACCAGAAAATCCACTGAATCTGGATATGGTCGACAATGGCGACCCTAGGGGGGGGGGGGCCCTGACCCCCCCAACATTATTCTGTGCCCCACCATGTGCCCCCCCCCCCCCCAAAAAAAATATATATTTTTTTTTGGCATTTTTTGTATTTTGCTTGGGCCGCCACTGAATTAACAGTCTCTCCTGAGAGGGAGAGTGTCCCCAGTCAGCTCTGCTGGGCATTTCTACCCCCTCCCTCTGCTCGCTGACACTGCATAATGCGAGCGCTCACACAACCACAGCCACCCGCTCTGCTTCTTCCCCTGCATCCTCATTGACATGGAGAAGAGCAAGTTGCAGAAAGGACTCCATGAGCACTGTGGGGGGGGGGGGGGCAAGCCTTCATCTCAGTTACTGAAAAAACAGACTGATTTCTCCCGTCCTTAGGACAGGAGGACAGGAGAACCAGCCTGTAAATTCCGAGAGTGGTGACTGCAAGCTGAGCCGAGTGTCAGTCTATGACACTCTTTTACAGCCCAGCAATCCAGCCATCACTCTCCTCACATACGAGCAGGGAGGAATACAGCTCCCCCTCCTCCTTCTTTCAGTCCTGCCCACACTATCCTGGTGTGCTGTATCTGAAGAGAGGGGATGTGTGGGCAGGAAATATGAAAATCAGCAGCATTCCTGGCTGTGTGTGAATGATGCCTGAGATTCTAGCCTGGACCGTGGGTAAGTGTGTGCACTGCAGATTGCAGTACACTGTAATCACTGAACTGCATTATCTCCATCTCTTCACCCCCCATCTTTCTCCCTCCCCTCTCCTGTTCTTTCAAGACATTCACAATTTACTTTCACTTTCAGTTAGGCAGGTAATATACGGTGCGAATTTCTTTCCTGCATACACAGATTGCAGGGAAGAAACTTGCATGAGTCCCCCATCAACACAGACAGTGCTGACATGGGAATATCCCTCCTGTCCGGCAATTGTATTTTCCCGACAAACAGTGATATCACTAGAGGCTATAGCAACTACTAGTGATAATCATTAAAGAATCTGCTCATTAATGGTTCAAATCTCAGCCAGTTCCTGCTGGATCAGCTGAGATTTAAACTGTCTATTGCTGGTCTTAGCTCTTAGGCAGCCCATACATTGATCACTTTTTTTCATTCAACTATTAGGTTGAATGAAAAAAAAATTATCCAATTCCACCATCTACACATTATAGGTGGATGGGGAATCCTCCCAGTGTGGACAGAAATGGTGCAACGCTGCAAATGCGGCATTGCACCCATTCGGATGGTGTCATTGGCGGCAATTGCCGCTGATTTGGCAGGTGATGCTCCTAGTCAAATCCTAGTGTTAAATATCAGTGATTATATTGATCAAAGCCCACACTTTACAGGCATAGAGCCCACATGGCTGTGGAACATACGTTTGATTGTATATATGTGGTTGTACTCTTGATGCTAATAAATACTGTTTATTAGATCTGACTGGGAGCATCACCTGGATCATATCCCGATCAACATGTCAACAGAGAAGGTTATACAGCATTACTGCTGCTAGGTGACCAGCTGGGGGCTCGGCTCTCTATAACCAATAGTACCAGCCTTCCCCTGCATGCATCCATAATGTAGCCAGCACTAGGTCCTAATAGACTTCCGCCTCTCCCAAGGAGACAGATGCCAGACCAGCGCTGTCAATAGCATGGACAGGACACCTGGGGAAACCCACAGTGGCAGAACACCAGGGCCCGATGGCAAGACAACCTTTGCAACCCTGAGAGTTCTCCCACTACTTTGGACCCTTATATCTTCTTGGTGTTCTGGTGACATATATCTCTTGTTTTCTGCCACCCTAGGGGGCCCCAGTATAGTAGGAAGGGAGCTCACTGCAGAACATGTGAAAGGGCTCATTGTGGGATTGTAGTAAAGGACCCCAGGATATATATATATAAAATTGCATTTTATAGATGGTCCCCCTACTTTTGTCCCTGTCCCCCCATGTGCCCCCCCTAAATATGAAAGCTGGAGACCCGACTGTGGTTGACTGTAGTGAAGTTTTACTCATGAGATATAATTTGGGCCAAACTCCTGTAGTATCGACCATAGATAGTTCCAGTCTATACTGTCAAACGCCCTACTGCCCATGTTATCTACTTGTGACTGAATATTTAGGAACAGCCTTCTCAAGTTAAGGGCCGTGGATTTATTGGGTATAAAACTGGCCTGGTCATCATGCACAATAGATGTTATCACACCATTCAGCTGGATCGCCAACACCTTAGCTAATAACTTGACGTCGCTCTGTAGCAACAAAATTGGGCGGTATGCCACTGGATCTACTGAGTCCTTACCAGGTTTAAGCAGCAAAATGATGTTCGCTTTGGACATTGAGGGGGGGGAAGAACCCCTCCCTCCGGTGATTCATTAAAGACTTTTAGCAAATGTGGTAATAGCTCATCAGAGTAATGTTTATACACCTCCATGGGGATCCCATCCTGCCCTGGAGCTTTGCAATTGGGGAAGGCACTAACTGCAAATTGTAGCTCTGCTACAGTGAGTGGGGGCCTCTAGCCCTGCTCGCTGACCCTCAGTCAATTCAGGGAAATCAACATGCCTTGGGTACAGATCTAAGTCTTCTTGGGTGTATGCTGTGCCAAGGGTGTATAGGGTCTCAAAAACTAGCAAATTCCTGCATTATCATCTCAGGCTGGCATACTAAGCTTCCCGCCCTGGACTAGATAGCTCCTATGGCAGGCGACCCTTGGTGAGAGCTTGCAATCCACACCAAAAGCCAACTGGTTTTCTCAACCTCCTCATAAGATACCTGTTTTGCAACAAACCTCTTCTTTTCGTGCCAAGGAGGAGAGCAAATGCTGATAGGCAGATTGGGGTGCCTGCCAGAGGGGCTTGTAATGTACAGTTGCTCTATTGACTGAACCCACGATTCCATCTCTGCCTTAAGAGCAGAGGATGCGTGTTTAACTTTGTTCAATTCAGCTACCAGTAGTCCCCAAATGTATGCCTTGAATGCATCCCATTGCTGTACAATCAAGTTATTATGATCATGGGTGTCGAACTCGTGCACGCTCCCCACTATCCCCTCATGTGAACGGAACAGCTTCAGCCAGAAGCCATTAAAATTTCAGGGGGCTCTATGTAAGGTAGCTGGTGGAGAGTGACCCGATACACTCATATGCATCATGTCAGCCACAAATGGGAGCATGCTCAAGTTACCTACCCCAGGTCAATTCTAGATAAACAGCCGTGTGATTTAAAGGAGAGTGCAGTCCTCTAACGTTCCAAGAAACTATGGGAACCTTTGCCATGTAACAGGTAAACAAAGTCAAGTGGCAGGATGAGTATGGATTCAAGTGTATGAGGGTTCCCCTGTGCGAGTACAGTGTTACCCCCTGCCTGATTAGGCTCAACATGGGTGACTGGGCATGCATAGACTTGAGGCATGTTTCTTCTGTAGTGTTCCGTTTTTGGTAAACTGCTACTGATGAAAGAAAGGTGTTCCAAAACTGTAAACCAACCATGTTTGCAAACTTCGCACACTGCCAACAGAGCAACTTTAACACTCTCAGCGAAATCCCATCGCCCGATTTTATCCATGTTCAACCTTTGTAAATTTAACATTTGATTCAATTCGCTCTCCTTGCATTTTGTAGCAATATTTTGTCCCCCAGCCAGAGAACAGCTTTCTAATTTATTGAAGGGATCCCCCCTAATCAAGGGTAGCCAACAATGCTGCCGACTTTGCATTGTGCATGCCCGCAGGCCCACTCGCGGTTCAGGTGTCAGTCCTCTTCCTCATGCCCTATACACTACTCCTCCACTGCCTCTGCCCATTGAAATGAATGGGCATCGCTGCAGTAGCGCCTGCAAAGCGTTTCAGCAGAGGCACAAAATGGGCGCTATTAACCCTTTCCTCAGCCACATGCGGGGGTTAAAAGCACCCTGCTAGCAGCTGAATAGCGCCGCTATGACAGCGGTAAAGTATAGACATCTTTTCTTTACAGGGTAGTTAGTATAGGGTTTAGAATAGTGGTGGCAGTAAGGTTAAGTCTAGTTAGCTTTTGAATGAACTGGACTATGTTAAGAATATTCACTCAATAAATTGAATGAATAATTACTTCAATTATCTAATCATGTTAAAAGCAAATTCCTATTTACTTATTTCACATGCACATGACTGGATATTCAAAGTTAACACATTTACTTTCACATGATTGGATAATTGAAATACCTGTTACACTCCTTTAATAAACAGGTCCTTTAACTCAGCCGTTTCTAGTTGATGAGAGATCGCAATGAAATTGCGTCAACCAGGAATAGTGTTCAAATCTGTAAATGCAGTATAATCATGGGAATATGGTACAGAAAGCATGAAAAAACAGGAAGGTAACAGCAAATGATTTAAGATCACCATTGCATGAATCACTCACAACATGTTCTGAATAATTTGTCTGAGAAAACTCATGGGGCCAGATTCAGGTAGATGGGCGCTTAATTGTGCGGGCGTAGCGCAGTGCATATACGTTCCGCCGACACAAACTAGTAAGGCAAGTACAATATTCACCAAGCACTTTCTCCTAACTTTGCGCCGGTGTAACGTGAATGTGAAGACGCAAGCCGGCGTAAGAGGAAGTGGGTGTAACCTTATGTAAATGATGGGCTGAGCCTGGCGCAGAGACTTACGCCAGGCGTATGATCCACGGAGCATGCGCAGTGTCATTGACGTATGAGCGGTTCCCTGTGCGCATGCTCACAACTACACCGGCCCAACTTCCTGGGATATGCCGGCCACCGGCTTACGCTGAGCGCCCAGACATGCGCCCGTCCGGCGCAAAAAGTACTTCCTGCCCCCCCCCCCTGAGCATTGTACTTTTGCTTGGTCATTCCCTGCAGGTAGAGGAGGAAGAAAAATGTTAATCCGCAGGAGCTGTCAGCCCTTATCTGTGCCATGGTGAGGTCTGACACCTTCCTCCATGGTTCCCTAAGTCGCCAGACCAGCCGGGACAGGGAACAGGCCATCCTGGAGACCATTGCTGGCCAAATCAACAGCTTTGGATATGAGACCTGGACAGCCAATGAAGTGGGGTTGCTCAGCTTGCTAATTTCGTCCGTAACGGTGCTGCTGTAGCTGCTCTCCAGCTGACCTGTGCACGTCAGGTGTAAAGATAAAGCAGCTATTTGTTGGAATAACTTTACGCCGGACGTACGACTTATGTGCGGCGCACGTAGCCAGATTTAAATAGGAAATCAATGGGCGTGCCAGATTTTAGGCGTATCTAGTTTTGTGGGTACAGTGCATAGATACGGCGGCTATTATTTACACTTACGCGGCGCATATCAACATACGCCGGCGTAAACCTTTCTGAATCTGGCCCAAAATGTGTTTCTTCTTCATACATCACGGTTGCCTGTAATGTCTCTCTTCGGAGGTCTGGGCTCTGAGATCCAGGCTTTGGTGTACTAACACAACAGTGGCACGAAAAGTTCTGGCAGAGTCTTCTACAGGTCCAGGTAAGAGGATCCTGTAAGAAGGAACCCATGAACCTGAAGGTTGGCACAACACTACCCGCCGTGATGGGTGAAGGCTGGATCTGCTTTTTTTTAGCAACTTTCCTGCAGCGGGATAAAGTAAGTGAAGGTACATTTTTAAAATCTTATCTTCTGTGAGTAGGCATGTCTTAAGTGGTTTTCGCCAGCAAAGAGAGTGAGTTACATACCTCCTGGTGTACTCTTACATGCCATCCAGGGACACGCTCAGTGAAGTCGGTCTGTTTAAAACACCACTCACCTCCTTCGCTGCAGGCTCTGCCACATACGCATAAGAGGGGTCCCATGGAGCCCCCAGTAGTCTTTTCTCTCCCCCTTCACCCCTGGCCACAGCCATGATGGGCAGCGTGCGCGTGCATGCGCTGGAAGCACGCTTTTGACTATCAGATGGCAGGGGAAGGGGGGGCATGGTTGCTAGTGCCTGTGCGCATGCACGGCTCTCCAATGTGCAGACGCCAAGAGACTTGTGTTTAAAAGCCCAGCACGCCAGAGCCTTCTGTAAGCGGTTTGGAACAGAGCTGTGGGCTGTACGCATCCCAGGGGATTGGACCAGGCAAACCTAAGATATCTACTCGACATCAGGTGGTGCAGTGAGCTAATTTATGTGTTGTAAGAATTTTTAGCACAGCAGTGATTGCACCTGTACTAGTACCTCTGCTTTGCAGCTTGAAGGACTATGTCTCCCAGTAAGAAGGGGTCAGGGGCAGGTAAAAGATGCACTAAGGGATCCCCCCCTAGGGCTAGGGGTTCTGGTCATGCTTGCAGATTATCATCCCCCCCTGACAGACTGGTAGGAGCCTCAGAGGATGAACATGTACCCCTGTCAGGCTGTGTAGCCTCTCATAATGTTGCAGCTCCTGTATTTGTCACTTTAAACACTTTAAATGCTGCTTTGGGTGGCTTAGGAGGAAGGATTACTACATTAATTGCAACCTCCTTAAAAGGTGGCAGAAAGCGGGGTAGATCCCCTTCATCTGCTCTGGCTCTCTCATCAGATGAGCATTCTGAGGGTGAAAAATCCCTATCTGGAGATAAGGATCAGGTGCAGTCTGAGGACTTAGAGGATGAGAAGATGCCTACTACCTCCCAGGCACTTAAGAAGCAGGTTCAATATTATGCAGAGATTGTGCGTACCACATACAAATTGCCCCCTGCTGAGGCTGCCATGTCCTCTGTTTCCTCCTTGGGGTCTCGGAAATCCCCACAGGCTGCGTATACCTTCCCAATTCATCCTTCGTTGGAGAAATTGATGTATGACGACTGGGCTCACCCAGATAAACTACTCCTAAGAAGTTTTTCCCTCCTTTACCCTATGGAGGAAGGTTTCACCAATAAATGAGTTGTGCCACGGTATCTCTCGGGTACAAGCTTGAATTCCGCGAACTTCTGCAACCCCGTTTTCTGAGATCAAGGATTACTAAGAATCCAGAAAAAAGGAGGCCATTGCTTTTGGCCCTGGAACGCCTTTTGGCCCAAGGGGTAATCATGGAAGTAGCCCCAGAAAATCAGGTCCCAGGGTTCTACTCAAAACTCTTTACGGTTCCAAAACCAAACGGGATGTCGGACCTATCCTAGATCTGAAAGACTTGAATCAATTTCTGAACATTCGCTCCTTCCGCATGGAGTCTGTCCATTCAGTAGTCTCCACCCTTCAATAGACATCAGAGATGCATATCTTCATGTGCCAATATTTCCTGCTCACCAAAAATTTCTAAGGTTTGCGGTAGATCAGTGCCACTTCCAGTTTGTGGTCCTTTTTATTTTGGTCTGGCTACTGCACCTCTGGTTTTCACAAAGATACTAGCCCCACCTCTGACAAAGCTGAGGGCACGGGGCATAGCAGTGATAAACAGTGAAGGTATTCAGTGCTGGAAATAACAATAAAATAAATCTAACATATGCAAGCCAGCACTAAGGATAAATTCAAAAATATTCCCAAAGTACATATAAAGTGAAAAAGTGTGGCGCAATAAATTAAACTAGAAACAATAATCAATAAATAATCAAATAAACAGAAAATAATAAATAAGTGTCCAAGTGATCAAATTAACAAAAAATCCATGTGTAGATCAATCCAAACTTCAACGTAAATCCAAAAGGAGTGAAGGTGAAGAAAACACCACAAAAACTTCCACCACTGCATGCAAGATGGACTCTCTCACCTTGATGAAACAGGTCTCAAAAGCTTATCAACAGTTGTCAGAGTACAGCCAATCCTCGGATGAAACAATGGATCATGGATGGCACCCACATTCAGGGCGCATAGGAACCATATATGAAAAGAACACACAGACACGATCTAATGCTTAGCAGTGATAGCCTATCTGGATGATCTGTTGCTCATAGATCAGTCCGTAACACGCCTAGACCGCAATGTGCGCAGCACAGTGGAGTATTTACAGTACATAGGCTCAATCTGGAAAAATCCTCCTTACAGCCTCAAAAAAGGCTGGAATATTTGGGAATGATTATAGACATGTCCCAATGCAGGGTATTTCTACCCAGGCCAAAAGGCCAAAGCCATAAAGGATCTGGTTTGAGTGATAAAGGCAAAGAAAAAACCTTCCTTCCATCTGTGCATGAGGTTATTGGGAAAGATGGTAGCCTCATTCGAGGCTGTTCCCTATACCCAGTTTCACTCAAGGCCGTTGCAGGGCAGCATCCTGTTTGCTTGGAACAGTAGAATCCAGGCCTTGGACCTTCCAATGATCCTGTCTCCACAGGTTCGCCAGAGCCTTAATTGGTGGTTGCTACCCCAAAATCTGCTAAAAGGAAAATCCTTTTTTCCGGTTACTTATAGGTTGGGGAGCAGTTCTGGAAGAGGCATCTGCCCAGGGAAGGTGGTCCAGAGCCGAAAAGCTCTTGCCCATCAACATTCTGGAGATTCTGGCAATTCATCTGGCCCTCAGAGTCTGGTCTCGCAGACTGCAGGGTTGTCCTGTTTGGGGACAGTCCGACAATGCCACAGCAGTGGCTTATGTCAATCACCAAGGAGGCACCAGGAGTCTGGATGCCCAAACAGAGGTGAATCCAATTTTTCCTTGGGCAGAAGGGCATATTCCTTGCCTATCTGCGATCTTCATTCCAGGGGTAGAAAATTGGCAAGCAGATTTTCTAAGCCACCAGCAAGTCCAGGAGAATGGTCTCTACACCCCGACATATTTCAAACCATATGTCAGAAATGGGGTACCCCAGATGTAGACCTGTTGGCTTCCAGGTTCAACACAAAACTGGACAACTTTGTGTCAAGGACAAGGGATCCCTTGGCTGAAGGGTCGGATGCCTTGACAATTCCATGGGATCAGTATTCTCTGATTTATGCGTTCCCTCCAGTTCCGCTTCTCCCACGGTTCCTTCAGATAGTCAAGAGGGAAAGGAAGTCTGTGGTTTTGGTAAATGCTAGAAAGCCGACCTCCAGGCTCATCTACTATAGAATCTGGAGGGCATATGTTTCCTGGTGTGAACCCAGGGGGTGGCATCCTAGGATTCTTGCCTTTCTTCAGTCAGGCCTGGAAATTAAGTTGGCATTGAGCACTATCAAAGGCCAGATTTCGGCCTAATCCATATTCTTCCAGAAACCTCTTGCCTCTCATTCCATGATCTGGACATTTGTTCAGGGAGCGCTGCGCTTGAATCCGCCAGTTATGCCTCTGTGTGCCCATGGGACATAAATTTGGTTTTGTCTATCTTACAGAGACAACCTTTTGAACCTTCTTTAGTTCTTTTCACACTCAGAAAGGAGGGTATCGGAATTAGCGACTCTTTCATGCAAATATGATTAGCTTTTTTACCTAAAGTGGTTTCTGGATTCCATCTGAATCAAGATGTAGTCCTACCGTATTTTTTTTTCAGATCCGCAGTCCACGGTGAAAGAGAATCTACATTCTCTAGATGTTGTAAGAGCGGTAAAAATGTATCTGCAGGCTACGGCTCAGATACCAAAGACTGATTGTCTATTTATTCTGCCACAAAGCCCAAGGAAGGGCCAGGCAGCATCGAAATCCACAAGTCATTATTCAGGCCTATACTTTAGAAAAGGAGATTCCTCCTTTTCAGGTGAAAGTGCACTTGACTAGAGCGGTGGGTGCTTCATGGGCAGTGCATCACTAGGCCTCCATAGCTCAGATCTGCAAGGCTGCTATTTGGTCTTTGGTATATACATTCATTAAATTCTACCAGGTAGATGTGAGAGGGCATGAGGATGCCGTCTTCGGACATAGTGTACTGCAGGCAGCAGTATAGATCCTCTGGCCCAAAGGCGGTCTATGTTTCTCACGCGTGGGACGATCACTATTTAGACTGGCACGTGCGTTCACTTTTGTGCGCAAGCACAGGACGGGAGCACTTTAACATTTTTTTTAAATTATTAACTTATTTTATTTTTACACTATATATATATATATATATATTATCAATTTTATTACTGTCATAAAGAATGTAGCAAAAGGCATGTGACTGGTACTCTTTATGGAGAGATCTGGGGTCTATGAGACCCCAGATTCCTCCCCTGCACTTAAAAGCATTCAAAACACCAAGATCAGTGTATTTTATTGCTTAAGATTTTTCAAAACTGGCGTTGATGGTTCCCGAGTAGTCCGGAAGTGATGTCATGTCACGGCTTCCGGTATACTGTTATGAACAGCGGATTAAAGCCAATCCTGGCTTTGCTTGGTTATGTGGCCAGCTGGCGAATGTGCCGGCTGGTCACTTGGGTCTCACGATGGGACAGAAGAGCCCGAGAGAGCCGAGGAAGGCAGTGGAAGGGATAGCTAGTAAGCCGATCCGATTGCTATTACCGCCGGCTCCAAAACCTATACTGGGGTGATGCCTGCATCTGGAGGCATCATCTGGGTAGAATCACTAAAATGTGGTTAAAGAGCCCCTTCTGCCTGGGGGCGGCACCACCCTCCTGAAAAATGCTGCCCAGGGCAAACACCTTGTTTGCCTTTTGGTAGACACTCCCGTGTGGTGTCACAAAACTCTGCTACCTTGGCCCATTCAGACCTGTCCATTCTTGTGTTGTGTGAACACAAGTGCATTAGTGCACATTGCATTTGGGTAACCCATTCATTTTGACTGCTGCTAGTGCACAAAAACGGACCAAAAAACCCTGGAGACACAATGCACTACAATGCGACACAAATTGCCTACAAAAATAGTGGCAATACATGGACCAGTGTAAATTGCGTAATAACTAAGCATTCAGTTATTGGATGCAGGGTGGGAGGTTTACCCATCTCCAGTAAGGCATATTCACACCTGTCGATTTGGTGCATTGTGTTAAAGCACATACATTGTGTTAAGAAACTGTATTCATTTTGAAAGAGCTGCCAACCCACCAGGCTAGACCCACATTATGATGCACTACCGCAACACAACGGTGTAAATGAGCTTTAACTCCGGAAGTGACTGCTCAGAAAGCTAGTTCAGGGGCTTTGTGAGTACAATAGAAGCTAAAAGTAGCAGTGTGCCCTAGCAACATATGGTGGCTTTTTATTAGGTGTAAATGTTGTTTATCTGTAAATTTACTTTAAAGCTATTGTGTAGAGAGTTTGTCTGATGTTAGTACAGTGATCTTTCCTGCTGTTCTATTGTGTTCTGACAGGGGGATGGCCCCCTGTTAGACAAAAAGCAGGCAATTACTGCTATGCTGTCTATTTAGATATCACACCTTGAAACTACAATGACCTGCAATCTTTAATCCCCGGTTGAGCTTGCATATTTAAATGTTGCATTATACAACCAACTTTTTCTATCATGCTATTTCCTAATATAAAGAGCTGGTAAATGGATTCCCTCCTCTTCTCTGAATGAATGAATGAATGAAAACTTATATAGCGCGGCACATGCGAACTGAATCGCCTCTGGGCGCTTGTTGTTCCTGTCTCCTTTGGTATCAAAAGAGATGAGTCTTGATCTTTCTCCTGAATGCTAGGTGGTTCTCCTCCAACCGAATGCTGGTTGGTAAAGCATTCCATAGTCTGGGACCTTGGACCGCGAATCTCCTTTCTCCCTTGGACTTGTAACTGGCATTCGGTATCTGGATTAGATTTTGATTGGTGGATCGCAGAACGCGATTGGGATTATGAGCTTTTATTTTTTCGCATAGATAATGGGGAGCATTCCCATGGATACATCTATGCGTTAGACAGAGTGCTTTAAAAGTGATTCTGTATTTTACTGGTAACCAGTGAAGGGATCTCAGTGAAGGTATGATTGATTCCCAAGGTTTTTTCCCAGTCACAAGTCTGGCGGGCGTGTTTTGAACGACTTGAAGACGAGCGATTTGGTACTTGGGGAGTCCGAGGTAAAGGGCATTTGCATAGTCCAATCTGGAGTTAACAATTGCTCCCACTACGACCGCTATGTCTGCATAGTAGGTGCAGCAGATGGTGAGATCCGCTGACTACTGACCCTATTTGTGCATCCATTGTCATGTAGGAGTCAAAGATGACCCCAAGACTTTTGACTTTGGCGCTAGGGGTGAGGATTTTGCCCAGAATGGGCAGGGGGGTCCAAGTTGTTGCAGGTTGATTCCTACGCTTGGCGTGAAACAGAAGAAGTTCTGTTTTCGCTCCGTTAAATTTAAGATAACTCTTTGTCATCCAGTCCTCTATCAAAGAGAGGCATGTCTCTAGATTGAGGTGGTGATCCTTCTTATTGCAAATGCGGAAATACAGTTGCGTATCATCAGCATATGAATGATAGAGCAGTTTCTGACTGCTAATGATTTCAAAAAGAGGACGAAGATAGATGTTGAATAACACAGGCGACAGTGGGGACCCTTGAGGGACTCCACAAGACACCGTGCGTCTTTCAGAAGTGAAGGGTCCTAACTTCACTATTTGCGATCGGTTTTCCAAAAAAGAGGAGAACCAAGATTGATCGCCTACTGCGACTTTGGCTACTTCGGCTAGCCGAGTCAATAGAAGCTTATGGTCTACTGTGTCGAAGGCGGCGCTTAGGTCCAACAGAACCAGAAGACAAGATTCTCCCTCGTCTGCGGCCTTGAGAGCGTCGTCCCATATCGTGAGCAATGCTGTTTCCGTCCCGTGTCCGGGCCGGAAACCTGATTGAAATGGATCAAGTAGATTGTGGGTATCTAGATGCTGTTGCAACTGTTGTACCACTACTTTTTCCATTACCTTGGAGAGTACATTTAGGCCTGTTATGGGACGGCGGTGGAGTGGATCCTTGGGATCCAGGAAGGGTTTCTTCAGGATGGGTCGGATTATGCCCTCCTTTAGCTGGGAGGGCACTATGCCTTCCCTGAAGGATTGGTTAATCCGCTGCGTGATAGGAGGTGCCAGGATGTCGGCGCATTCCTTCAGCGGTTTAGTGGGGATGATATCATTTGGCGCAGTGCTGTTACGCAGAGCGCCTATGATACTTTTAGTGGCTTGGATAGAGATGGGTTCCAGTGTAAACTCACCTGGTTGTGGTGAGTTGCTGCGAGTGTGGTGTAAATCATTGCTGGGAGGGGTAGGTGGGGAATTGTTTTGCGGAATGCTTTGCCGGATGCCCTCAATTTTATTAATGAAGTAATCCGATAATTCATTGCAAAATTCTTGTGAATCCGAATTGGGGGCTTCAAGACATCCTGGATTCATGGTCTGAGTGACCAACTTGAAGAGTTCGCGGGGGCGATTTAGGGCACTATTAATAATGAATTTAATTGCATGGTGATCTGTCCATGGCAATGGTTAATTCTCCAGGATTTTTATTTCCAGCGCTTGTCTGAAAATAAGATCGAGTGTGTGCCCTGAAGCATGTGTGGGCCCACATACTAGTTGTTGTAGCCCTAATCCTTCCAGGTGGTCGATGCAGGTGTCGGCAACTGGGTCTTGTGGGGAGTTGGCCCAGAGGTTGAAATCCCAGAGCAGCAAAAGGTGTTTGCTGTTAAGGGTATAGGTGGAGATAAAGTCCGTCAATGATAGTAACAGCTGCGTGATCTTCTTAGGAAAACTGCTTGGAACATAATGGATAACTATCCTGACAATCTTTGAAGGAAAAGGTTTAAATATCTACTTCTGAAACCTTTGCTGTGTGAGAGAAGACTTAATTCATCGGGTTAAAAAAGAATGGACCAAGATCAGAAAATGGTAAGGACTCTGAGTGTGGTATGTACAAAATATTTTAGGATTGTTCAGATTTACAACTGCATTGTTAGTACATAATGGTTAGAAATATGTGCTATTGTATTTGTTGTAAGAGCAATGGCAATAAAATATCAACTGTACAATAAGGCAGACTGTGCAACGCCCCAGACACAGAAATCACACTCCTGAGCCATCAGTACTCACGCAGCCAGAGTAGTGGTCCAGGGATATGAAACCCCTGCTCTTCTCCCCCTTTATGCATTGCTTCTGGGACAGAGTTATTCTGATTGGTTAGCGATAGCACAGAGAATTGCTCTGATCCAACCTGGAAGTACTGCAGAAAGACGAGGAAGAGCTATAGTTTAAAATCCTGGACCACAGCCCATTACTCACAGAGATAAGTACAGCAGGGATGGGGAGGCAGTAGGATATTCACCTTTTCATTTTCTTCTGAAACTGTGAATAGTGTTGCTCACGAATATTCGCATTGCGAATATTCGTTACGAATATTGCATATTCGAGTATTCGCGAATAAATCAAATATCGCGGTGAATATTCGCTATTGCGAATATTCGTATTTTTTCAAATTTATTTTTAAAACAGATCACATCCTAGTGATCTCCATCAACGTCTAAAAGCATTGCTGGTATGATTAGAGACCCTGGGCCGAGTAGCTGAGGCGATCCTTTTATGTTGCCGAATATTCGCAATGCGAATATTCGTATTACGAATATTCGCGAATACTTTCTCTGCCCTTCTGTGTTTTGTGTATAAAAAAAAAAAAAAATTTGCTTTAGTTTAGTCATATAAGTTTGTGTAAGTAGAGTAAGGCCTCGTACACACGAGGGGATATGTCCGCTGAAAACGGTCCGATGGACCGTTTCAGCAGACATCTCTGCTCGTGTGTATGGGCTAGCGGACAGATTTCTCCACCCGACAGATTTCAAAGCACCTGTGTGGCTCTGAATATTGCACTTAGATGTGATCACTATCATTCTACATGTACATGACTGGAAGAGTCTTACTGATCCTATAGGCAAAGTTTTTCTGGAACAAAAGTTCCTGAATACATGATCAGCAAAATGCTTGCTGAGAGGGGTGGGGGTCACTGGGCGGGGTAGACGATACATTGGTGGGTTTTTTTTCTACAAGTGGAAGCACTTCAGGCCCTGCACAAAGCGAAATACACAGGAAAATAACTAGGAAAACAGTTGTGTCCTCTCTCCTTTTCCTTCATCCCTCTCTGTCAATCTCATCATTTAGAGGCACATTGAATGCATCCATTTTCTCCAGTTTCTTTAAAAATTGCTGTGATCTACCAGCCCCCTGGACCGGTATCGACGTGTCTTGATGACTTTTCTGCCTGGCTACCCTACTTTCTTTCTTCTGAAATGTGTCAAAAGTGTCCGATGTGTCCGCTATAATGCCGCAGTCCCAAAAAAATTGCAGATCGCCGCCATTCCTAGTAAAAAAAAAACATATAAATAAAAATCATAATTATGTCCCCTATTTTGTAGACGCTATAAATTTATAAATTCCCTCCAAAAATAGTATTCCTACCTCCATGCTGCCAAGCAGACCTATTGTATCACTCTCAAAATCAGCCTCTTATGCAGTCCTTGTAAACTCTTCTCTACCTCCATCTCTCTACCTTGTCCTCCAGTGCCTCCACCCACTACCTCACTCACTGTCCAAGAGATCACCAATCACTTCAAAAATAAGATTGATACAATTTGTGATGATATCACTCCATGTCTACAAGTACAATCATTACTTCCCTCATTCAAACCCCAACTACTAAATAGACAAGGTTGCTAAACACGCCCACATGTCCCCTGAACCCAGTTCCCTCTCAAATACTATGGTCACCCTCTGACTCTATCCTACACTCTTCAACCCACATCTTCAATTATCTCTTTTGCCATCTTCCCCAACTCTCTAAAACGTGCACTAGTCACCCCCCCATACTTAAACACTTCCCTACCGAGTCATTGTAAAACGTCGGCGGGAACCTTTCCTCCTTCAGAGTGGACGTCATATGACGTGCTTGCATTCCTGGCCGCTAGGGGGCTCGCGCCGCGCCGCATTGCTCGGGACCCGGTGCGCGTACCCGGTGGCCGCGATGTCCGCCGGGCACCCGCGATTGTCTGCACTCATGGCAGGAGTGTGGATCTGGGTGTCTAAACACCCAGATCCATGTCCTGTCAGCGGTGAGGGAGACAGATGTGTGTTCCCAGTACAGAGGAACACACATCGATCTCCTCCCCTGTGAGTCCCCCTCCTCCTACAGTTAGAACACACTTTAGGGAACATATTTAACCCCTTCAGCGCCCCCTAGTGTTAACCCCTTCCCTGCCAGTCACATTTAAACAGTAATCAGTGCAGTTTTATAGTACTAATCGCTGTGTAAATGTGAATGGTCCCAAAAATGTGTCAAAAGTGTCCGATATGTCCGCCGCAATGTCACGGTCACAATAAAAATCGCAGATCGCCGCCATTACTAGTAAAAAAACAAATAAAAATGCCATAATTCTATTCCCTATTTTGTAGACGCTAGAACTTTAGCGCAAACCGATCAAATACGCTTATTGTAATTTTTTAACAAAAATATGTAGAAGAATACGTATCGGTCTAAACTGAGGAAAAAAAAATATGTTTTTTAAAAAAAAAAAAATATGATATTTATTAAATCAAAAAGTAAAAGATATTGGGCCAGATCCACAAAGGAACTACGTCGGTGTATCTATAGATACACCGGCGTAATTTGAATTTCCCACCGGCGTGTCATTGTTTTCTATCCAGAAAACAAGATACGCCGGACTTACACTAAGATACGACTTGCGTAAGTTTCTTACACCGTCGTATCTTAGATGCATATTTATGCTGGACGCTAGGGGCACGTCCGTGTTAAATATGCAAATGAGGTAGATACGGCGATCCACGAACGTACGTATGCCCGGCGCAGTGTGTTTACGTTGTTTGCGTAAGCGTCTGTACGACGTAAAGATAAAGCTGCTATAGTGAGGCGCAGTCAATGTTAAGTATGGACGTCGGGACCGCGTCGTATTGGACGTTGTTTGCGTAACTCGTTCGCGAATAGGGAATTGCGTATATTACGTACACGTCGTTTTCATTGACTATTTTCGACGTGATTTCACGCATGCGCACTAGGGTACGTCCACGACTGGCGCATGCGCAGTGTAAAAAAAGCGTTGTTTGCGTCGGGTCATTCATAATAATACTAAACCAAGCCCCCCACTAGTTAATTTGAATTACACCCGCGTATGCCATTTACACTACGCCGCCGTAAGCTACAGTGGAATTTCATTGAGGATTCGTAATACGCCGATGTAGTGTATTTGGGATACGCCGCACGGGCGTCCCATCTTTGTGGATCTGGCCCATTGACGCTCTTCTTTTGTTTATAGCGCAAAAAATAAAAAACGCAGAGGTGATCAAATACCACCAAAAGAAAGCTCTATTTGTGGGAAAAAGGGCATCAATTTTGTTTGGGAGCCACGTCGCACAACCGCGCAATTGTCATTAAAATGCGACAGCGCTGAAAACTAAAAATTGGTCTGGGCAGGAAGGTGGTGAAAATGCCCTGTATGGAAGGGGTTAAAGGGACAATTTTTTTTTTAATTAAAGGGCTCAGAGGTCCCCAGGGCCCCATGTGGCAAACCCCCTTTTTTTATATAAATGTTTACTTTTTATTTTTGTTTATACATTTATTTTATTTTTATTAAAGGGCCCAGAGGTCCCGGGTGGCAACCCCCCTTTTTTTGTTATTTATTTTTATAAACCTTTTTTGTTTTATTAAAGTGTCCAGAGGTCCCCAGGTGGCAACCCCCCTTTTAAAAAAATATATATATATTTTTTATTAAAGGGCCCCGCATGGGCTAACGCCCTTTTTTTTTTATATATATGTATATATTTCTTTATTTCTTATTTTTTTTGTACAGGCAGCCCCCCGCTTCTCAATTTCAGGCGGCAGCACCCCCCCTCCCCCGGTTCTCTGCCCCAGGGGGCCCATGCCTGAAGCTGTGTAAGGGGCCCCATAATTCCTGATGGCGGTGACGCGTCATATTCGGCTCTCCGTCACACAATGCTACGGAAGTGTAGTAGCGGCCAACTGCGCATGCGCGATGCGTTCCAAACGCAATTGTGATGCCTTCCAATGCTTTACGACAGTGCACACCAGCGAAGCCGTCATTCTTGGCGATGTGGACTTAGAGGTAAGTGGCCAGTCGGCCTCACGTCCTCGCTCTCGGCCTCCTGGCTCTTTTTTTAACATCCTCCCATCCACGGGGATGTTAAGGAAAGAGCCTGGATGCCGAACGAGGTTTCGCTGGTGTGCACTGTCGTAAATGCATTGGAACGCATCGCGCATGCGCAGTTTGCCGCCACAGCACTTCCGCAGCAGTCTGTGATGGGGAGCGGAGTATGACGGAGTAGCAGCCCTGGAGGCAAGTATGACTTTTTTTTAAACAAAGCTTTAGATATTCTTTAAAGTAACACAGTACTGTATCGCAAATACATGGACTGGTCATGAAGGGGGGTAAATCTTCTGGAGGTCAAGTGCTTAAAGCTGGCCATAGGTGGTTCAGTTTGCTTTGTTTTTTGATCAGTCAGCGGCAGATTCTCCTATCCACACATTCAATGTGGGTGAAAGAGTTACTTGCATCGACATTTTAGGAGTCCCCGCTGTCAGAATACACATATCAGCGATGCAGCCGATTGGCCACAGCACTGATCGAATCAAACTTTTCCAACAAGCCCATTTGAGAGCAGTTGGACCTTAGATTGAACGGGAACGGCCAACGATTAATCGAAATTCGCCCGGGCCCTGGTGAAGCAGCTGAATTTGGATCCATCTATGGCCACCTTTATTTGTTTACCACAATGCCAATTGCTGGGGCTGCTGCAGGGCTACAATGGATTCCTAAGGAGGTCTGAATGAGGCATGGAGTGTGATGGGAATATACCAAACACCCCCTTGCAGGTACAA